>CM038793.1:46819602-47358296 GCA_021764765.1 Vicia sativa | reverse complement strand
TTCTAGTAATACCAAGAAAGTTGGAACCAGTTTCCCAAGGAAAAAAGAACATGACGTAGGAATGGTATCCCGAGGGAAACCACGCAAGAATGTCATTCAACAACGACAGGTAGCTGCCATAGCACCCTCTCGTCAACACAACCTGTGAATTGCTCCGCATTTCAACAAACTCAAACCTTCGCCAATGTGCCAGCTTCACAACCAAAACCGCACGCCCGGGTCACCCACCGACCCAATTCCCATGACGCATACGTAACTTTACCCCGCTTATAGAAAGGAATCTAATACAAACAAGGTTACCACCTCCGTCCCCGAAAAACTACCATGGTGGTACAAAGTCGACGATCTTGCCCTTTTCACCAAGGGGCACCGTGCCATGACCTTGAGCATTGCATAGCATCAAGGAAGAGGTAGAGATTAGTGAAGGCTAATCTTCTTCCTTCGTAAACACAAGTCCGAATGTGCAAGCCAATCCACTTCCCAAATATAGTGGACACTCGGTGAATCTAATGCTAAGGAATACGACAGTACCTTGTCACGTATGTAAACTTAGTCAAAGGAAACTTGGTGCATCTCCATGAAGCATACAAGAAATGAGTACCTTCACTAAGCACAATTATGCAGCTTGCTATATCTGCTCCAAGAATATCCATGGATGTCCCACCATAAGAGCAGATATTCAACATTTGTTAGACATTGGTGACCTACAAATTTACAGAAACCGAGATGACCACGACGTAAATACAATAGGGCATTTTCCGCATGAGCTTTTAGTCTCAGATGTCAACTCGGAAAATCCCGAAGTAAACGTTGTGATCCCTTGTTTCAACATACCCGAGCATGTGGAGATCGCGAACAGTGGTTCCAACATTCCAACATCTCCTTTGGTAATTTGCCCACCTGGTCTTGTTCCATACAGTTCTACCAGAGCAATTCCTTACCAGTACAATACAACCTTGATAGAGGATGGGAAGGAGAAACCCATGCCTACACTTCCAGCTAATGTCAATATAATAGAAATCGGACGAGTAACGCGAAGTGGACGAGTACACGCCCATTGCCACCAAAATCGCCACCTCGTTGTTAAAACCCGCTAGCATATCTCACGAGAACTCGCAACGATTCCCATTGTTAACCCAGTACAAACATTGGTTCTACTGATGGAACCAACATCAACTCGCACTTTGACGAGATATCAAACTAATCAAGAAGATCGCTTAGCAAAGACCAAAGGCAAAGGCCATCGCCCGTAGTCTTCAAAGCCTCGTCACCAAGAACCAAAGTCTACTCGAGGGTTAAACCAAGCGGAAAATTACCCGAGTACCTCGACTTCCAAGGAGTTCGTCACTATTGGAAACCCGCAGTTAGGACTAATGTTCATAGCTCTAAGTAGTTTATCTTTGCTTTTGTTTTGAACTCTCGTCGCCAAAGCGAAGAGATGTTTTATAGGGTTTAGCTTTTAAATAATTTCTCTTTGTCTTTCCCAAGACAAATGAGTTTGTATTTTAGGGCCCTGTTCATATTGTGAAACATAAATAAAATGCGTTGTTTTGTTTCCACACTCTGTGTTTATTTTCATTTTTACCCTTTTTCTGGAAATGATAATCCTAAAAACACAAGAAAAATCTCAAAAAAAAATCATAATGAAAAATTTAATCTGCATACATTAACTTTCAAAAAAAAAAAAGAAAAAAAAAACACCTTTTTTTAATCAAACATAAATCAAAATTTGCAGATAAACAAATGGACAAATCCATTGAAAGCAGTAACTCTACGCTCTTTCTCAACTTTGAAATTCCCTGTGAACTCGCTGAAGAAGAAGTTGAAGAAGAGATCCCAGATGAAATTTCTAGGCTACTAAAGCACGAGGAAAGGATCCTTCAACCTCACAAAGAACCTCTAGAAGCAATCAACTTGGGTTCTGAGGAAGATGCAAAAGAAGTAAATATCGGAGCTTCACTTGACAGCAGTGTCAAAAGCAAACTGATAAGTCTTCTCAAAGAATACGTTGATGTGTTTGCTTGGTCCTACCAGGACATGCCGGGTTTGGATACCAAAGATCGTGGAGCATCACTTGCCATTAAGACCGAATGTCCGCCAGCTAAGCAAAATCGAGGAGAGTTCATCCGAAATGGTCGAGAAAATCAAAAGGAAGTTCAAAAGCTCGACCGGTTTCCTTGTCACTCGAGTATCCTCAATGGCTAGCCAACATAGTACCGTATCCAAGAAAGATGGAAAGGTCGAATGTGTGTTGACTACGGATCCGAACAAAGCTAGTCCAAAGACGACTTTCCACTACCGATATCGACATGCTAGTGGATAGATCGCCAAATTCAACGCCTTTTCCTTCATGGACGGTTTCTCCGGTTATAATCGATCGAATGGCTCCCAAGACATGTAGAAAACATCTTCATCACGCCATGGGGCACTTTTGCTACAAGGTAATGCCATTTGATTAAAGAATGCAGAACTTACCAGGGCAATGACTACTCTCTTCCATGACATGATGCACAAAGAGATTGAGGTCTATGTGGACGACATGATAGCAAAGTTTGACACTGAAGAGGAGCATATAGACTATCTCTTAAAGTTGTTTCAACGACTAAGGAAGTTTCGGCTCCGCCTGAATCCTAACAAATGCACCTTTGGGGTAAGGTCAGGAAAACTCTTAGGTTTCATTGTCAGTCAAAAGGGAATTGAAGTTGACCCTGACAAAGTCAAGGCTATTCAGGAAATGCCTTCGCCACGTACGGAAAAGCAAGTAAGAGGATTTCTTGGACGATTAAACTATATCTCCAGATTCATCTCTCGATGATCGCACCTGCGGGCCGATATTCAAACTTCTACGCAAAGATCAAAAGGTTGTGTGGACAACCGATTGCAAAAGCATTCGAAGATCAAGGAATACATGTCAAAACCACCAATCGATCCTCCAAAGGAAGGAAGACCATTGATCATATACCTTACCGCACTAGAAGAGTCCATGGGCCATGATTGGACAACAAGACGAAACCGGTAAGAAGGAGCATGCCATCTACTACCTGAGTAAGAAGTTCACAGACTGTGAAACTCGTTACTCCATGCTCGAGAAAACATGTTGCGCTTTGGTATGGGCTTCAAAACGTCTTCGCCAATACATGATCAATCACACGACTTGGTTAATCTCCAAAATGGATCCGATCAAGTAAGTATTTGAAAAGCCTGCCTTAACCGGGAGAATTGCTCGATGGCAAATGCTACTATCTGAATATGACATCCAATACCGCGCCCAGAAGGCGGTTAAAGGAAGCATTATCGCCGATCACTTGGCTTATCAGCCGCTCAACGAATATCAATCTCTCAAGTTTGACTTCCCAGACGAGGATGTTATGTACTTGAAAATGAAAGATTGTGACGAACCGCTGCTCGGAGAAGGACCAGATCCAGAATCCAGATGGGGCCTAGTCTTCGATGGAGCCGTAAATGTTTTTGGCAATGGAATTGGGGCAGTCATCATTACTCCCGAGGGTTCTCATATCCCGTTTTCCGCCAGATTGCTATTTGATTGCACCACCAACATAGCAGAATACGAAGCATGCATCATGGGTATCGAAGAAGCCATCGACTTGAGGATCAAGATCCTTGATATATATGGAGATTCAGCCCTAGTGATCAATCAAATCAAAGACAAGTATGAAACTCATCATCTTGGTCTAATTCCTTACAGAGATTATGCAAGACGGTTGTTGACTTTCTTCAACAAAGTTGAACTGCATCATATCCTCGAGATCAAAACGGATGGCGACGCCTTGGCTACTCTATCTTCCATGTTCAAAGTCAATGATTGGAATGATATGCCTAGAATTCGCGATCGACGCCTTGAAAGACTGCATATGTGTTTGCAATGTAAGCCTTCAACGATAAGCCGTGGTTTCACGACATCAAACGTTTCCTTCAAACGCGAGAGTACCCACTTGGGGCATCGTACAAAGATAAGAAAACTCTGAGGAGGCTTTCTAGGAATTTCTTCATGAATGGAGATGTGCTATACAAAAGAAACTTTGATATGGTTCTGCTCAGATGCGTCGACAGACAAGAAGCAGACACGATCATCCATGAAGTGCATGAAGGGTCCTTTGGAACCCATTCAAATGGGAATGCAATGTCTAGGAAAATCTTGAGAGCAGGATACTATTGGATAACAATGGAATCTGATTGCTGCAAACACGTCAAAAGATATCACAAGTGCCAGATCTACGCAGATAAGATCCATGTGCCTCCGACTCTACTCAACGTTCTCTCCTCTCCGTGGCCTTTCTCTATGTGGGGAATTGACATGATTGGAATGATTGAACCAAAAGCGTCCAACGGACATCGCTTCATTCTAGTGGCTATTGATTACTTCACCAAATGGGTCAAGCAAGATTCACGCCAACGCCACAAGACAAGTGGTTGTGAGGTTCATCAAGAACAACCTCATTTGCCGATATGGAGTTCCGAGCAAGATCATTACGATAATGGATCTAACTTGAACAACAAAATGATGAAAGAACTGTGTGAGGAATTCAAGATTGAGCATCATAACTCGCCTCCTTACCGCCAAAGATGAACGGCGCTGAAGCCGCCAACAAGAACATCAAAAGATCGTCCGTAAAATGGTCATCACTTACAAAGACCGGCACGAATGTCCATTTGCTCGCATGGGTATCGTTCAAGACGCACTTCAATAGGGCAACTCCTTTTCTCTAGTATACGGCATGGAAGCAAAGGTTCCGTAGAAGTTGAGATCCCGTCAATGAGAGTTCTCATGGAAACTAAGTTATCTGAGGCCGAATGGTGTCAAAACAGATACGACCAACTGAACTTAATTGAAGAAAAACGCCTGACCGCTCTGTGTCACGGACAACTCTATCAAAGAAGAATGAAGAAAGCTTTTGACAAAAGGTCCGACTCGTGAATTCGAGAAGGCGACTCGTGCTTAAAAAGATTCTCTCTTTTCAAACAGATTCTAGGGCAAATGGACTCCTAATTATGAAGGCCCATACATCGTCAAAAGAAGCTTCTCTCGGTGCTATGACTCTCACAACCATGGACGGCGATGAACTCACGATCCGTGAATGCAAAAAATATTTTGTCTAAAAACAAAAGAACAGCTGGTAAGTCGAAACCCGGGGCGGCTTAGGCAAAAAGAGCGCCTCGATGGATTGAAAACCCGAAAAGGCGATCAGCAAAATTAGAGACAATAAATGAATTATCCTGATAGATCGAAAACCTGAAAAGGCGATCTAGGCAAAAACAAGGATACAAAATGACAAAGTAACTACAGTTAGTTTGAATGTTGTCCACATGAAGAATCTTCCATCAACGGATCTTCAATCAATTCTTCTGAAGCAACAAGCACAGTTGGAATTCAAAGTTGTTAGGGATGGTAGCGGTTATTTGCTTTCAATGTAGCCTTTTCCCGATAAAATTATCATTTCCAACTTTTGTAAATAGTCCATGGAATCACGCCTTTGGCTGATTACCATTCTATCAATAAATTTGAGCCTTGTGCCTTTTGTTTGCAATTCCTACTTTATTCTGTTTTGTAAAATAGCGTTTTTTATTTGTGAAAATCACTTTTTGAAACAAAAATGTTTTAAATGAATTTTTACTTCAAAAATTTTTGAAACAAAAGCAAATTTTTTTTTCCTTTGAACTATGGACACAGAAATAACTTCAACAGTTTCTCCAAGAGTGTTTTGATCTCCGAAGGATAAAACAACTCACATGCAGTTCTCCCTCAGAATCATCAAAGGACGGTATTCTTATCCAAAAAGAATCCCCGACCAAGTTGCCAATGAAATACCTTTCTCAGAAAGTTTAAAACATGCAACTCAAATTCTTCATTAGTGAACATCTGCACCATTTGTTGCAATTTTCACCAAGTATTTGTTCGAACTGTGACGTGGTCCTTTTCCCAAATACCTCTTTAGTGTCTTTGTCAAGTATTGTTAGCATACATATAACATTCATGACATTCATACATAATAGCATCATTCATTGCATTTTTTGCATCTCTCAAAATGTTTGTTTCAAATCACGGTATAAATCATACTTACTCATACGAGTACAAGTCTGCTCTCAGAGAATATCTCCAAATGTAAAAGATACTTTTTCTTTTTCCCAACAGTATTCCCAAACGAAAGGATATGTCTTCCTTTTCCCCGCAAAGTTCCCAAGCAGAAATACATTTTCTCTCTATCACATTCGCCACCGAGATTATCCTCGTTGGGAACAATGTTTTGATTAACTTTCTTTCCAGCTCATTCCTGGATAGAACACTCGTCTGTTATTCACAAAGTCAATACGCAACAACTCATTTCTCAAGATTTACCTTGTTATAGTTATCACTACCGATAATTGATAATATCTTCAAAACTCATTACCATAAACTATCACAGTCGATAATTGGTAATATCATCTTCACTTACCTTAAACATTGTCACAAGGTCGATGAAGGTAATCTCTTTGTTTCAAAACGAAACAAATGTTCACATATTCTCGTGAATCATTCTTTCCCTAGCAGGACGTATTCACAAATTTCCTTCACCGTGTCATTTCTTTGATATCCTTTAGGGTAAAACTTTTGCAATCATTTTGCATCATCCGCATTTTTTGGTATCTTAGGTCCAAATTTTGTGTATTCTGATATTTAAGTCTCTTTACACCTATCAAAACGAAGATATTCATCTTCATCTCTCAGGTTAAAGAAACTTAAATAGGGGCATCTGTCATACCCCAAATTTTGACCTAATATACCACCTTACATTTGCATTGTTGCACAACTAACCTCAAACAACATTAATCGGGTATAGCACTCACAGTGTCAAAATTAGGGTTTCATCAGATTTTCATCTGATTCAAGAGCTAACCAATTAGGGTTTGAGATTTTCTCACTCCATTTGATCTATCTTGATCAAATCATCAGCTTTCAATCCTCAGATATCCATTTTTCTCACAGATCAATCGAGGATCGACCAATTAGGGTTTTGGTCGAGCATAGGCATTCTCTGATTTTTTGAGCAGTGATTGACTTTTTTGGATAGAAATTGGTCATTATACCTTAGATACAACATCTTGACCTAATTTCTAGATTCAAAACATCACAGAGGTTCATGTCATCATCGCTTTAAACATCCGATGAAATTTCATCTACGTAAAAGTCAAACTTTGACTTTTGGTCAAATTTTTCAAAACAAAACTTTTTCCATCATCAAAATACTTCAAATGATCCATCATGATCATAAAAAATCAAAGAATTTGGAAAAGTCAACAAAAAGTCAAAAATTTCTATACTTAGAAATTTTTCTAAGTGTTGAAATTTCTCATTTTTTCCAAACTTCAAGCCATTTTTTCACCTAGTTCCAATTGGAATTTGAAAAAACTCAAAACATGAAAGTTGTAGATCATGGAAAAATCTTTCCAAAATGTCCAAGAAATCTCAAATCCATGGAGTCTAGATACACTTTTGAAATTGAAACATAAGGCTCCATGAAACTTGATTTTCAAAGATCAAAACATCAATTATAGGTCATTTTTTAGTTTTCTTCACCAAGAAGTAATTCAACCTTGCCACCTTGCCAAATTGAGTCATCAAACTGATAAACATCAGTGAGAAGTGATAATTGTAAGATTGGATCAAGATTGGATAATTTCACACATGGTAAAAAAGGAACCTTCCTTTTGCTTTACAAAAGACTTTCTTGCCCCTTAAGCTTTCTTTGAATCACTAAATGCCATGTCCTTCTTGCCTAACATTGCAGTCCTAATTGGCCTATAAAAGGATGACATTTCAAGCCTAAATCAACACCAAAAACATTGCAAAGTCATGCTTCTCACTTCTTTCTTCAAAATCAAGTAACATAACCATTTTTGAGAAAACTTGCAACTTTCAAAATTCAATGGAAACATGATGAAATTTGGTGTCCAACATGTTTCATGATCATAATTAAACTTGTTCCAAGCTTAAAAACAACTTGATCAAAGCTAAAAATCAGAAATCACATACCATGGCTTCAAGCTTCCAAAACTGCCATAACAATCGAAACTGAAGCTAGGTTGAATTAACTTGTGTTATAATCATCCTAACATCATCACCATACCTCATGTACATGATCCAGATCAATAACTACTAACTGTAACAGCTCTAACCCAAAAATCGAAGCTTCATTTTCATCTTGTGCAGGTGGACTTGGTTGGAAAGTTCTGGGGCATTTCAGAGCAAGCAGGGTGATCATACACCATCCCTAGAAGCCGCTGGTGCTTAAACAATCAAGAAACAACAACTGGAAACGCCCCAGCATCGTTTTCGATTCTCATTTTTCCAGGTATGAACACGAACTTGGTTAGCATGATTCTTTGATTCTTTTGACAAAAACTCTTGGCCAATTGTTTTCTGCACTCATAGCGATCCTTAACCCTCAATAAAATCAAACAATCATCCAACATACATCATTTAATTTAAGATTTTCAGTTTAGGGTTCTTCGTGTTTTTCAAAACCTAAATCATTCTGGGCTAAATATAAATGAAATTAACAACCATATTCATGTTCGTGGTGCAAAATCGATCAACTTTGATGTTTACATCATTGGATTTCATTAAGAAACGAAGATTTTAGGTTGGATTTGGATTTCTGAAAATCAAAATGTAAACCCAGGACTGCGCGCGTGTTCTTGGTGTTCTTCAAATTTAAATTTTCAAATGATCCAATCCTTTTTCAACGCGTGTGTTAGTTCACTAAACAACTCAGCGCGTTTGGCTCAGTGGTTCCTGGCTTGGTCTTAAGTCTTCTTGCCACGCGTCCCACTCAATGGTCATGGGTTCAAAACCCACCAAGACCATTCTTTTTTACAAAACTTCTCATTTTGAGATGATTTTTTAAACACTTGTCAATAAATACATCTATTTTGTGATAGTGCAAAAATTTTCAGAAAAAACTTTCATCTGATTAAATTTTAATCGAGCCGAAAACGACGTTCTGAACACTTTTCAAACCTCCTTAAAAGTTGAATTTTTCAAATTTTCGACTTCTGATTTTTTCAAAACTTCTCATAAATGAACCTCACATTTCAAAACATTTTCAAAACATTGTCAAATCATTTTTCAAAACATTTCATCAAACTTGCATCTTTTACCATGATCAATCCGATTTAAAACGATAAAACAAATTCGTTCTTTCTCGAATTTCTCGATCGATCATGGGCCACCCTTATGGTGTAAGTCCCAATCCTTTATGTACATATTTAGTTTTACTTGTACATATTCAAATTATCATTGTCAATATTCAAACTTAAACAAATTTCTTTCGTTTGTTTTCATTCGTTTGTTTATACGCCAAATCCATTGGTTCTAAAGGAAGATTTCTTCTGAGTAAAATTTCTTTTGGATCAATGGGCCTCCATCACGGTGTAAGTCCCATGACATTCTTTTATGTACATAATATTTCTTTGTACATATCAAAAACTTTCAAAACACATACAAATTTTTATCTGTACATAATACAGATACTTCTTTTTATACTCAAGTATGCATAAACTCGATCGCTTGTTTTCACTTCACTTGTGTATACACAAACCAAACATTCTTTATGTACATACACAATCTTTTCCTTGTACATATCAAACTTTTTATCTGTACATAATACAGACACCTTTTACAGATAAACTTCAATCAATCATTTCCGCTTCATCAGACATTTTACATCGAATACCATTGGTATTGAAAGGAGCATTATTCCTCGTGAAACTACTTTCAAATCAATGGGCCTCCTTATGGTGTAAGTCCCAACCTCCTATGTACATCCATCTTTCTCTGTCATACATAAAAACTCGCTGTACATATTTACTTCCTTGTACAGCTCAAACTTGTGAATAATCAAGTTACGCTGCTTTAAACGCTCGCTCACGTACACTTGTTTATATTTCATAAATCAGAATAAACATCATGCATTGTTTATATTTCCTTCATAAACCCTCGTGAATACATATCACACACACACACACTGTTTATACAACCGCCTAATAATAACATAACAATTAGACTAATCAATAGGTTCCCCAGTTATAGCCTCCGCTTGGGCTTCATACAAGATAACTCATCCTCGTTGAGTTTAGCCTCCGCTGGGCTTCATACAAGACAATCCATCCTCAAAGATGAGATAGCTTCCTCTTGAGCTTCATACAAGATATTTTATCTCCAACGAGTTTAGCCTTTCTGGGCTTCATACAAAGAAACTCTCCCAGAGTTAGCCTCCGCTAGGCTTCATATAAGACAACACCGCTGAGTCGCCTTCTCTTGGGCTTCGCTCAAAAGAACTCCTCATTGAGTTTAGCCTTCTCGAGCATCATACAATGAAAGAGATAGGAAATCTCTTAACAGCCTCCTATTGGGCTTCCAATACAAAGAATCACCGCTAAGATAGAACCCGAAGGATGGTTTCTGAAATCACTTTCAAATTCCCCAATGAGTAAAATTTCCTGAAATTGCTCTTATTCCAAAAAGGATGATTTCTGTGAAATCCTTTCAAGCCAAAACCAGCCATACCCTATAGCTTCCTCTTGAGCTTCATACAAGGACCCTCGATGACCTCGATGACCCTGAATGCCTCTGGGCTAACAATACAAGGACCCATGGGCTTTAAAAGCATCCCTCTAATCCAATCAATTTCTCCTTGAGATTTAGACATCTATCATCTCTATGGAAGAAGTATCTCATCCATTACATCACACATACATCAAAAACTTTTCAAAACTATTTTCAAACAAAAAACCTCTCTTAATTGTAAGTGGTAACGCTTGTACACTCAAGCAAAACACCCAATACTTACAGTTAAAAGATTTAATCATCTTTTTTCAAAACACCTTTCTTAAACATGTAAGTGGTAACGCTTGTACACTCAAGCAAAACACCTAATACTTACGACTAAAGATTCTAATCAATCAAACTTTTCAAAATGTATGTGATGAAATAGATTAGATACATTTTTCATTAAGATGACATTTGTCTGTCTCTTACTAACATCCCGCTGCTTTCCACTAGCATAAGTGGGAACTACGATTGCTCTCGACTTTCTCAACATCCTTTGAGAATACGAGGCACAAGGTCTCATCCTTGCCGAGCAAATTTCTTTTCTCTCGCACCAAACAAACCATAGAACCATGTAGATCCGAGCTACAAATGCTCGATTCCCACTAGGATATGTATGCGTAAGATCCACGATCTTTGCGAGCACAATAATAACAAACACTAGAATCCCACATAATCTATCGCTTCTTAAAATCCAAAGGAGAAACTTTCCCAATCATAGAAATAGCAATTAAAACACACAAACATATCAAACATATTCATATATAAAGTCAGATAACTACATATATTTAGGGTGCTCCATCTATTCCCTTTATATAACAATCCCCTTACTCGAATCTCCCCAATGCGTTACGCCTAGTTTGCGCTAGTCGTTACGCATACCAATATCAATTGAGGGTATTTCAACTTTCCCTTTTCATAATCATTAAATCATCTTTCTTGTGTTGAAAATAATAAAGCTTGATGCTCATGGCATCTTTATAAACAAGTCAAAAGATTTAAATCGTTGCATGAGAATCCGAACTCACGTCAGATCCTCAGCGCCACCTTTAACGCGAACAAAGGGCATCTCCCTAACCACAACGTTCAAACAAGAACAACCATGCCGAGATGCAAAGACTAAACAATGCACTCGGAAACCAAATAACACTCAACAACCAGACAAATCGCAGACACACCGGTTCACTCGAGATCCAAACAAATAAGATCGATACTATTCTAACGCCTCAACTATAGAATTAGTCATACACTCGAACCGACACCTCGGAAACGAGTCACCAAAGATAGGAACATAAAGTCCTACAACTAAACACCGACACCATCGCTAAATCGAAAACAACAAATTGGTTATGCAAACCAAAACCAAACAATCGAAAAGGATAAAACCACGCTACACAAACATGAAAATATGCCTTCATACATGCATAAGTACGAACTCAAGAATTACACTTGCAGCTATCGCCTGCCAATCACAAGGTCACATCATCCTTGTAGATTTCAACGTACCACCCTTGAACGATAACAAGTTACCCAAACATAATCGAATCGATACACTACTCATCCTAGGGCTTATATGCACGACTTGCGACTATAACTCACCAGCCCAAAACCAACAATCTCGCATACCGCTAATCAATTCAATGCTCGATATCTAAACCATGCAACTTCACTCCTATGCATAAGATGCCAACCGTAAAACAACTTGGTTAATCTTCAACTTTACAATCACTCCAAATGGATACGTTAGAAGCGTACACCCATCAAGACACCTCGCAACATCAGCTTCATCAACTCAAGAATCACTCTCATTCTCGATTGATCA
Organism: Vicia sativa; assembly: GCA_021764765.1. Classification (NCBI taxonomy): domain Eukaryota; kingdom Viridiplantae; phylum Streptophyta; class Magnoliopsida; order Fabales; family Fabaceae; genus Vicia; species Vicia sativa. Next base: position 47,345,868 of record CM038793.1, on the reverse strand, counting down.
ATGTTCATTGGTCCTCTCAAATACACAACATAGTTTGACCTCTTCAACATCGTCCAAATATTTCACTTGTGAAACTCGACGATACACTTGACTTCAACGAAGTCGCCCTTATAACAATTCAATTCCCAAAGTATATATAAGTAATCACTATCCTCGCACCGTCGCAACGATCAATACATGTGTTTCTTATTCAACCACCTTCGTAATTCTCAATCCTTCAAAGTGGTAACTTAGACCAAAACACTTTATCAAGAACTCAACCCATCAACGTCATCTCATACTCCTGACTTACAACTCAGGTCGGACTTAGAACCATAACATCAATTTCTATGGAATTCAATCATGAACACCGTCGCGACCGACTTTAGTAACAAATGTAACATCCTCCTTTATAAAACATCAATCATCTTAAGGTATCCGTGGCTACCAACCCGTCACAAAATTTTTACCGTCAAGACTTACCTTAGTCGTAATCTAATAATCCACCACGACTATTAGTATCCAACAAAATCCATATGTTAGTAGTGAACAAATCCTTAATAACCTTCTGGACTTAATCACAAAAATTGTTCCAAAACAAACATGCAACATTCTTCAATATAACAAATCCCAAATCAGATATTCTTGGTTATCCTGCGACATCACCATCGAACTCAACACCGTATTTAAATCTCTATAGATCAAACTTAAACTTGAATTATCTTCAACAATTCCAATCTCCTCGTCGCTAACATCTGCACCTATAAGGTTCCAATGAGCACGAACGCATCAACCTCTAACTCACACGTCCGACAATTTTTTTTTTCCTAATGAAAATCAAATCGTTCCAAGGTAGTAATACACTTTTTCCAACTCTATGTCAAAATACATCTTAAGTCCAAAATGAAATATCACCATACGCCGCACAAGGTTCTCTAGTACAAAACAAGACTAAAATCAAGCATTCGCTAACCTTTCCACTGGCTCAAACAAATTCGCTTCCCATTGCGAAGTCCAAATAACGACTCAACCATCTCATGTCAAAGTACTCACGATCAAAACCAACTTATAAAAAGATCTTCCGTCAAACTCATAAATTAACCATCCAAAACAAAGGAACTTCTAAGCTCTGAAATAACCCCTTGAAGTCTTCTACAAGATACAAAATAAATCTTCGAGGAACCGTCCAAAATATCACCGTCTAAGTTGCTTACATAAGGCACTCATGTCCAACAGTTCAAAACTCTATCCTTAGAATACTCAACATGCACCGATCTAATTTCACTACTGATAATGCAACGCTCGGATGCTTGCCACAATTCCTTAACTTTATGTGAACCAAATAATATCCATGGACACGAAATAACTCTTACAGCTACTCATGAGAGTACTGTCCGAACATCTCAAAATCATACTTGACGCATTAGTCACACTAATGACATCAGCAATTACTCGCCAGGACCATACACTATCTTGAAAAGCATAGTCTAAACATCTTCAGCTCTCACACTAACTCGTAGACAGCCAGACTTCGCATCGATCTCACTAAACGCAAAAATTCCAAATGAATGATTCATCCAATTATCAATCCTTGGAAGTAGATACTTGCCCTCAATATCCACTTCGTTCCTTGACTAAAAACAAGACACCAACTCGGGTAACCTTTGCTCTTCTCGAACAACACAACGGTAGCTCTCCACGGTGACTCGCTCGAATAAACAACTCTGCTCAACCAATCCTCAAGTTGACTCTTCAACTCTCATTCAGAAGCAAACATCCCTTAAGGATACCTCGACTCACAACTGGTTCCGGAAACTCAATCCATCAAACTTCACCTCGCACTACAACGGTAATTCACCCACATCTTTACAGAAGGCTTCGGAAGAATCACAACAAGAAGCTCTCTTGCCAAAATATTGTTTCTCATCAAAATCCAAATTCGCTCACAACTCAAGTAACCATGCACCTCCTTGTGCAAACACATCTGCTTCATACACTATCAAGCTGGCAAGACAAATTTATCCCAACCAACACAATTCCCGACTACTATCAACAAGAGATTAAGGATGATGAGTCCCTCAATTTGTCAATAGACAGTCGACAATCATGATGGTGACATAAACCATCTCTACCAAACTACAACAGCGTCTTCAAACTTACTCTATAAGTTACCAAAGCGTAACACTGCTTGAGGCTCCAACTCCCAGCCACAAGCGCCACCAAGAAGTAAAACTTCTCCCCCACTTGTTTCAAACTCATCTCTGCAGACAAACAATTTGAAACAAGAAAGTACCGACAGTGTTTCACACACATGTCGCATACAACAAGATTAAACACACTAATAACTTGGTCGACAGACCGACCTGCTCTGATACCACTAATGTAACACCCCAAATCTACCCAAAGTTTTATATACAAAAATCAGAGTAATTTAAAATTTCATAAAGTAAATACTGAGGCGTCACATCATCAAACCAAATCACTTTAAACAGTTTACTTTAAAGTATAAATTTTGGATACATAGCATCGCTGGGAAAACATAAATTGATTCATAAAAATCAAAACATCTTCTTTATTAAACTTCCTTAACCAATCATAATTTCATAAAGTAAGATTCTTCTTTACAAAAGGAAAGAAACAAAGAACAACAACAATGACAACATAAATATTTCCCCCGAGTGCTATGTATCAGAGCGACACCGACACGACTAACAGTAGCTATAAACTCCGTCTTCATAACCTGCACGTTACCAATATATAGGTAACGGCGAAACAAGTAAAGGGTGAGATACTCCAAAACATATAATTAAAGACATGATAAAATATATATACATATATTTGGAATCATAAGGGATATAAGTTAATAAGTGCATTCCAACACATATCCAAACCTCACTTACTTCGATCGTCATTCTAATGTGTATAATCTACACTATATCGTCGTAACCTCATCGGCATAAACGTCACAACAACACATAAACTTCCATCACCACGAAATCGTCACGAGCTAATACATCACTAACTAACACGACATTCTTAAACAACACAAACAAATCATCACAAATTGGCTAAAGCCCATCTTCGCTTTTGGCATAAAACCCATACATCACAACATCATCACATCATATTTGCATTTAGCATTTCATCAAAGTTAAATCATCGCAAAACTCATTATTTATACTCATCACCTAGTTATCATGAAACTATCAAGTTATATTCATTTCATGTTCATCACAAAGATCATCACCAAACAAAGCATCGTATATCATCGCAATCCAACATCATTCATCAATTAAAACCCAACGCCAAACAACTCAAACATAAACATAACCGACTCCATGAGACACGACTATGTTATGCATGTGGTACCCATCGCTTGCCCGTAATTAGGGACACTTGGCATAAACCGATCTTCTCGCATAAAAGCCATCATCGCTCGCATAAAAGCTCTTCGCAGCATAAAGCCTCTTCGCTATGCAATGTATGTGACTCGACAATAAAACAACACAACACAAACACACCATCATCGCCATCAAAATTGGCATAAAGCCCACATCGCCATAATTTATCCACATACAGATAAATATATCATCGCATCATAATTGCATTATGCAAACATCACTAATAAATTCATCAAAAGTCATGCATTCACAAATTGGACGTATTTATTAACAACATCAATTTAATCATCACATCATCACGTACAAAACATATTTCATCGCATTGCATTTCAACAAGTATTTATTAAATAATACACCGTCGCAAATCTTACGTTTATTCACATCGCATCATTATTAATTACTTCACTAAATTCCGAAAATGGGAAAATAGTCAAACACCTATAATCGTCGCGAGAGTAATTCTTAATAACCGGTATTAATCATAATCATCAACATCGAAATCGGGTAGTTCATATATGTCTTAAATTGACTAAAACACCATTCGGTTCAATTTACCGTAAATTGGCCTATTTTGGGTCATCTCGTAAAAACTCGCAACTTCTAAAAACTAGCCTCACCACTAAGCTCTACACGTCAAACTTAGCTAGCACGTCAATTTTCGTTGAATTCGGAGCAACTTGCTCCGTCGTCGAATTTACCGAAATCGGAAAGTCGGAACACAATCGGGTTCCAAAGGAAACGCGAAAAATCAAAATTTTTAAGGTTACAGATGCATCAACACGGGCACCCGTGTGGATCAACACTGCCCGTGTTGAAAAGCTTCCAGAACACGCAAAAATTGCCCAAGACAGTGCATCAACACGGGCACCCGTGTGCATCAACACTGCCCGTGTTGATTGCTCTGCACTAACTAAAATTGCTATTCTAGTGGGAAACACGGTCGTGTTAATCAACACGGCCCGTGTTGATTTGCCTGCGTGAAAACTTCATCTATTTGGGTTTTTCTCATTCTTCTACCATGGTTTTCCTTCCCATTTCCATACTCTAATTTCTACAAGTTAGCACCTAATATACCCACAAACGATACTCTACATCCAAACTTTCTAAACCACTCTAACAATCAACCAACAAAACCCATAAATCAACCTATCCATTTTTCCCCCAAATCCAAAACATAAACATCAAAACCTAACAATATGAGATGGAGAATCAAACCCCTTACCTCAAGATATTGGATGATCCAAGATGATTCTTATAAAGCTCAATCTACAAGCTAGCTCATGATCTTCCTCCTCTTCCCCTCTTGCTCTTCTTCTCAAAACCCTTTCTTTTCCTCCATGTTTCTATTCTTGGCTTCTTTTCCAAATGGGAAGAAAATGAGGAAATGTGGTTTTATAACTATGTTTGCTTACTAGCTCCCCCTCTTGCCCTTGTTTGGCTTTGGTATGTTGAATGGAAGGAAAATAAGGAAAGTGTTTGGATGGAAAGAAAATGAGGAAAATGGTTTTGCAATAACCTTACTAGTAAACTAAGGTGTAAACCCAATCCTTCCCAATTAATCCTCACACTCCTAATTTATTAATATAATTAATTCAATCAATTAAAATAATTCCGGGGAATTAAATATCGGATCCGAATAATATTTTACCGAACCGAACACAACGTCGCCAGATAAATTAATTAATATGAATATTCTCGTCGCAAGATAAATATCGATCGGTAATTTGAAAGTATTAATATAATATAATATTAATTAAAAATGGGTGTTACAATATGCGTGTCCAGAAGCTTCTGATTATTATCTCGCGAGTTGAGGTTCTGGTGTTTTGATCGCCTATCAGGCGGATATTGATTACAGTTTCGAGCTACAGTGTGTTGTGGTCGGATATTTGAGCCCGAACTGATTCTATAGCCTTCTGTGAGTTTTGAAGTGTCAGTATACGACTTATCGATCCACGCGATTCATCAGAAAATCAAGAACGGACAGATAACATGGTATTTGAGTGCATGTATCAAAAAGTCGACAAAAGTCAAAGTTTGACCAGGTGGAATTTTGGGTCAAAATTATGGTCAAAAGTCGACATTTGAGAAAATGTGATCATTTGTTGAGAAAAGTCAGAAGAATCGGGTGAAAATGAGGTTTCCTGCATTTTAAGTAATTTTGGACTTAGAAAAAATTTCTAAGTTTTAAGTACTTTGTGTTCACGGAGCCATGTTGCCGCATCCGTATCTTGCCAGTTTGTGATCGGAAGTCTGTGAATTGATAGTCGTTGGAAAGAGCGCATTTCGTACGCCGACTTTATCTTTGTGAAACTTTTTCCAGAAATGCCTGAATTTCGAGTTATAAAGCTCTGAAGTTTGAAGTTCACGACTTTTGAAATTTATACTTAGTGAAATTTTAAGTGTTTTCAATGTGTTCAAGTGCTCGACTTCGGAGGTATTTTATACGTGTTTCGGGATGTCGATTCGAGTTGAGTTCAAAATCAAAGTTGTTCATTTAGCGGTAATCTACAACTTTGCTGAAGAAATCGAATCCATTCGGGAATCAGATCAAAAATTATGGAGCTCGGAAGTTACAGTTTATCATTTCTCAAAAATTCAACACTTAGAAATATTTTGAAGTGTTTGTTTCTATGCTCAAGCTGACAGTTTCAGGGTCGATTTTATCATAGTTCGTGGCTCCGAATCAAAAAATATTCAACTGAAAAGCTGTTCATCTCACGACAATCTATAACTTTGTTGAAGGAGTCGAATTCATTCGACTCGAATCGGAAGTTATAAAGCTCGGGAAATAAGAATTCATTATGTTTGTAAGATTCAAATAGTTGTTGTGCGCATGTTCAGGGCTGTTTTAGTCATCAATTCTGTCGCATCTAAAAACTCCAAACACGAAAGTTGGAGTTCGTCATGTCTTCTACAATTTCCGTTTAGAAAATTTTTCGTTTCGGACGTCAGAGCGAAAGATATTGAACGCCGTAAGTGACAGTTTGAAACTGCCCAAATACAAGACAGCATATGCTTTTGCCAAGCATACGGAAGCATTTCATCGAACAGTTTTTGTGCACATGTTTGAGGCTGTTTTCTCGTCGATTCGATCGCCGCACGGAAAAACTTCGAACACGAAAGTTGGAGTTTTTCATGAACTCTACAAGTTTCCTTTAGAAACTTTTTCGTTTCGGACGTCGGAGCGCAAAATATGGAGCGCCGTAATCAATGGTTTGATGTTGGAAATTGGTTGGATGTCATGTACAAACTTGCCCAGCCCAGCTAGGACTTTCATCGAACAGTTGTATGACAAACTTCAAACACTTTTTATTCGATGATAAAGGCTTCGCTTGATTTTCGTCGAACTATAGAGTTGTTCTATGTCACGTGAGCTTTCCAACGGTACCGGGTTTGAGTCATCCGGTCGAATATCGAAAGAGTTATGATGCTGTAAAGTGGTGTACTCGGCGTGAGCAAATGGCTAGCAATGTTTGAAAAAATTATGTGGCAACGCAATCAGTGGTGTTGTCGTAACTTCAGAGCTGATTTAAGGCATATTACAGACGTCGAATCGAAAAATTTCGAACACGAAAATTGTTCGTGGAAGTTTGCTCTCCAACTTTGATCTTGGCATTTTAAGCTAAAGATGCTCGCGTTTCGAGTGACGATGCCACAAAGGAGACACCATGGCACTTGCTCATAATGGCTAAACTGGTGTTTTGTTTTTCATGTATGCATTATAAAAGGAAAAGAGAAGATTCGGAAGGGGGGATTTTTCTGCACCACTACGATTATTCGTGATCCCTCTGATTCGCTCCCTTTTTCTCATTTTTGCAACCACTGTCCAACAACCCAAAAAGCCACTCTCCTTTCCCTCTCTTACTGTTAACCGTAACCGAAAGCCACCACCCGGATTCTTTCTTTTCTCTGGCTCATAACAGAATACAAGAAAAACTCGCTCACCCTTCACTGCCGCTACTTCCTTTCCCTCTCTCTCAACAGAACGGGGCTTCTTCATTTTTCTTTTTCTTTTCACCTCTAACAAACTTCCTCTCCCTTCTTTTCTTTCTTCTTCATCCACACCTTTATTCTCGCTGTCAACAATCTTACACCATAACCATAACAAACCCTCCTGCTCTCATTCTTACTCACCCTCTCTTTTCCTCCTTCCATTCACCTGTAACAACCTCCTCTGCGAGATATCGTCCTCCAATTCTCACCATCACCACGCTCAACCTTCACTCCGAATCACCTACTATAACACCATAACATAATCACCAAGAAACTACAATAAGCTCGTTCTTCCTTCTTCATCCGTTCAACCAGAAGTTCTAAAAAAACTCTCACTCGGATGGCGCCATCTTAAATCTGATATCTATTATTATCGTCTTCAACCTCATGTTGTCCTTTAAGTCCTACTAGATTCTCTATTAGCATCATCACTGCAAGATTGGGACTATTGATGCCAACACTATTCCTCATCGAGATCTACGCCTTGAACCGTGGGACCTCATTTTCTTCTTTCAAGAAGTACAACCAAAGATCGGAATTTCCAGAAGCGGCGAAACCAATTAGGAACGCTTTCTTCACGGGTGAAGTTACAGGGAGTGGTTTTAGAGTGTTTCTTTGCGTTACAGTACTCAAATCGCGCTTGATGAATCTTCGATCGATGGTGTTTTTCTCAATCGGTGGAATTCAAGGCCGAATTATTAATCCTTGTGCAAAACTATGCCGGAACAGTGGCGATTATGTCCGTTTTGGTGGTTTGAACTAGCTCCGATGGCAGTGTCGCGCCGGAGAAGAAGGCTGAGATAGGATTGCGGGCGTCAGCGTGCTTATCATGTGTGTGTGTATTACGTGAGGTGTCACCTTCACAATGGCTCATGAAAATTTGCTTCAAACAGAACCAGGTACCGACACGTGGCTTTTTTTTTAATTTTATAAAAATATGAACATTAAAACATTCATGACCAATTGATGAAATATTAGACCATATAATAAAACGTGACATTGAAATAAAATTGAATAAAAGGAAATTTTCTTTTTTGTTTGTTTGACATTTGACTCAGCAAAATATAGAATCTGGACTTAGACCAAAATGATGATTGGACTTAGTGCAAACCATAGTTCTGGGCCTAGCGTTTTTGCTGCTTCACCGCCAGTTTTCTGGGCCCAGCACACCAATCAATAGGATTTAGTTCAGTTAGAATATCCAGTTTTACACCCCTGTTTTAATGCTTCACAATACTAACACATGTTCAATTTCGATTTCGATTTCGATTTCGATTGTTTTGACCTGTAAAATATATATGAAAATAGTCTCTGATATTTTAGGATTTTAGAATTTTTTCTATTTTTTTTTAATATCTTTTTAATTATTTTATTTTATTTTATTTTTTTAATTCAATTTTAATAACATGTTTAAGAGTATGTTTCTCTCATGTCACTTGAATTAACTTAGGAGTATAATGCCATATTTTCTTTGAAACTCTAGGATATTTTTTATACCATCTAATTGTAGTTAAATGTAAACTTTAGTATTGTAAGTAAAATTTCAAATCTACTTTTAATGCTTCGATTTCATTGTAAATAATCATTTTTGCGTCTTGTGCTTTATTTAAAAAGCCTCATTGCTATTTCTGACACTCTGTTTTGTATGCAAGGTACGCGGAGCATTATATTGTTGATTTGGATGTATAGTATCCATGTTTTGATGTTACACACATGTGTGTGTACTCTTTATCTGTCTGCTTGGTTTTCACCATCTTTTGCAGGTTATCTGATTTGATTTGGATGTGTAGAATCCACACCGTTGCTCGCGATGTGTGTACCCCTTTGTCTATTCGGATAGTTTCGTGTTTATTGGATATACGTCAAGTGTATAGACACACATTCTTGACCGCATATCGATGCACATCCTTTATCCGTATTGTCGGATTATGATCTTGCAGTGTGTATTTGCTTCAGATGTGTATGACACACATTCTGATTATGCTTTTTGTGCCTCCGCACACTTCTCACTGGATTTCTTTATTGCGTGTCAGCAGTACTTGAAGTTTACCGGAGTATTTCTATAGCTCGCAGTGCTCTTCGGATTTAATATCCGTTTGATATTTATTTTACTTTATTTATCGCATTCTTTTACCGCTTTTCTAGAGAGCATGAGAAGTAGGATTTTACCGCTTTCCTTGCCATGAGAAGTAGGAATAGAGATGTATGAAGGGGCTTCCGTAGTTGGAGCATGTTCAGAACCCTCCGTTTATTTAAAGACCCGCTTAGGGCGATTCTGCTTGCTAATGTGTTTGGTTTGTTTTAAATCCTCCATCTGCATAGGGAGGTAATTCTCAGCAAGTGTTTACATTTGTGCTTGCATAGGTCAGAGTGGTTAGGACACTCGACGTGGTACCACCAAGCAAAGTCCCGCTTTTTATATTTCTTGTCATCGAGTCATTGATATATGGGCAAGTTTAAAAAGGGTCCGCAATCAACCCCGCACGCTTCTAGTCAAGAGTCACCAAGACACGCGAATCGTGTTGCTTCCTTTATCGAGTGAATAATAAAAGTGGCAAGAGTTCCCTATTCTGACTCTCCACGCTTTCCTGGGGTTCGCATTTGTTGCAGAACTTGCATCATTTGCTCTTCACAGGAATCGGATGTGTCGGCCTGGTTGACTCACGGTATGCTCTCATCGTCGAGGCTATGAGACTTCCTCCTTTCCTACGCTTGTGTGCCATTTATTTGTTTGCATTGCATTGTTTGTGTGCTTTTGCCAAAGCACTTGTTTGTTTATCCCTTTGTCGTCTTCGACTCTACTTTAGCTAGTGATTCGAGATGGACATAGACTTAGGTTTTAAACCTTTTCCATCCTTTTGTTGTCATCTTCGACTCTACTTTAGCTAGCGATTCGAGATAGACATAGATCTAGGTTGTAAACCTTTGCCATGTTCCTTTAGGATTCTTTCGACTCTACCTTAGGTAGCGATTCGAGTTAGACCTTAGGTCATAATCCATGCATGATGACATTAGGGATAACATTAGATAGTTTCCTTGTTTGTTTTCCGCTTTTGCATCCATGCATGCAATAAAACTAAAAATTGTTTTCTTTTTCCTTTGCAAATTAAAACACTTAATAATGGTTCAAACTCCTTTTTCAAGGTAAAAACAACCAACCAATGCAAACCTTTTTGCCTACAGGTTTTCTTTTGTGTTTAAAATATTTTTTGTAAGAAAAAAAAACACATAACCCATCAAAACATGTGAGTCGAACTACGGCGCTCTAACTTTCCCATTGCACGCGGGAATACGTAGGCATCTTGTCACAGGGCTCGATCGAGCAAGCTTTGTAAATATTTCCTTCTTTTCCCCGTGTTTTCTTTATTTTCCTTTCTTTCATACGCATTCTCTTTTAGAATACAGATATAACAATTAAGCAGTAAATAGATATAAACACACCCATTAGATAGAAAGTAGAAGTGGATACCGTAGAGTACTACGGACGTGTGGGGTGTTAATACCTTCCCTTCGCGTAATATATTCCCTTACCCTATCTCTCGGTCGCAAGACCGTGTCTTATCCCTTCTAGGTTTTCGCGATGCTCACCTTTCTCCTTTTGTAGATAAAAAATGTTCGATGGCGACTTCATTGATATAGTTATCGGATGATGTTCACGGTTGTTTCATCCTCTCAATGACATTTATTTCTAAATGGGATTGTGATAATCATTATATTAATCCTTAGACGATTTCTCCATCTAACTATTAATCTAACAATCTTTAATGTTTGATACAAAAGAAAAGTAATGTATAAATCTATTTCTACAATTTATCCACTACTTGAGAGCATACTTTAGGTCAAGATTTGAATAATATTTCTCAACAATAATTCAAATCTAAATATTCAAAATAGGACAAAAGCATCAATCTATTTCAATAATCAATTGTTCACATACAAGAACTAAATGAAATACATAGTAAATTAGTGCTAGCTACTACCTTAATCTTGACAAAATAAGGATTTAGCTCCTCGTCACCATGGTTGACATCCAAAGAAGCTTAAGTGTTCTTCTTCTTCTTCCACAATATTCTCTCCCTCTAACTTGATAAAAAATCTGAATGTCAATAATAATATCAAGTAGTAATCTTTTTCCCCTTCTTACTCCCTTCACGTTTTACTTTACTCACATGTCATGATTGCAATTGATGTGACCTTTTTCATGCAACCACACATTTACCTTGACCCAAAAAGTGACTAAAAAGATACTTTCACGCTACCCCAAGAGAGCTGACCCCAAAGACACTTCTAATTATTTCAAAACATAAGTTCTGATTACGCACAGTTCGCGGCGCCAACAAAGGACGCGGTGCGAACTGAGGTAATTTATGCTCCTTTGTCTTTTCTTTGGCCTTCCTTACACTTGTCTTGATTTGGTTGCTTCTTCCACTTGCACATGCATCCAAGTAATTCTTTTTCTTCTTATTTTCTACAAAACTAACAACTAAAGTAAAATATCTACTCCAATTAAAATACAAACAAGAATAATTGCATATTTATAAATTGTGTGAATAAAAGAATGGAATTTAAATAAAATTTAGTTAAAAGGACCAATAAAAGTGTATGAAAATTAGCCCAATTTGGTCCCTAACAAAAGCTAAAGGGAAGAAGCCAAAAAAAGAGCATGATTTGCAAGTCTCTAACCCTGATTTGGAAAAAGATGTTGAAGAGATCATGCGATACATCCGTAAAAGTGACTTCCGTGTTATTGATCAGCTTGCTCAAACCCTTGCTATAATTTCCATTCTCTCTTTGTTACGTGATTCCGAGGAACACAAGAATGCCTTGATGAAGTTACTGAGTACTGCTTTTGTACCACAAGAGATATCTGTTGGTCAGTTTGAGAATGTTTGTGCTAGTATATCTTGCAGTAATGGCCTGGGTTTCACCGACTTTGATCTCCCATCAGAGGGAAAAAACCATAACAGGGCTTTACACATCTCTATGGAGTGCATGGGAATTACCATATCTCGAGTCCTGGTGGACACTAGTTCGTCCCTGAATGTGATTCCAAAAACAGCTATGATGAAAATTGATTATTCTGAACTTGAGCTGCGTCCTAGTGATATAGTGGTGAAAGCTTTTGACGGGTCAAGATGTTCGGTCTTCGGAGAGATGGACCTCCCTATCAAGATTGGTCCTTAGCTGTTTACAACTACTTTCTTTTTCATGGACATTCAACATGCTTACTATTCCTACTTGGTCGTCCATGGATCCATAAAGTTGGGCCAATCACTTCCACTCTCCACCAGAAGCTTAAGTATCCTGTTAATGGGAAGACCATCATAGTCTGTGCTGAAGAAGAGTACGTCATGAGTCACCTCACCTCATTTAGATATATTGAGATTGATGGAGAAGTCCATAAAACCTCGTTTCATGGATTCGAAAACGTTCACATGATCAAGACTCCTCAGCAGGAGGAGAAGAAAAAAGACAATCTTGAGTCTTCTATGGCCTTCCTGAAAGATGCAAGGGGATGTAGTTAAAGCTGGATGCCCTGAAGGTTGGGGCAGTGTGGTGGAGGTGACGCCAAAGTTCAACAAGTTTGGGCTGGGTTTCGACCCTATTTTGCATCGACAAATCCTCAAAGTGCCTAATTTGACCACTCCTATCAAGTTCTCAAGTGCTAGCGCTGCTAGGAAAGTGAATTCGTGGATGACCCGATGCTGAATGCGACATCGATAAGTGGATTCGCCAAGCATCCTGTGTCGTCAATAATTGACTTTGAAGACCGTGTCTCGCCACAATAGTCAAAAATTTATTTTCTATTATTTTCTTTTATCATGCAATAATTCCCGTGCTCTTCCCAAGGCACAATGAATCATATGTAGGGTCACCTTGTTTTCACATGCAAGTTTTTATCATTAAATAAAGAACACCTTTTTCATTAAAATATTTTGTTCCTTGTCTTTCTATTTTACATCACAATTTTAAAACGCAAAATGACAATGCTTTTATTTTTCTTTTATCACCTAAGAATCTAAAATAAGCCTAAAATCAATCATGCAGATATAATCCCGCTATTCTAATGGATCCTTCGATAACGACTGCTATCACTTATAACTTTGATAATTTGATCAACCAAGTGAATAAGAAGGTGAGGAAGATTGTGAACTCCCTGAAGAGTTAGCAAGATTGTTGAAACAAGAAGAGAGGGTTATCCAACCGCATCAGGAAGAAATTGAGAAGGTGAATTTGGGCACCGATGATGCGGTCAGAGAGGTCAAGATAGGGGCTACTCTAGAAGACAGTGTAAAGCGAAGACTTCTTGATTTGCTCAAAGAGTATTCAAATATCTTCGTCTGGTCTTCTGAAGACATGCCCAGGTTGGACATTGATATTGTTATGCATAAGCTGTCATTGAAAGAAGATTGTCCTCCAGTTAAGAAAAAGCTTCAAAGAACTCATCCCGATATGTCTAAGAAAATCAAGGAGAAAGTCCATAAACAACTTGATGCAGGGTTCTTGAATGTGATTTCTTATCCCCCGTGGATTGCCAATATCGTGCCAGTGCCCAAGAAGGATTTGGAAGAATTAGAATGTGCGTGGATTATCGAGACTTGAACAGGGAAAGTTCGAAGAATAATTTTCTGCTTCCTCACATTGATGTGTTGGAAGACAATACAGCTCATGCTAAAGTGTTTTTGTTTATGGATGGTTTCTCCTGGTACAATCAGGTTAAGATGGCGCCAGAGGACATGGCAGAAAAAACTTTTATCACCCCTTGGGGGACATTCTGTTATAAAGTGATGCCTTTTGGATTATAGAACGACGGGGAAACTTATCAACAAGCAATGGTGACTCTTTTCCATGATATGATTCATAAGAAGATTGAAGTGTATGTCGATGACATGATCACAAAATCTCAAGATGGAGAAGAGCACTTGGTGCATTTACAGAATTTGTTTGACAGATTGCAGAGATTCAGGTTGAGGCTGAATCCCAACAAGTGTAGTTTCGGGGCACGTTCTGGAAAGTTGTTAGGCTTTGTTGTAAGTGAAAGGGGTATCGAGGTTGATCCTTCTAAAGTAAAAGCAATACAAGAAATGCCTGAACCAAGAACAGAAAAAGAGGTTTGTGGCTTTCTAGGGAGGTTGAACTACATCTCTATATTTATCTCTCACATGATGGCCACGTGCGAACCAATATTCAAATTGTTGAGAAAAGATCAAGTGGTCAGGTGGAATGACAATTGTCAAGTCGCATTTGATAAAATAAAAGAATATTTGCAGGAACCTCTGATCCTCATGCCTCCCATTGAGGGTAGGCCGTTGATCATGTAATTGACAGTTCTTGAAGGCTCGATGGGGTGCATGTTAGGACAACATGACGAGTTTGGTCGAAAAGAGCATGCAATATACTACCTTAGCAAAAAGTTTACCGACTGTGAGGCAAAATACTCACTGCTTGAGAAAACTTGTTGTGATTTGGCTTGGGCTGCTCGTCGACTAAGGCAGTATATATTGACTCACACTACCTTGTTGATATCCAAGATGGATCTGATCAATTATATCTTTGAAAAGCCAACTTTGACAGGACGGATATCCAGATGGCAAATGATTTTGACAGAGTATGATATCCAATATACTACTCAGAAGGCAATCAAGACTAGTGTATAGGCGGATTATGTTGCCCACCAGCCTGTGGATGATTATCAACCTATGAAATTTTAATTTCCGGATGAGGACATCATGTATATGAGGGTTTGTAACATTCCTGGCCCAGAAGAAGGACCCGAACTAGGATCGAAATGGTCATTAGTGTTCGACGGTGCCTCTAATGCTTTAGGTAATAGTGTCAGTGCTGTAATCACTTCCCCAGGTGGTTTCCACATTCCGTTTACAGCTAAAATCTGATTTGATTACATGAACAACATGGCTGAGTATGAGGTTTTCATATTCGGTATTGAGGTTGCGATTGATCTAAGAATCAAGCATATGAAAGTGTATGGGGATTCAGCCTTAGTGATAAGCCATATCAATGGATTGGGAGACTTGTCACTCGAATCTGATTCCTTACCGAGAGCATGTGATGAAATTGGTTCCTTACTTCGAGGAGATCACTGTTGATGACATATCTCGAGAAGAGAACAACCTGCCTGATGCTTTGGCTACCATGGCATCCATGTTTAAAGTCAATTGGGCTAATGAAGCGCCCTCGATCACCATTCAATGATAGCATGAGCCGACCTTCCGTCTTGAAGTTTATGGAAAAGATCAAGAATCTATGGTTCCACGATGTTAAGAGATACCTTGAGGCTCAAGAGTATCTCGAGGAAGCATCTATGATGATAAGAAGTTCTTGAGAAGGTTCTCAATGAAATTCTTCCTCATTAATGGTTGTATCAAAGACATCGTGATGGGTTGTTGCTCGATGTGTTGATAAGAATAAAGCCGAAATATCATTGAAGAAATGCACGAGGGCTCATTTGGGACGCATTCGAGTGGGCATACTATGGCTAAAAAGATTTTGCGAGCTGGATATTCGGTCTACTATGGAAGTTGTCTATTTCAATCATTCGAGAATCATAAGTGCCAATTGTACATTGAAAGGTGCATGTGTCGCCTTCGACATTGAATGTTTTGACTTCTCCTTGGTCATTTGCTATGTGGGTCATTGATATGATCAGAAAGATTGAGCCAACCGCGTCCAACGGATATCGTTTTATTCTGGATGCCATAGACTACTTTACCAAGTGGGTCAAGCCGCATCTTATGCGAATGTCACTAAGTAGGTGGTCACAAAGTTTATCAAGGATAATATCATCTGTCCTTATGGGATTCTCGATAAGATCATTACCCATAATGGGTCGAATCTCAATAACCAGATGATGAAGGAGCTTTGTGAGTCCTTCAAGATTAAACATCATAATTCATCCCCGTATCACCCAAAGATGAATGGTGTTGTCGAAGCGGAAAATAAGAATATAAAGAAGATTGTGTAGAAGATGGTAGTGACCTATCGAGATTGGCATGAGATGTTGCCTTTTGCTTTGCATGGTTATCAGACTACCGCGCGCACTTCGACTGGGGCAACCCTGTTTTCTAGTATCTGGCATGGAAGCAATGCTTCCCGTGGAAGTTGAGATTCCTTCGCTGAGAATAATGAAAGACGCAGAGCTGGATGAAGATGAACGAGTGTGTCATACCCCAAAATTTGCCCTCCATCTTCTCAAAAGATTTCATACATCTATGCTCAAAGACTCCTCAAGAGTTGATCAGACAAACTCTCTCTTAGACAATCCAACCCAAACTAGGGTTTGGTATCTCTCAAGTCAAGATGGGCTTCCAACATCTCCAATGGTCTTCATGCCTCCTCATATGCTTCAAAGATTCTCCATGTCAAGTTTCAAGCTTCAAGTCAAGTTTCTCATAATTGCTCGATGGTCGAAAATCAACAGATTGGACAAAAGTCAATCGTGGTCAATATACAACAAAACTTCGATTTTTGGTCAACATCCTCATTTTGAAGTTACATTCATCATTTGATCAAGGGTTGATCATGATTCATCAAGAAAACTCAAGATTTGCCCAAAAGTCAAACTTTCTAAATTAGGGTTTCTATATGAAAAGTCAATCGAACTTTGACCGGTCATAACTTTTCATACTTTCTCGTAAATTTTCCACCACCTCTTGTTTTGAAGGAAATTCAATTTCTACAACTTCATGTCTCACAAGAATGTCCAAAAATGCTTCATTTGAGAGGTATAGCTCAAAACATTACAGTCATTTTCAAAGTCAACAAAAAGTCAACTTTTTGTTTTAAAGATATTTTGAGCATGGTAACTCCAATTGAGATGAGACCAAAAGCATTGGTTAGAGGACTCTTAGAGCTTTCCAAAAGTCCAAGAACACTCAAAATGTGGAAAATTGAGCAAGATACACTATTCAAGTTGGGCAATTTTGGACAATTGACAAAAGGACATTTTGGTCAAAATGCAAAATTTTCCAAACGGGCCTATAATCTTTTGATCCAAACTTGTTCATAATGATATTCTTGACCCATAAATGCTTGGCATTGGTGATTTTCTATTTTCATGATTTATATTTGAATTTTACAACATTTAATTCAAAAATAAATTGTGTAAAATATGAAAATTAAGTTTTTTCAAATAAGTCGGATTTATATCTCTTAATGTCCAAAAAGCCCACAACCATTACCAAATTCGTGGCTCATGCTTATGGAAGGAAAAATCAAGTTTTAAAGAAAATTTGATTTGAATTTATTGGAAAATATTTGCACATTCAATTTCCAATCTTTTTTCCTTGTTTTTTCTCTTCCAATCTCTTCTATAAATTGCCAGCAATACACACAAGCCTGAGGACGAAACCCTAGCTCAAGCCAAACCCTTATTTTGTCAAAATTTTCCAAGAAACTTGAGAATTTCGAATTTCAAAATCCACCACTTTCATTCAAACCAACCATCCCATTGCCTTCGGAGGTAAGTTTGAGTACACATCATGCCATGGTTTAAAACAAGCCGTCGATGCATACATGATCATACATATTCAAAACTTTTGATTTTTGCATTTTATTCATCTCGCTTTTAATCCATTCTAATGTTTTTATTGTGTTCATGAGGCTTTATATGATTGATCCGGGTCATCGTTGATAACTTGAACGCCGTAAACTAATCGCCATGTTTAGGGTTCGTGGATCTGAATCAACCGATAGCTAGAGGCATTTTAATCAAACCTGACATCACCATTAGACTCGGAAGGGTCGATTTAGGGGTAGGATCCTCCTCTTCCATTTATTTTACGATTTCGGTGTTTCAATTGAGTCATCGGAGAAGACGATCGAGCTAGGCCCGCTGACCAAATAAGACCCGTGGAAGTCATGTGGCGCCAAGACTCAATCGATTCGCCCATTCGTAAGTTGATCGGCCCGCTCCGACCGTGTTTCAAACTCAATCCAGACGCGCCATCACTCTTATGCTATTGTTTTCAATCATTCAAACATCAAACGCCACTGTCCCCTGGTTACATGCTTCGTGCAAAGATGCTCTAACGTCATGGGTTCGATCCACCTGAGCCATTTTGTTTTTTTTCTCAAAACTTCAAGTTTTTCTTCATATTTTTCTATTTCCCATATTTTTAATATTTTCTCTTATTTTAATTTCTTTTCACAATTTTTATTCTGCATTTAAAAATTACCAAAAACATTTTTTCTTTTTACATTATTTTCATAAAAACCTTTATTTAATTTAATAAATTAAAAAATCTAATTTTTGCATGCATATTTATTTTATTTTTATTTTTGCATTTAAATCATTATAAATTGCATTTTAATTACTAAACCTTTTCTAAAAAATCCCAAAAAATTATTTTTATTTATTTATCTTATTTCCAGCCCATGTTAATTTTCTCATATTAAAATTTGCATTTTTCTAACATTTTTCCTCTTATTCAATTCATCTCGTATTTTCCGATTTCCCATTCTTTCACAGGTTGCTCCGATTCGGACGTTCTCTTTTATCGTTTTTATTTTCCAATAATGTAACTGCTCATGGTTTGTAATAGTTTAAATTAGGCTTTTATTTTCCGCAAGTTTAAATTATGTATCTGCCCCAAAGCCATGTAATAGCGTGAGGTTTATTTTCCGACCTTTACATTCCGCATTTTATTTCCGCACTTATCAATTGCTAGTAATTAGCGTGTATGGCAAGATAATAATTGAACATAGCTCACACTAATCTTCAAGATAATATATTCGAACTTGATACACTTCTTTCACACACGCACCCTTTAGGTAATTCTCTCTCGATGCCTTCGATTCAAAATGGTCATGTCCCGAACGTAGAGGTATTCTAGCACCGCTGCCTTCCAAACAAATCATCATAGTCCCTTCGATACAAAGATCATAGACCCACGATGTCGCCCGAATACATGATCTTGACCCCGATTGTCGCCACGAAAATGATGATAGTCCTTCGAATGTGCTAGGTACTACAAGTTGCCTTCTATGACCATCCGATGTCCTTCGAATGTCCCGCTTACATCCAACGAATGGAGCTACCTACTAACTAATGGTACGGCTACGCTATTCTAAAGGAACGAAGTACGAAAACCACCAAATTCGAGTGGTAAATAAGTCTCTTAGTTGCTTGCTCTATCAAATGCTTTTCACACTACACACTTTTTCAAAGTTCAAATTCTTTTCAAAACAAAAACATTTCCAACACTTTGTATACACTCCTACATTAGTCATTACAAAGTCAAAGCGAAATGCCTTTTCAAAACATTTTTGTCAAACACATGTAAAGCAATTTTAAAAGTGATCTAGAGTAACTAAGAGCTGTGAGATAACTACGGATGGAAAGGGTGCTAATACCTTCCCTTTTCATAACCATTCTCCCAAAATCGAATCTAACGAAGGTCTTTTTTCACTTTTACCTTCCCTTAATTGATAAAATAAAAGTCGGTGGCGACTTGCTATCCGCACATTTGGATACAAAATCCTACAAAGTCGGCTTCACCGTATCACGTAATCATGCGACTACTGGGAAACACCCTAAAAGAGAGAATTGCCTTAGGGATTTCTAGATAACCTTTATTGCTTTTTGTTTGACTTGTATGCTTTATCTTTAAGGGTTGCTTGGGTATTATATTGTGGGGATCCTACACCGATCCGGTTTCCTTTTAGGTAAGTAGCATTAGATCATCGCGACCGCTAGACGATAACCACGCGGTCAACATGATGGCTACGTTAGCGTGACACTTGGTTGTCCCGATACTCTTCATTCCCAAGTTGAAGAAAGTATTTGGCTTCGGTGTCATCAAGCGCTAACTAAACTTTTAGAACCTTAATTGACCCATCTTGGCCATTAGAAGGTAGTGAGATGGCCGCTTTGTGTAGACCGAGGTTGGTTGATACCGATGCTACGCTCATCGAGATTAGACTTTGGGACATTTTCGATCGACCACCCGTCAGATTGAAATAAGCGCCTACGAGAAAGATCTATGATATGAGATTCCTAGAACCCTTATTATTATAGGACGTGATGAACCAACTCAAACTTTTGGTGGGTAATCACCTATACCTCATGCAAGCCTTAAACCTAGGCTCATTGTGTGAATTGTGTGTGTGCTAAACATGACATCATGACATCATTCGCATTGCATATCATTTCTAACTATTTCAAGGACCTAGGATTTATCTTTGCTCTGCTTTGTAGGATTATGGCTTCTAGAAAGACTATCCGAATCAACTTCACGGGTATCCTTCTCAACTCAAAGAATTGGTTTCGTAAATTCCCACCATGCTCGCCATCAAAAGACATGGTTATCTACTTGATTTGGTTATCTCCGTTTTGAAGAAGATATGATGCATGTCCTATTCCAGCTTCTTTTGATCCAAACACCATTGCTTTACATTTTGCATTATCGCTTGGTTCCTACTTTAGAAGAGTTCTCTAAGCTACTTGGGGTACCTATTCTTGACCAAATGCCATTCACCGGTTTAGAAAAGGTTCCTAAGTACGAAGACATTGCATCCGCCTTACACCTTAAGCGCCGACATGAAGCCAATTGGGAAACTAGAAGTGGAGTTAAGGGTTTACTTTCCAAGTTCCTAATTAAGAAAGCCCGAGAATTCCTCCAAGTTATGAGTTTCCATGCATTCGAAGATATTGTGGCCTTGCTAATCTATGGTTTGGTTCTATTCCCTAACTCGGATCAATTCATAGATGTCAATGCCATCAAGTTGTTCCTTACCGCAACTCGGCCTACTTTACTGGAGACATCCTACATTCTCCCCACACTGCATCTAAGCGACAAGGAACTCTCATGTGTTGTATACCGCTACTTTCAAGGTGGTTTATTTCGCACCTTCCTCCATCGCTTTGAAGAATGAACAAAGGTTGAGATGGTCTCAAAGATTGATGTCACTCTCTCATTCCGATATCCGCTGGAGCCTTTTCTCTCAAAAGGACTTCACCTTCATTGAGTTGTGGAGAGTTCCCTAATGTACCGCTACTTGGTAAGGGAGGTATCACTTACAACCCTTCTTTAGCTCTACGCCGCTTGGTTTTGCTCAAGAGATGGTCCACATGATATGCTTCTCCAAGATGTTGTGTTCGACTACAATCATGATCTCCGCATTACCGATTTAAGGTTTATACATGCTTGGGGCATGGTAAAGAAGACCGATACAAGACTTTGGGGCACCAACTCCATTCCTTGGGAACCTTACCTCAAATGGGTGCGAGCTCGAGCTCAAAACCTCATGATGCCATTCACTGCTTTACCAAGAATTATGGAACCTGCTATAGGTGACGACTTATGCCGCTTCTCCATCCCGACATGCTCCGATTTTGAAGACTTGAAGAGATCCCGATTCAACTAAAAGAAGAAAGGGATACCTTTGAAGCTCAAGTTATGCAAGTGAGAAGAAAGTCCAGAGTTGACCAAGCTACTTCACGAGGAGCGAAATATCAACGCCTACATAGGCACCAAGAGGAAGCTCCATGGGAGACTTAGAGCTTTAGGATGTTTATGCTTTTATTGCTTTGAACTATCTCTTGTACTTAAAAAGAAAAAGAATAATGAGAAGTACTAATAAATGTTTGTTCATTGCTTGTTTAACAAATTTAAATCTCTTAGGTCCTTGAAAACATTGCATTGCATTCGATAAACATTGCATATCATAGCATAACATTGCATCAGTGTACATTGAGATTGGTTTTCTCATTTGCTCGCTATTTATTTTAGGAGAAATGGCTCTTGAACAGATCACAAAGATCTCCAAGCTCGTAATGCCTGGGCCAGCAGATGTTCACCACTTGGTCCAAGGCCAAGAAGATCCAAGAAGCTCATCAACAAGAAGAAGAAGGTTGTTGGTCTCCTCAACATGGGTAGACGCTTCAAAGGGGTCCAAAAGTGGTCACGGATCGAGCTCAAGGAAGTGTCCATACCGAGGGAGTACCAAGGTGATGAAGGCATTGAGCCAAAGAAAGGAGGAGAGGATCATTCGATTATAGCCAACACTGATGAAGATGACAAGTACAAACAACTTGAAGATCGTCTCAATGTCGTGGAAAACCGAAAATGTCCGGCCGAACTTTGATGATCCGAGTCTTGTTCCCGTGTTGTGATTCCTCCCAAGTTCAAAGTTCCTACTTTGCCAAGTATGATGGCATGTCTTGCCCTAAGCTACATTTGAAGTCCTATGTCCGTAAGATCAATCCCCACACCGATGACCGAAAGTTGTGGATGCACTATTTTCAAGAGAGTTTGTCCGAACCCGCTGGAATGGTACTATCACCAGAGAATGACCGATCCGTATTTGGAGTGATTTGGCCGATGCTTACGCATAAAGATGAGTACAAGGTCGAATTGACACCCACTCGCATGCAACTACAAAGCATGTCTATGGGTCGTGACGAGAAGTTCAAGGAGTATGCTCAAGTGGAGAGATCTAGCAGCGAGTTCAACCACCCTTGTCCAATAGGGAGTTGGTTGATATGTTCATGGGGACACCGACAGCCCATTCTTCAATCATCCGATTGAAACTCTTCATCCGGATTCACCGAATGATATTGACAAAGCAGCGATTGAAGCGGTATCAAGAGGGAAGATCCATGTAGAGTCATCTTCAAATGTCGCCAAGAGATCTTTTGGTGCTAAGAAAGAAGCTAATGCCGTATGGTCGAAAAGCCGAGCCAAGACCGACCCGTGCTCAACTGGGGGCCAGGATCTCCAATCCTACATCAAGACAACCTCACGAGACAACGCGAGCTTAACGCGCCACGAAGATGCTTTATTTAAGATCAACATGCTATTGTCGCAAGCCTTGCAACACATGTTGAGCAGAGTGATTACTTTGAGGGATCCTCCTCTAATGTCAACACTTCCTCTCCAAGTACAATCCAAATGCTAAGTGTGTTACCATTCCAACAATTGTGGCACGATAATCGACAATTGTTGGGCTCAAGAACAAGATTCAAGATATGATTGAAGCTAAGCATTGAGTTTGACCTCCGCTGAGACCAATGTGATCAACGCGCCTATGCCTAACCATGACAAGAGTTCCAATGTCAGGTGACGATACTTATGTTTTCAACATAGATGACTGACCATTCCTTCGATGATCCGTAAGAAGAATTTGTTGCAGCCGTGTCAACCAGATGCCGGAGGATTGTCTGGTGCCCACCGCTACCGATGGTTGTGCTTGGTCGAGAAGACGTGTTCGTATGATGGACAACCGTGAGATACTATTTCAAACCACCGTGCGTAAGTCGTGTGAAGAAATGTCTAAGTTGAAGATCGACAATGCGAATAAATCATGCCATCTGTGGGATACCTTGGGGCAGCCAAGTGGAAAAATGATTACATGGTGAAGTACATCGCCTCGAGAGCTACAAGATTCCTATTGAAGATGTTAAGGCGACCGGATGGGTGACGATTTCAAGACTATGCCGATGTTAACACAATAAGGATTTCTCACGATCCTGCAGAGTGGCACCTCTCATATCACTTCTCCAAGACCGCCCATATTCCTCCGACAAGGCTATCCTTGGAACTATGGAGCGATGTTTACTATCATGGTGTCAAGCAAGACCTCCGACTAATGAAGATCTTACTATGAAGCTACCATTCCCGACATCGACAACATCACCGATCCAAGAAGGTGACTGTAACCTAAGGGTATTCTCCAGATCTCTCCTCCAAAGACATCGCGACTCCAAACCGCATTCCAACTACTCAACCAATATCCCTAGCTAGAGGGAAAGAACCGGACTCATCCCGCTCAACCAAGTACCAAAGGAAGTTGTCAAGACACCTCCAAACAAGAAATGGAGGAAATTCAAGATTATCAAGAAGAGTGATTACAATGTGTGGAACAAGTTAGACAGACCGCCCAAGATTTCCATGCTCGCTTGCTCAGGTTCGAGGCTCATGCTAATGCCTGGTGAAGTTTCAAGAATGCTCATGTACCGCAAGACACTACACCGATCAATTTGAAGTTTGTATTGCTAGTCGGCCGCCAACAACGGCCTAGGCTTCTCGATGTCGATTTGACTCTTCCGAAAGAAACACAACAAAGCCTTGCACATCTCTGGAATGCAAGGGTACTACCTCGTCTCATGTTTTGTTGACACCGCTCGCCTCAATATCCCATCAAGACCGCTTTTGATCGGCTTGATGTCAAGGGTTGGTTCGAGACCCAAAGGACATTATTGTGAGAGCTTTTGATGGTTCTAAGCTTAACAAGATTGAGAGCTCATTTCGCTCATAAAGTCGTTCCCGCACTTTTGATTCCACTTTCTTTGTCATGGACATCCGCCCTGCCACTCTTGCCTACTTGGACGCCTGGATACATGGGCGCGTCACACTCTACCTTACATCGTAAATTCAAGTACCCGTGAAAGGGAAGGTTGTCACAAGATGTGGTGAAGAAGAGTATATGGTCACCATCCATTCCGATACCGAGATGGAGGGTGAATTTTTGAGACCCCCGTCAAGCTTTTGAAACAATACCCAGTCATGCCCGCTGACTCTCCCGCCACTCCCGAGGTTACACAAGTCCGCCGAGGATGGCCTCACCGAAAGATGCTCAAGCCACTGAACAAGGAGGTAGTGCTATTTGGGACAGCCCCCGATCTTCCTTTCAACCGACAAGACCGGTTTAGGCTTCACCATCAAGGGTCAAGATGATACGCGAACGCCGCCAACTTCCTTCCGCGTGACGCCCGTGGAATCCATGCTATAGAAGACGACGACAACGACTTCGACATCGCAAGTGGATCTTCCCAACTCCGCATCATGGGCTCAAGAATTGGAAGATCAAGACGCTATACCAATCTCCTTTAGCCACGAGTAATTGCTTTTGTTTTGTTTTGCTTTTCAGATTTCTTTATGTTTCAACAATAAACTTTGAAAGCCCAGTGCCTGCCTGCATGCCATGGCTCGCTTATGTAGGGTTATTATCTGTCGCATACATTTTCATTCAATAAATTCGCTGGACTTTGCATTCAATTGTGTTTTCTTTCTTTACTTTATCACCCCTTCAAAAGCTATGTGTTTCTTACACACACCCACGATATAATCGCAGTAATCACTCCGAATCTCGTAATGCTATGCTAAATATGACTTCGATAATCCGATCTACCAAGTCAAGACGAAAGTGAGGAAGATTGTGAAGTGCTGGAGAACTTGCCGATCAGCACAAAGAAGAAGAGCGAGTTATACCCACACGAGCAAGTCGAGGTTGTGAATTGGGTACCGACGAAGATGTAAAAGAGATCAAGATAGAGCGGTCTCGAGAATGTTAAAGAAAGGTTGGTTCGATGCTACGAGACTATATTGAGGTTTTTGCTTGGTCATACGAAGACATGCCGGTTTAGACATTGATATTGTGGTACACCGATTGCCGCAAAAGGAAGGTTTTCTCCCAAAGAAATGTATGTCTGCTGCGATGCGCCCGAGATGTCGAGAAAATCAAAGCCGAGGTTATGAAGCGCTCAATGTGTTTCTTAGTCACACTCTCCTATCCCCTGGTTGCTAATGTGGTACCCGTGCCTAAGAAGGATGGTAAAGTACGAATGTGTGGATTACGTAGATCCGAACAAAGCAAGTCCGAAAGACGATTTCCACTTCCTCATATTGATGTTCCGTCGACAACACCGCCAAAGATAAGGTTTTCCTTCATGGATGGTTTCTCCTTACAATCGATCAAAATGGCTCCTCAAGACATGGAGAAGACTACTTTGTTACACAAAGGCACTCTTCGCTACAAGGTTATGCCGCTCGATTGAAGAACGCAGCGCCACTTATCGTCATATGGTGACATTATTTCATGACATGATTCATCACGAGATAGAGGTCTACGACGATATGATAGCTCGATCACAAATCAAGAAGAACATCTTGATCACAGTAAACTGCTCGATGAGAAGAAGTACAGATCGAGACTCAATCCTAACAAGTGCACTTTGGAGTCGATCCGAAAACTCCTAGGGTTTGTTGTCGGTAAAGGTATTGAAGTTGATCCCGGTTAAAGCTATTCAAGAGATGCCGCCCCCGCACCGAGAAGGAGGTCGAGGTTTCCGATTCAACTACATTGCCGATTCATTGCACACCTAATCGCTACTGTGAGCCAATCTTCAAGTTATTAAAGAAAGATCAAGTAGTGGAATGGAATGACGATTTCCGATCACTTTTGACAAAATCAAGGAGTACCCATGTAATCCTCCTATCCCGATGCGCCCGTCAAGGAAGACCTCTTATCATGTACTTAACAAAGGTTAGAGAACTCAATGGGTGTGTGTTGGGGCAACATGACGAGTCCGTCGAAAAGAGCATGCAATATACTACCTTAGCAAAAGTTTACCGATCTGAAACAAGATACTCACAATTGAGAAAACTTGCAACGCTTTGGCTTTGTCACGACTAAGACAAGATATGTTGACTCACACTACCTTGTTGATTTCAAGATGGATCCGATAAAATACATCTTTGAGAAGCCTCCTCCTAAGAATAGCAAGATGGCAAATGATCTTGACCGAATATGACATCCAAGACACTTCGTAAAGCGATCAAAGGAGTGTAGTAGCCGATCATTTGGCTCATCAAGTCAGATGACTATCACCTATGCAGTCAATTTCCAGATGAAGATGTTCTACTAGTCACAGATTGAAGAACCAGCCGCATTTAAGGACCCGAACAAGGATCCCGATGGACTATGGTTTTGATGGAGCCTCAAACGCACTTGGCAATGGCATTGGCGCCATCATCACATCCCCCACAGCGGACATACGCCTTTCACCGCCAGATTATGTTTCAGCTTGCACTAACAACATGGCCGAGCACGGCGTTGCATCATGGGTCTTAAAGTCGCTATTGACTTAAGAATCAAGTTCTTACAAGTGTATGGAGACTCACTTTAGTGATCACCGATTAAGGGCGAGGGATACGAAGCATCCGAATCTCATTCCATATCGAGCATGTTCGAGTTTGATTC
This sequence comes from Vicia sativa, assembly GCA_021764765.1. Lineage (NCBI taxonomy): Eukaryota > Viridiplantae > Streptophyta > Magnoliopsida > Fabales > Fabaceae > Vicia > Vicia sativa. Next base: position 47,318,491 of record CM038793.1, on the reverse strand, counting down.
CTTACTTTGAAGAGATTACTTTCAATCATATTCCACGAGAAGAGAATCAGCATGACGATTGGCTACTATGTCGCCTATGTTCAAGGTTAGATGGGACAACGAGGCCCCTGTGATCAACATACAGAGGTTATGACGAAAGGAGACACATGATTTGAGAAACCACTCACTTGTGCCATCTACTGCAGACCGTGAAACAAAGAATGCGTGATCATGGAAGAGTTACACGAAGGCTAATTTGGTACCCACTCCTGACACACCATGGCTAAGAAGATTTTGAGAACAAAGTTACTATTGGTCCACCATGGAAGTCGATTGTCACCGCTTATGCTCGATCTTGTCACAAATGCCGATTTATGCCGATAAAGTGCACGCATCTCCAAAGACTCAATGTTTTAACTTCTCCGTGGCCTTTGCAATGTGGGCATTGACATGATCGAGAGATTAAGCCTCCAATGGACATCGCTTCATCCTTGTGGCAATTGACTATTTCACCAAGTGGGTAGAAGCACCGTATGCATCGTTACCAAGAATGTGGCTCGATTCATCAAACATAATCTTATCCGCTTGCATGGCACTCCCGAAAGGATTATCACAGATAACGGTTCCAATCTCAACAACAAGATGATCACCAACTCGCACGCAGCTCAAGATCAAACATCACAACTCTTCTCCATATCGGCCTAAGATGAATGGCGCAGGGAAGCCGCCAACAAGAACATTAAGAAGATTATACGTAAGATGACAAGGACTTACAAAGATTGGCATGAGATGTTACCATTTGCTCTTCATGGTTATCGACTACAAGACGAACATCAACAGGGCAACCCCTCTCTTGTATAACGGTATGGAAGCCGCCTTACCCATCGAGGTTCGGATACCTCAACTAGAGTCCTCCAGAGGCAGTAGTTAGCGAAGACGATCGGGCCCATCGCCTTGACCATTAACTTGATTGATGAGAAACGACTCGCATCCATCCGCCATGGACGATTTATCGTAAACGAATGATCGAGCATTTAACAAGAAGGTCAAGCACCGAGTCTACCAAGTCGGTGATCTAGTAGTCAAGCGCATCATTCTTCCACAAGGTGATCCTGTGGGCAAATGGACTCCCATCTACGAGGGACCGTTTGGTCAAGAAGATTTTCCTACGGAGCTATGATACTTAGCACCATGGATGGTGAAGACTTCCCACACCCGTGAACGCAGACATAGTCAAAAATACTACGATAAAAGAGACCCGCTAGGTCGACTCGCCTAGGCAAAAATATATCTCCGGTAACCAAAAGGTTCTGCAAAATAAAGGATATATACAAAACATGTACACCGACAAGTCGAAACCCAAAAGGCGGTTTGGGCAAAAAGGGTATCCCAGACCGAAACCGAAAGGGCGGTCTAGGCAAAAGTTAGATTTAAGCGACGACTATGTCTCTTCCATCACCGCCTGCACTACTATCAAAGATTCAAGGTTCAAATGGCGAAGATCGCCTACTCACTTTCTAACGACAAAGAAGGAGATGAGATAGTTGAAATATATGAGTACTAGCATAGTTGGAACCTAACGAGATTGTTTCCGATAGCTTTTACCTTCTTTGTGTACAAACCACTTGGCCATACGCCACCTTTCAAAAATACTTCTTTTCTTTACAATTTCGTTGTTGTTATTTGCAATAAGTCCAACATTTGCTTTGAATGACTATACGCATTTGACAATAAGAATCTAATCACTAACATACTAAAAGTGAACATACAAAAGTACTTACTACAGCTCCGTGAATTGGAACCACGAAAGTCACCAAAGCATTCCCCCAGCATGATCCCACAAAGGTGTCACCACAATACACCTTCCCCAACGGAGTATATGTTAATCCACAAGCAAAGGATTCCACTCAATCGAGCAATGTTACATCGCCTCCAAGCAAGAACACTTCATCCCCAATGGATATTTCTCAATCTCCTTCTCCCTAGCAGTATCCGACTCAAAACTTGGGCGATAGGCATCGGAGGAAACGTACACCTTTTATTCCCCACCAGAGATTACGACGGCCCGCACTTTTCAAGCCCGGCCTCTCAACAACCATCAAATGCTCCAATGAGATCTACACTGAATCCCCAAGAGCGCTCCCAAATTTCCTCAACAGATCGCCTCCCTGCACTCTCCTCGTAGGTCTATATAGAGACCTCCGACAACGAGCTTCTCAAATCTCTTCCTTCCTCAACAATGTCTAGGCCCAAGACTTGGTCGTAGTGCATCGGAGGAATCCGGATATCTTCCTTCTCCTTCAAAAGGTGGACTCACCACCAATTCCCAAGCGTAAGTCGAAATCTTCAAATGTAATATCCGCATCTTCTTCAAGATGGATATGTTTTGAAATATCACAACATTTATCATTCATACATTACTCATAAAGTCATAATTCATGCATATGTCATTCACATACACTGTCATGCATCATACTTTGCATAAGACTAACAAATATTCTATCAAAGTTTTTCTTGTTTTCTCCAAAATAGATAATACCATTTTCGACGCGAACAGTCCAGATTAAGCCCGAGCCGACGGAAAACTATCTCGAAGACCGCCGACGACAGTCCGTGATTAAGCCCCGAGCCGATGGAAAACTATCTCGAAGACCGCCCGACGACAGTCCAGATTAAGCCCGAACCGACGGAAAACTATCCGAAAACCACCTCCGTTATCCTCCGATAATGTGCAATGGATCAACACCGATGCACAACAGGAAGCTATCCACATCCCGACAACTACAATCTCTCGTAGTAATCGACACGAAGATTTATTCTACCTCCTCCTATTATCAACAAAGAACTACAGTAGTCTCGCGACGACTCCGCTTTCGATGGCATCTTAAGCCCATCTCCGACTATTTGTCAACATCTCTTCACTTTCGAATGTCGCATATATGGTTAAAAATCAATACAAACCAATAACCTCATTCAAAGTGAACACGAAGTCTAACGTGACGACTCCCTTCGATGGCATCTTAAGCCCATCTCTCCATTCCAGAACATCTACAGAGCCTCAACAGCACTCATTCCCCAACAAAGGACCTTCCGATGGCATCTTAAGCCCATCTCCGCCGCCTCCCATCGACAACCTCGAGTCTAGCGTGCACGACTGCCTCAAATCTCCAACTTCTCCAAACGGCATCTCAGAAGCCTGCTCCGCATCATCTACCAACCGCGAGTGCAAATTTTGTGTACTTTGTTCAATCATCTTCACCTGTGTCACGAAGACAAGCATGTCAATCTAACCTTCCAAGACAAGAAGATTGAACAGGGCAGTCATACCCCAAAATTTGCCCTCCATCTTCTCAAAAGATTTCATACATCTATGCTCAAAGACTCAAGAGTTGATCGACAAACTCTCCTAGACAATCCAACCCAAACTAGGGTTTGGTATCTCTCAAGTCAAGATGGCTTCCAACATCTCCAATGGTCTTCATGCCTCCTCATATGCTTCAAAGATTCTCCATGTCAAGTTTCAAGCTTCACAAGTCAAGTTTCCTCGCATAATTGCTCGATGGTCGAAAATCACAGATTGACAAAAGTCAATCTGTGGTCAACATACAACAAAACTTCCGATTTTTGGTCAACATCCTCATTTTGAAGTTACATTCATCATTTGATCAAGGGTTGATCATGATTCATCAAGAAAACTCAAGATTTGCCCAAAAGTCAAACTTTCTAAATTAGGGTTTCTAGATGAAAAGTCAATCAACTTTGACCGTCATAACTTTCTCATACTTTCTCGTAAATTTTCCACCACCTCTTGTTTTGAAGGAAATTCAATTTCTACAACTTCATGTCTCACAAGAATGTCCAAAAATGCTTCATTTGAGAGGTATAGCTCAAAACACATGTGTCATTTTCAAAGTCAACAAAAAGTCAACTTTTTGTTTTAAAGATATTTTGAGCATGGTAACTCCAATTGAGATGAGACCAAAAGCATTGGTTAGAGGACTCTTAGAGCTTTCCAAAAAGTCCAAGAACACTCAAAAATGTGGAAAATTGAGCAAGATACACTATTCAGAAGTTGGGCAATTTTGGACAATTGCACAAAAGGACATTTTGGTCAAAATGCAAAATTTTCCAAATGGGCCTATAATCTTTTGATCCAAACTTGTTCATAATGATATTCTTGACCCATAAATGCTTGGCATTGGTGATTTTCTATTTTCATGATTTATATTTGAATTTTACAATATTTAATTCAAAAATAAATTGTGTAAAATATGAAAATTACGTTTCTTTTTCAAATAAGCTGGATTTATATCTCTCTTAATGTCCAAAAAAGCCCACAACCATTACCAAATTCGTGGCTCATGCTTATGGAAGGAAAAAATCAAGTTTTAAAGAAAATTTGATTTGAATTTATTGAAAATATTTGCACATTCAATTTCCAATCTTTTTTCCTTGTTTTTCTCTTCCAATCTCTTCTATAAATTGCCAAGAATACACACAAGCCCCGAGGACTAAACCCTAGCTCAAGCCAAACCCTTATTTTGTCAAAATTTTCCAAGAAACTTGAGAATTTCAATTTCAAAATCCAATACTTTCAAATTCAAACCAACCATCCCATTGCCTTCAGAGGTAAGTTCGAGTAAGTACACTCATGCCATGGTTTAAACAAGTCGGATCGATGCATACATGATCATACATATTCAAAACTTTTGATTTTTGCATTTTATTCATCTCGCTGCTTTAATCCATTCTAATGTTTTTATTGTGTTCATGAGGCTTTATATGATTGATCCGGGTCATCGCTGATAACTTGAACGCCGTAAACTAATCCGCCATGTTTAGGTTCGTGGATCGAGCTTCGAACCGATAGCTAGAGGCATTTTTAATCAAACCGACATCACCATTAGACTCGGAAGGGTCGATTTAGGGGTAGATCCTCCTCTTCCATTTATTTTACGATTTCAGTGTTTCACTCGAGTCGCCGGAGAAGACGATCGAGCTGTGGTCCCGCTGACCAACAAGACCGTGGAAGCTATGGCGCCAAGACTCAATCGATTCGTCCATTCGAAGTTGATCGCCCTCACTGATCGTGTTTCAAACTCAATCCAGACGCCATCACTCTTATGCTATTGTTTTCAATCATTCAAACATCAAACGCCACTTGTCCCAAAGGTTATGCCTGGCAAAGATGCTCTCTAACGCCATGGGTTCGATCCACTCCTGAGCCAGCTTTTGTTTTCTTTTCTCAAACTTCAAGTTTTTCTTCATATTTTTCTATTTCCATATTTTAATATTTTCTCTTATTTTAATTTCTTTTCACAATTTTTATTCTCATTTAAAATTACCAAAACATTTTTCTTTTACATTATTTTCATAAAACCTTTATTTAATTTAATAAATTAAAAATCTAATTTTGCATGCATATTTATTTTATTTTTATTTTGCATTTAAATCATTATAAATTGCATTTTAATTACTAAACCTTTTCTAAAAAATCCCAAAAAATTATTTTTATTTATTTATCTTATTTCCAGCCCATGTTAATTTTCTCATATTAAAATTTGCATTTTTCTAACATTTTTCCTCTTATTCAATTCATCTCGTATTTTCCGATTTCATTCTTTTCACAGTTGTCTGATCTGGACGCTCTCTTTATCGTTTTTATTTTCCAATAATGTAACTGCTCATGGTTTGTAATAGTTTAAATTAGGCTTTTATTTTCCGCAAGTTTAAATTATGTATCTGCCCCAAAGCCATGTAATAGCGTAGGTTTATTTTCCGCACCTTTACATTCCGCATTTTTATTTCCGCACCCTTATCAATTGCTAGTAATTAGGCGTGTATGGCAAGATAATAATTGAACATAGCTCACACTAATCTTCAAGATAATATATTCTGAACTTGATACACTTCTTTCACACACGCACCCCTTAGGGTAATTCTCTCTCGATGCCTTTCGAATTCAAAAATGGTCATGTCCCTCGAACGTAGAGGTATTCTAGCACCGTTGTCTTCCAAACAAATCATCATAGTCCCTTCGATACAAAGATCATAGACCCACGATGTCGCCCGAATACATGATCTTGACCCGATTGTCGCCACGAAAATGATGATAGTCCCTTCGAATGTGCTAGGTACTTCCTACAAGTTGCCTTCTATGACCATCCGATGTCCCTTCGAATGTCCCGCTTACATCCAACAAATGGAGCTACCTACTAACTAATGGTACGGCTAGCGCTATTCTAAAGGAACGTAGAAGCACGAAACCACCAAATTCGAGTGGTAAATAAGTCTCTTAGTTGCTTGCTCTATCAAATGCTTTTCACACTCACACACTTTTTCAAAGTTCAAATTCTTTTCAAAACAAAAACATTTCCAACACTTTGTATACACTCCTACATGAGTCATTACAAAGTCAAAGCGAAATGCCTTTTCAAAACATTTTTGTCAAACACACGTAAAGCAATTTTAAAAGTGATCTAGAGCAACTAAGAGCCCGAGATAACTACGGATGGAAAGGGTGCTAATACCTTCCCTTTTCATAACCATTCTCCCAAACTCGTAATCTAACGAAGGTCTTTTTCTCGTTACTTTTACCTTCCTTAATTGATAAAAATAAAAGTCGGTGGCGACTCTTGCTATCCGCACATTTGGATACAAAAATCCTACAAAGTCGCTTCACCGTATCACGAGTGCAAAATCGATTGAACCAATATGCCTCATTGATGATAAAATATTATCGATCGCTTGTCATGGGCGTTTTATCAACATAGAATCACCTTAGCATTACAAGTCAGTGATCTAGTGCTAAAGAGGATAATTCTTCCTTAGGTGATCCCCGGGAAAATAGATGCCGAATTATAAAGGACCATTTGGTGTAAAGAGAGTCATGGTGCCATGATGCTTACAATAATGGATGGAGAGGATTTTCCACTACCCATGAATGCGGATATAGTCAAGAAGTACTTTGTATAGACTTGTTCAATGAGAAAGGAAATAAGAGCAAGTGGCTACGCCTCGCATCGGATCAATAGTCACACCTCATGTCTACATCATAGGCTACTCCGAAGGGCAGGGATCGATCCACTCATCTTTTTCTGGAAAAGCGAAGTGATGAGATAGTCGGAGTTATAAAAGTGATATCAGGGTTGAAACTCGATGAGGATCCGTTGTCGCATTGCCATGCGTTTTAGTTTTCCTCTTATTTTACTTTTGCAATTACCTCATACCAGGAATTTCATCATAATGTACTTGCCTATTTACAGGCCCATTCTCAATCAATAAAATGAGTCTTTGTTGTCGATTAATTTCTTGCATTTTTACTTATTAATTTCTCTAGAGGCCCAAAGGGGGAAAGTCCACAGATCCAGCAGGGTTGGCCAATGAAGGTGCATCATGGTCCTCGCGTTCTGAGGCCTTAGATAATGATGATGAGGATCTCGATGAGGATCGGACAAAGGAGAAGAGCGATAGTGCATCTTAAGTTTGATGGAGATGCATTGATTGCTCAAGATTTATTATAACTTAAACAAATAAGTTAATCAAATCAAGATTATAACCATAGATTAGGCACATAATCCGACATAATCTAAATTTAAGTCAATCAACAACTTAATTATCATAATCCTATCTCTAAACAAAGTTAATATATTTATAAAAAACAATAATAATAGAATAAAATAGGAAGGCATATGAGAAGTGTTTGCTATTAGGGTTCGAATAGCATCTTGCATTCTTTGTAAAGCTCAAAACTCCATCCTCCATTCAAATCAAACCGCTTTTAGCCTTTCTTTTCTCATCGGACTTTGTTGTCGTGATCCCTCGCCGAATCTGTATCTTCCCGATAGCGTGTCTCGATCTAGGAACTCGGTTCGGGCTTTGATTTTGAACTTTGTTGTTCTTTTCGATCTCTCACGCGATTTGCATCACTGCTTGCCGAAAATTCATCGCCATCATCTCGTCGCCTCCGTCCCGATCTTCACCGCTCGATTCTCTCGCTATCGCCGACTATTTCTCTCTCTAGACAGAAGATGGACCACGGTTTTAAATCGCCTACGGCGGTTCTCTGGTGGAGCTTCACGACCGCTCCAATCTTTAATCTTCTTGCATATCCTTGCTCGTTTCTTTCTTCTGATTATATATCTGGTGTCTGATTTTACAGATGATGAATGGTATTCCGTAAATCTGAAAGGGGTGACCGGACACCCTAGGATTCCGATTTCTGGTGCATACGGTGAGGGATTTGGTGTTTTCAATGTTGAATTAACCTATCTAAGGTGATACTGGAGGATTCGACGGCAAAGATACCGCCCTGAGATGGTTTCAGGTGAGATCTTTCCGATCTTGACTTTTCTTCTTCTGAACTCGCGATATTCGTGTCTCTTAATCTTTCTCGAGTATTTTCTGAAGGGTTTGAGATTTGGAAGATGATGAATAACTAGGGTTTTATGATGTTGGCTGCTGCGGCTAGGGTTTTTCGTGAACAGTGTTCTCTTTTGTTTCTGCATTTGATACTTTTATAACTTGATGAAAACTAGGGTTTCTTGTTGCTTGAAGTTATAATTAGCAGGCTTGAACCATTTTTCTTGGGCTTCATTATTCTGTTTGTGAAAAATCCGTTTGGGCTAGACATGTTACTTTTTGATTCTGTGAGCTTGCTGTTACTAGACTGTTGTCACTCTGTACTGGGCTGAAACCTTGATGTTACTTTCTAAATTGAACTTGCTTTGGTTTTTGTCTCTTCTGCCATATTGCTAGTTGTAACTATGATGTCCTTTCCTGAGTTATTTCTGCACCCTCCTTTTTGTGAACTAGAGTTCTTTTTACTTTATGATTTGCAATAGGAGCCTTTGGCCAATGATTGAATTTTTACTTCATGAGGCTTGTTATGTTGCTTGAACAATGACTGAAAACTCTTAATCCTGATTCCAAACACGAACCCTAATGATGAGTTGCTTGAAATTATTCCCTTGAAAGCTTCCTTATTTATGTTCAAGTTTCTTGCTAATCAATTCTTCTCTTCTTGTTTTCATGTAATGATGTGGAGGATGGCATGGAGCAATAAGAGGAGTAATCGTGGCTTATGATGAAGAAAGTAAAGCAAAGTAGAAGAAAATATTGCGAATGAGCTTGAAGACCAAATGGTGAAGTTTGGCACAAAGAACGTGATGATTTTGAAGATGCTACGAAAGTTTATTTTTTAGGATTTAGAACTTTCGTAGAAATTGTAAGCTAAAAACATCCTTATAACTAACTTGTAACTTCCATGATATAGAACTTGAATGAATGATATTTTGAAATTCAATTTGTGTCATGTGCCAATGTTGATGCAATTAGAAGTTAAGTATTAGAACTTGAAACTTTCTTGTAGCATAAAAGATGGTGATATAACTTAGCTTAGATTCAAGACTTGAACGTCTCTTGTAAGTTGAGAAAGTAATTTGATTCTTGAATGAAATTGTAATGAGTTTGGAAATATTTTGATGAAACTTGCCATGTTGAATGGTTGAGATAAATTTGCATGAATTTTGGTTGAACCATGAATCTTTGGAGTTGAAATAAAGTTCTAACATTCGCAATTGAAAACGATGACATGAATCTTGAGTTAAAAATATAGTCTTGAACTTCCTTTTCCATTCTAAAGTTAGAAATGCCAACCATTCTAAGCAAGTCGACAAAATAAACAATTTCCCTTCCGTAGTCACTTTTGAAACTCAACCAATGAATCCAAATTTAAGTCAACTTGAATTTGAACAATAAGCCTCAAACAAAAGAAAGAAATAAAAGATGTTTTAATTGCAATTTCATCCTTCGTGCAACACTTCATCCTTGCAATTTAATCAATCAAAGAATCAAAATCTTGTCAAGTAATGCCTTTGAGGAAATAATATTTGACCTGAACATCCTAACCAAACTTCCATTGGTAGACAAGACATCAACAAAAACATACACATATGAGAAACTTTAATCATAAACCAATTGATGATCTTGCTCAAAACTTTAATCCAATTCAAATAAACACACGAGGATGCATCCAAGAATCACCAAGTAATTCACATCTCTGAATCCGTGCATTTTCAAAGGAATCCAAGAAGTGATGATGACAAGCACAGGAGGAGGATGAACGCCTGAGCTTACAACCTTATAGCTCGACACGGAGAATATCACAGTGATCAAGAATCCAAACCTTGAGTGAATATGAGAGCCATCAAAGCCATAAAAAATCCTAATTCTTGCTTGTGATGCTCTTCGAGGAGAAAGTAAATTGAGAGATTATGAGGTACACAAATCACATCCTACGAAGTCCTCGGTTGAAGATGGTGACGAAATCATACTCCACCTGACCAAAGAGCATAGTTAAGAAGCTTCGTAGAAACAGACATGGACATATTGAGATATCTTGAGGCCTAAGAAACCTTGATAACTTGAATGACAAAAATAGAGAGAATATGAGAACCCCTTGGACCGATTGTCAATACAACCAAATTCCATATTTTGAAAAGCTTGACAACCGAAATACTTTGATTTAGTAACAATGTATGAAATGCATATGATGCAACATGAGCCACGTAAAGTTATCAAAATATCTGGAGGGTAAATTTTGGGTGTGACATAGGTATAGAAAACTACCGGGTCCTTTAGCTTAGGAGGCGCTTATTTTGAATTATCGCGCCACACTCAGAAGAAGCGTATTGTGAACGTATTGTGATATTTAATTTTGTAAGGTCTAAAATTTCTTAAATTGTCCTACATTTTTGGGTTTAGCGAGGCTTTGAGGATATGAAATAGGTGGTTTATAAGGTGGTAGAGGCATATATGGTTCTTCATTTTCAACAGCCTCTTCACCGTTATCGAGGTTCTGCTTCTCCTCTAGTTTATCTTTTTTCTCAGTCTCTTTACTAGGATTTTGATGCATGGTTGGACTATTAGTTCTTGGATCGACATGTCCATCGAGTTCTCGCTCCACTCTTAAGATAATAGTATTTATGTCCCTTGGATTAGATGAGGTTGTCCAGAAATGCTCTAATCGGGTAGGAGTAGCTACCATGAGTCACTTGATAAATTTGTGTTTCTAACATTTTGTTATGAGTGGCCAGAGCATCAACTTTATTGGATAACTATTTAATTTGCTCATTAGTATGTAAGTTTTGATTTAGAACATCCTTGTTCGTCTGAGCTTGGGAAGCTATGAAATGTTCTATAATGATTTCAACGTTGAATTTCCTAGGACATTGGGAACATTAGAGTATTCTAAGGTTGTTTCGTATCATGGGTGTAGTAGGAGCTATCTAGGTGCATATAGTGCATTGTTGTTCCCTGATGAAAATTTTGGATGGTTCTTCCAACTGTGGTTATAGGTATTGCTATAAGGGTCTCCATGTGTGTAGTTTATTTGATCACTGGTACCCTATCAAGAGACGACATTTTGGAGCAACATGTGATTGAAGTCCACATAAATTGCATGTTTGAGCTATTGCAGCCTACGGTGGTCATGGAGTCATGGTTAAATTCGCTATCTTTTGGGTAAGAGCTCAACTTTGGCGTTAACTTGGTCCAAAATGCTCACTCCGAACATACCACCTTTCGTCCGAGGTTTCTCTACAATAGTCCTATCGCTTCCCCATTGGTAATGGTTCTGAGCCATGTTTTCGATAAGTTGATAGGCTTCGTTGTACGGTTTATCCATCCGTGCATCGCCGACATCAGCGTCTATTGTCAATCTTATGTTGTACAATAGACCGTTGTAAAAGGTGTGAATGATCACCATTCTCAAATGTTGATGTGATGTAGTCTCAAAGATATCTTTGTATCTCCCGTGCCTCGAAAAGTGATTCGCTTCCTTGCTTGAATCCATTGATGTTGGCTCAAAGATAGCGGTTTTGCCAGGTGATGATCAGCCATTCAATTCATCCCATGTGGTGATTGAGTGTGAAGTTAGGGATTGGAGCCATGCTCTAGCTCTGTCTCTTAGAGAGAAAGGAAATAGGCGCAATCGTATCGCCTCAGGGTTAACACTATTCGCTTACTTGTTCTGTACCGCACAAACACCGATGATGCGTGTTCGGGTCGCCTATGGGATTCCTAAAAATGGTTATGTTGAAGCATAGGTGGGATCATAGGTCAGGATCCTTCTTGCCAAAATACTTCCTCCTTCAAGACGGATGCTCTTCCATGCTTGAATAGCTCTAGCCATCATACCGCAACATCAGTAATATCATAATATAGAGTTTCCGCACGAAACTCGCATCGAGGTCCAACCAAAGCATAACCCAACTGCCTCACAAAGAAGAGTCGGATTGAATTGATACTCCCTTATGCCCATGAGAGGGACATTAGGAAAGTCTCCCAACGGATGATAATCTTCTCACACTGGTCTGGACATCTCACGCCGGCTCCATTAATATCGTGAGACGGAGATCCATCAATCTAGGAATCCACCTCATGGTATGTCGAGTGTCAACAAAAGCACCGCTTCGGGAAGAAAACCCCAAACCAATGGTATAACAATGACGACAAGAATTTACAACTCCACCCTTGCCTTTGAAGCTTCCGAGTGAAGGAATGATAAACATCCTCTTGCAAAATCGAACAGATTCTCGTTGGATGAAAATAGGATGGCGCTCGTGTCAACAAATTTGGGCTCATTCGGGAACAAGCACATCCCGTAGATACAAGAAAGTTAGAATGGCATTGAAACCCTTTCAATCCTCCTTGACAACTTTGGCATTACCTCCAAGAAGAAAACCCAAATGAAAGCCTTTCACGGCACCCTTGTTTGTGACATTGGCGGATACCATGTATTTTGCAAATGAAGAGCTTTGATTTGATCATTAGTAGGTCTCTCCACGGAAGCATGAAAAGGTACTGATGCGGATAGAATGTCCGTGATAATCGGAATACCTTCCAATGTGGGCATCGACAAACAATCGTGGAATACAAAGCACCTCAATTCACGGTCATAGAACCGAAAAGGGCTGGATCCCATCCTCCGATAATCGGTCAAAGGAGCTTTCAACCACGCCGTAATCCTTCCATAATCCCTGTAAATGTGAGAACATTTCGTGTGGAGACTTGTTAGCAAGCAAGAGGAGATTCTCAAGAGTAGGAGTGGAAATTTGTACATCGATGACGCCTCCGATTATTCTTCTTTTCAAGATCCATCTTCCAAAACAAACCGACAACTAGACCCAAAGGTAAGAAACTCGAAATAACAAATATGCATGTTAAAATATGCAAAAGTTAAAATTTATGAATGCAATGTTTTGGATCATGTATTCTCAGATGTTGGACCACATTGTAATCGAACTCTCAAATAATCAGAATAAAGTCTGAACTTGTCACCCAACCAAGATATCACGGAACTGGATCTCGAATGTCACAGTTCAAAGGTCCGATCAAACCGAATCCCATAGAAAATACCAAAATACCAAGAAAATACCGAGTCACCATCAATAATCGAGTCATCAACAAGAATAAGTCACCAATAGTCACCAACAGATTAGTAATGATATCCCGCCCCAACCTCTGTGGTGATTCTAGACTCAACAGATGTCCCTAATGATAGTCGAGTCGACGATCCTTTATCGAGTACTTCACGACTACACAACAGTGGTGGGCGCAGAGCACCGCCAATCGAATCTCGCCTACCGTACTCCATGCCTCCTCACCACGGGATGCGGATTCAACATGGACATCCATCTAACCTATATGTCACTCGCCGGTAGTTTGTCTTTACCTCAAGTAACACCCACCCGCATCAAGAGATAAAACCAAAGACAGCAGCAGCCCGTATACGTGATATATGAAAGCAAGAATATGCCACATAGAATGCAATGCAAAGCATATAAAGGATGATAAAGCGATAAAGCAGATAAACACCCAATAAACATGAAAAAGAAAGCTAGGATTAACTCCTGATCGGACCAAGACAGTCTCAGACGATCTCCAGCAGAGTCGCCACCGAAAACATCGGCGAACTCCGACAAATGATAATCGGTTATCAAATCGAGTCGCCATCGAACGCTTTTATCTCGCGAGGAGAAAGGAAAACATCGAGTAAACTGGGAGAAATCACGTCCTATAACCGTGAAATCGAGAGAATCTAGGTAAGGGAGTTATTTACGCGAGGGAAGAGATTAGCACCCCACACCGTAGTACTCACGGTATCCACTTTCTAATTCTAGCTAAAGGTGTGTTATATCTATGCTTAATCGCTAATCATGCATGCAAAAGAAAAGAGAAAATAAGAAACCACGGGAAAAGAAGGAAGTATTTACAAAGTTTGCTCGATCGAGCCCCGCGGAAGATGCCTACCCAACGAAAGTCGAGTCAGTAGTTCGCTCACTTGTTTTGTGTGTTTCGTGTTTTTACTTGTGAAAAGGTTTTAAACACAAAAGAAAGAGAGCGAAAGGAGAAAAAGAGTTGGTGTTGGTTGTTTTTACCTTGAGAAAGGAGTTTAAACCATTATTAAGTGTTTTGAGTTTGAAAGGAAAAGCAAGTTTTAGTTTTAATCACATGCAACATGCAAAGAAACTAACAAAACCAAGGGTAGACCTATGGTGGAAGATGAGGGAATCTCTACCTATGTAAACATGCAAAGGATGTGAATCCTAAAGTCTAGGCTAGAGCACCGTGAAAAGCTGACAAAGCAAGCACAAATCACAAGTAGAATTGCCCTAAACGGGTCTTTAAATAAACCGTAGGGTTCCCGAACATGCTCCACCACGGAAGCCCCATCATGCATCTCTATTCTTCTCATCAAAAGAAAGTTGTAAAGCCCTACTTCTCATGATATCTAGGAAAGTCAGAAGAGAATGCGTAACAAAGATAGAAACTACCGAACGGATATAGAATCCAAGAGCGCGCAAGCTAATGAAATACTCCGAAAACTTCAAGCATCGCAACCATGCAATAAGAGTAAACCGTGAGAATAGCTCGAGGCATCAAAGAAGAGGGTGCGCGCCAGCGCATGTGAAGCAACAACGCCCGCAAGAAGGAGTTAGACCCAAAAGCAACAAAAGGATGTACACGGGTGTACAAACACAAAACACCGCAAGAAGGGAGTTAGACCCAAAAACAAGTATAGAAATGCACACGGTGTACAAATGCAAAACACCGCAAGAAGGGAGTTAGACCCAAAATAGACAAACGGATGTATACGGGTATACAAACGCAGTAGCAAACTGGAAAGGGAGTTGGACCCAAGGGCAGCATAAGGACGTATACGTATACGAACATGAGAAACCCGCAAAATGGAGTTAGACCCAAAACGCAAGCAAAGGAAAAGTGTGAATATCGACAAAACGAGCCGCATATGCATGCGCCGTGTCCCTCGCATAAAAGTGAGTGCAAACAAGAGCTGCATAGCCAAGGGACTATTGTTCATCATCGTAGTCGAAAAATCGAATAAATAAACTGGGCGCCTTAGCGCGTATACCGCTAAACGCCCAAAAGTCAAAATCCCAGCGCTTGGCGCCAGCCACCGAACCCGCTGAAAATTATTTTCCGCACTGCATCACCTATTTGTGATGTTTTCATGCCAAAAAGTGATTCATACAGGTGGGCAATTATTCCAATGCTCATGTATGCTATGTTATGCGTGAACATGTAGAGGAATGCAAGTTGACACAATGGTTTCAATGCTCATATGCTCCAAGCTATGCATGAATAGGCGCGGTATGCGAGCAATGAAACAAAGAGCTATGATGCTTGTGGATGAGGGTCAAGACATGAACATGCGGGGATGCTAAAGGAGGAATGACAACCATGCTCGCAAGGTTATGAACGAATACATGCGGAATGCGAATGGTGAATCGATACTTCCATGTTCATGTATGCAATGTTATGCATGGACATATAGGAATGCAAGTGATGAATCAATTTCCATGTTCATGTATGCAATGTCATGGACATATATGGAATGCAAATCAACAACTCTAACGCTCGCATGAAGCTATGCATGAACAAGCCGAGTGCAATGCAAAGGAATTTCAATGCTCATGTACAATGCTAGGAATGAACATGTGTGGAAGGGAAAGAATGAATCATTCTAATGTGTACGATGGAGGTCAATGCATAATTATGCTTATGATGCAAATTGTGTCATCGACCTAGTGTTCCACATGCGAAGTACCAACGCAAGTGAAGCGTGCTATGAGGCAATGAGGAATGTTCATGTCAAATCCTAAGTGAAACATTAACACAAACACTTGGAATGCGAATGAATGAACTATGTACAATGCACAATGCACATAATGATCAAAATGCTTTAATGTCTACATGTCGAAGGCGAATTACACCTCAAGTCACCATGAATTGATGCAAACGAAATAAGCTAAATGTTCCCTAATGCATGAGCATGCGGTGGATGATGCAATGTACACGAATTTGCGGCTTATGTGCGAGGGAAACATAAATGCATAAGGCTACATGCATGTTATGTACAAAATCCTCATTCCGACACAAATAAGGCGGCAAAATCCAATTCAAATCAAGGAATTCTAGAAAACAAGTTCAAGACCTAGAATCTACATTGAATTTGCATGTGATTTCATTATTCAATTTCAAGAAAAGCTGAAAGTTCAAAACAGCTTAAAATAAGTGATTATTTGAACCTAACACTTACATGAACTTGAAGTTTGAATCAAATTGAAGAGGAATTCCTTGTGCTCTTCAAAGAAAATACCAAATCAAATGAAGAATTATTGATAAACTTCAGAATTAGACTTGAATCCTTGAAGAAAAGCCTGAAATTCAATGGAGAATTTGGAGAAGAAGAAGAAGAAACTCTTGAATCTTGAACTTGAAGAGAAAACCGAGATTAAACCGTTCCTTCCATGTCAAATGTGTGTAGAAGGAGGAGAGAATGCTATGGATTGAAATAGAAGAAGCTGCGATGGAGAAAACCAAAATTCGCAGGTCGCGCTTAGCGCCTCGTGAGAGAAGTGTGGTGCACTGTGGTCCCGGCGGCCCGTGGTTGCTTGAGGGAAAATTGAAGTTTGAACTTTCTTGAGTTTTTGTGCTTTGGAATTTGAGAGAATTTGAGTGTGTTTGGTAGTGGTAAATTAAGCAAATGAATGTGTTGTTATGATTTGTGAAGAGGGAAATCTATTTATAGCTTTGGATCCTTAATCAACAAGCTAATCATGATTATCCGAATAATTTTCGTAATTAATCCAGAACAGCCAAATCTGTGTGGAATTCGGAGTCGGAATGTAAACGAAAAGTGTCCGAAATGCGATTTTGCTTGCGTGAATCAAAATCCCAACTTGATCCGATGCTCGGTCAAGGAAATAGAAATTTTTGAAGTTTCAGCCTCAATTTTGGACCACCGCACGCAGAATTTTTCGCTCAGAAGGAAAACGCCTCCGACGAGGACCTTTTGATCGGAATTTGCACATGCGTATCTCTGGGACATTTGAAGCTAACAAGATTTGTGAACTTTTGGCACCGGTCCCGTCCCGTTTCGTTGAAAATCGAGTGAGATATGATTTTTCGAACCTTGCGCATCAGATGAAAATTGCTCGGTTCAGCTCAAAAATCAAACTCAGAGATTAAAATTCTGGTACCGATCGGTGGGGAATTAGCTCTCGAGTTGCAAATGGAAGTTGTATAGGACCTTGATATAGAATT
The DNA here is from genome assembly GCA_021764765.1 of Vicia sativa. Lineage (NCBI taxonomy): Eukaryota > Viridiplantae > Streptophyta > Magnoliopsida > Fabales > Fabaceae > Vicia > Vicia sativa. The sequence continues at coordinate 47,300,881 of CM038793.1, read as the reverse complement.
TTAGAAATCGGTCCCTCAATTCGAAGCCCACTAAGAGATAAGGCCTTTTCAGTGAGCCAAAACACACGGTTCAGCACTAAAATCAACTTGATATGCCGGGAAAAATGACTCCTTTGAGACCCTTACTCACAAAATCCGTGCTCGACTTCCAAATGAAAGTTGTAGATAAACATGAGGGGGGAATGTCAATCGAGCATCAACATAAAATACCCAGGAGTAAGAGATACACCTTCCGAGTGCTCAAATGCTACCAAACCCAAATCCACTTTATTGAGAAATGAACTCTTTTTTGGGTGCCATTCGAAATACCTGGAATCTGATATTCCTTATGATGAATGCTATGTATGCGACTACATGTATGTTTATGCAATCCAATTATAAGCCAAGAATGCGAGAAAAAGGAGAATAAATTTTGGGGTACAACAACTGCCCCTATTCAATCATCCTCTAGCTTAGGAGCGAGATGGTGGCTGCCTTTCGAGCGACAAGGTATGAGGTGATTGAATACCAAAACTGACCCGGAAATTTATTCCCTGAATCCCAAAAGCTGCATCAAGAGATAGGTGTGGACATTCCAAAATTCGAGAAACCTCACGGAGAAAGGAGCATGTTGCGCCGAGCTTAATGGCCACAACCAAAGAAAGCATGTAATAAATGTTGAACTCAGGCGTACAAGTGCTAACTCGACCTAAGAATAATTGGCCTCTACCCAATTCAATCCGCAATATCGTGGGAGAGCCGACACGAAGCGAAGCAAAGACTTGATACATCGACTAGACTACCACATTACCGTGGAATAACCGACGTTAGTGATGCAAAGGCTAGAAGGTGCCGAGTAGGCTTCACCGACTCGTAACGCTACACTCGAGAAGGGAGACAAAAGGGGTATTTGTTCCTAAAAGGCATGTGAGTAGGACCTGTCCCGAGAATCGCTGCACTGGGATGTGGCGCTTCAACGAAGACCGGAATGTCGACTGTGCTTCACACACAATACGAGCAACTTGCATCATGTGTAAGGAGAAAGAGCAAGACTAAACTTAGACCAAGAATTGGTAGCGACTCAACTCTTGCAAAAGAAGAAAGCAAGGGTTTGTCAAGACGTGTTGACCGGTAAGGGCGGAGCTTCAACACCAAAGAAATGTGTTCACCGAGAAGACCGCGCCCAACACCGTAAGACGGTTGCACCGATGAGACCGGCAAACTTCAACACAAAAGAACGTGTTGCACCAGAGAACAACTAACAGCTTCAACACCAGAAGACGTGTTGCACCAGATGAGACTGGCAGCTTCAACACCAGAATGCCACACACTCTAAAGAAATTAGCTTTGTTGGGACTTCAAAGAAACACCGGAACACTGCCGGGGACAGAAGTTTACTATTCCTGGCTTATAACTCTGTGAAAATGCATGAATTTCCTAAGAGGTAATGCAAATGCGATGATGCATGCCTTGAAAGAAGTATGGAAATCGAACGGCGACCAAAGGTCACAGGATGATCAACTTCAATCTGAGCATCCGCTGGGGAAATGGAAATGGAGATCAACCAAGGATATGGTCAAGCTGATAAATCTGGAAAGACCATTTGAAGATATCGAGATCTACCATATAACCCTGCTGAGGAGATGATGTCATAGGAAGCTTGTCAGCTAGACAGAGATCCGCTGGGGAATAAAAAGGAACACCTGGAGAAGATCTTCCACCGTTACCCACTACAACTCTAGCTGGGGAGACAAAGATATGTCAACTGCTGGGGATGTCAAGAGATGAGAACCCTCTGGGGAGGATCATCTCTGCAGGGATAAGAGGAAATCGCACATTCCGGATTCTACAGGACATCTGCTGGGGAGTTCCCACCGGGAAAGATATGATGGACCCATGTGGGATCACGGCAGAATGCCGAGAAAACGAAGGATTCCAATGGGAACAAAGTTGGGGAGATAGCACGAGAAACCCGATCCGCTCCATACGGGTGCAATGGGCATCCCGCAATACAATGTTAGTGGAGTGACCGCATGATGTGACAAGTTTGTTCGCCATCCGATCACTCAAGCCTTAAAGCAATATTCAAAAGTTTCGATCATGGTAAAACCAACAATGTTTATATATGCAAAATTTTACCACAAACCTTGAACGCCTTTTACAAACAAATCAAGAATGCAAGAAATTAATTGACAAGCAAAGACTCATTTTATTAATTGAAAGTGAGCTTGTAAATAGGCAAATACAATAGGAAGCAATTCCTGAAATGAGGCAATTGCAAAAGTAAAATAAGAGGAAAACTAAAACGCATGGCAATGCGACAATGAATCCTCTTGGGGTTTCAACCCCCATCGCCTTATAACTCCAACTATCTCATCACTTCGCTCCCAAAAGGCGATTGGCTTGATCACAACCCTGAGTAGCTCGAGATATTGCCATAGAGTGCACCATTGATCCGCTAGCCATGTCTATGCATAGTATTTATTGACTACGCCTCACACGGGTAGTGGAAGTCTTCCCCGTCCATTGTTGCGAGCATCATGGCGCCACCTGAGAAGACTTTCTTCACAACAAACGGCCCTTCGTAGTTTGGTGTCCATTTGCCCCGCGGGTCTCCTTGGGTAAGGATTATCCTCTTTAGCACAAGATCACCAGGTTGGTAATTCTGAGGCCGCACTCTTTTGTCAAATGCTCTCTTCATCCTCTATTGGTAAATCTGCCCATGTCCGACAGCTGCTAGCCGCTTCTCATCAATGAGGCATAGCTGGTCTAAGCGGTTCTGTACCCACTCATCTTCATCAAGCTCGACATCTTTCATGATTCTTAATGAAGGGATCTAAACTTCGATTGGAAGCATGACTTCTATGCCATAAACAAGAGAAAACGGAGTTGCCCCTGTTGAAGTACGGATGGTAGTCCTGTAACCATGCAACGCGAAAGGCAACATCTCATGCCAATCCCGATAGGTTACTACCATTTTCTGCACAATCTTTTTAATATTCTTATTCGCCGCTTCAACAGCTCCGTTCATCTTCGGGCGATATGGAGACGAATTGTGGTGCTTGATCTTGAAGGACTCGCAAAGCTCCTTCATCATCTTATTGTTAAGATTTGACCCATTATCTGTGATAATCTTGTCGGGAATCCCGTAACGGCAGATGATGTTATGCTTGATGAAACGAGCGACCACCTGTTTGGTGACGCTTGCATAGGATGCCGCTCAACCCATTTGGTGAAGTAATTATGAAGCGGTGTCCGTTGGATGCCTCCGGCTCAATCTTTCCGATCATATCGATGCCCCACATAGCAAATGGCCAAGGAGAGGTCAAAACATTCAAAGGCGACGGTGGCACGTGCACCTTATCAGCGTATACTTGGCATTTGTAACAAACGCATGATTAAAGCAATCAATCCATGGTTGACCAATAATACCCAATGCAAGATCTTCTTAGCCATAGTGTGCCCAATCGAATGAGTTCCGAATGAGCCCTCATGCATTTCTTCGATGATCTTTGCGCTTCATCTTTACCAACACACGAGCAACAACCCGTCGATGCGGTACACACACCGTTGTTGAGGAAGAACTTCACCGAGAATCTTCTCAAGAACTTATTATCTTTACGAAGCTTCCTCAGATACTCTTGAGTCTCAAGATATCGCTTGACATCGAGAACCAAGGATTGCCATCTTTCTGCTTCAATCTCAAAAGGCCGGCTCATCCAATCTCGAATGGTTATAGGCTTCATTAGCCCATTTGACTTTAAACATGGATGCTAGGGTGGCCAAAGTCACCAAAGTTGTTCTCTTCCGTGAGATACGATCAAAGGTGATTTCCTCAAAGTAAGGAATCAACTTCATCACATGCTCTCTGTAGGGGATCAGATTTGGGTGACGAGTCTCCCAGTCTCCGTTAATCTGGAAAATAACGAGTGCAAAGTCTCCATACACTTTTAGGTGCTTAATTCTCAAATCAATTGCCGCCTCAATACCAAAGATGCAAGCCTCATACTCAGCCATGTTATTGGTGCAATCAAAGAAAATTCGAGCTGTGAACGGAATATGGTGACCGTCCGGAGTAGTCATTATCGCGCCAACACCATTGCCTAACGCGTTGGAGGCTCCATCAAAGACCAAAGACCACCTGGATCCTGGTTCGGGTCCCTCGTCTGGACCTGGGATGTTACAATCTCGAACGTACATAATATCCTCATCAGGAAATTCAAATCTCATCACCGATAATCACCGTTGATAGGCAACATAGTCCAACACTCTTGATATCGAGTAGTATATTGATGACATACTATGTCAAGATCATTTTCCATCTAGCGATCCGCCCAAAGTTGGCTTCTCGAATACGCATTTGATCGGATCCATCTTGGATATCAACATTGTGTGGGTCAACATATATCGCCTTAGTCGCCAGTTCACGCTAAAGCACAACAAGTTTTCTCGAGCGGAATATTTTATTTCACACGGTAAACTTTTGCTTAGGTAGTATATTGCATGCTCTTTTCGACTGCACTCGCCATGTTGGCCCAAGACGCACCCCATCGAGCTTTCAAGCATCACAATACATGATCAATGGCCTACCCTCCACAGAGGCATAAGAATCGGAGGTTCCGCAGATACTTTTATCTTATCGAATGCGACTTGACAATCGTCATTCCACCGACCATCCGATCCTTTTAAGCAACTTGAAGATTGGTTCGCTCATGTGAGAGATGAATCTAGAGATGTAGTTTAACCTCCCTAGAAAGCCACGGACCTCTTTCTCGCTCTGGTTCGCATTTCTTGAATTTCTTTACTTTAGCAGGATCAACCTCGATGCCTCTTTCACTTACAACAAAGCCTAACAATTATCGATCGACCAAATGTACACTTGTTCGGATTCACCTCAATCAACTTCCTCAACCGATCAAACAACTTCAGAGGTGTACCGATGTTCCTCTTCATTTTGAGATTTAGCAATCATGTCGACATACACTTCAATCTTTTGTGGATCATATCATGAAAAGAGTTACCATAACACGGTAAGTTTCCGCATTTTTCAATCCGAAAGGCATCACCTTATAATGTAAAGTTCTATGGGTAATGAAAGTTGTTTTAGCCATGTCTTCTTGCCATCTTGATCCGATTATACCCTAAAAGCCATCCATGAACGAAAACACTTTTGCATGAGTGATTATCCACCAATATGTCAATATGGGAAGCGGAAGTCATCTTTCGACTTGCTCTGCTCGTATCCCTATAATCCACACACATTCTTACCTTGCCGCCTTCTTAGGCACAGAACAATGTTAGCGACCCATGGGGATAAGAAATGACTTTCGTAAAGCCCGCATCAAGCTTTTCGACTTCCTCTTGATCTTCTTAGACATCTCGTGATGAGTTCTTCAAGTTTCGCTAACAGAGGACATTCCTCTTTAAAGGCAGCAGTGCACAACGATATCGGTATCCAACCTGTGCATGTCTTCATAAGACCAGCGAAGATGTCGAATACTCTGAGTAACTCAATCAATCTGCTTCACTGCCTTCTAAAGCGGCCCCAATTTTAACCTCTCTCGATCACATCAAGATTGCCTGCATTCACTTTCTCAATCTCTTCCCGATGCGGTTGGATAACCTTTTCCTCTTGTTTAACATTCTTGCTATCTCTTTAGGGAGCTCACAATCTTCCTCACCTTCTTCTTCGGCTTGGTTGATCGGATTGTCAAGTCATAAAGAGTGATAGCAGTCGTTATCAAAGGGATCCATTAGAGTGTGGGATTATATCTCGATAATTGATTTTAATGCCTATTTTAGTTTTTTAGATGATAAAAGAAAAATAAAGCATTGCCATTTTATGCTTTAAAATTGTGATGTAAAATTGAAGGAAAAGGAACAAAACATTTGAATGAAAAGACGTTCTTTATTTCATGATAAAAATGTTGCATATGCAAACAAGGTGGCCCTACATATGATTCAATGTGTCTTGGGCAGAACACAGGAATTATTGCATGATAACAGAAACAAAAGAAAATTACTCTTCGGCCATTGTGACTGGGACGCAGTCTTCCGAGGTCCAGTTGTTGAGCTCCATGCCAGGGACACTGGGACGGATCCACTTATCAATATCAAACTCGTTGTTAGAATCATCCACGACGTTTGCTTGCCCGGAACCGAGGCCAGCACTAGAGAACCTCACAGGAGTATTCAAATTGGGTGCTTTCAGAATCTGACGGCGCAGAACAGGGTCAAAACCCAACCCAAACTTGTTGAACTTAGGTGTTACCTCCACCACACGGCCCCAACCTTCATGGCCCACCGACTACGCCTTTTGCATCCTTCAAAGATGCCATGGAAGATTCGGGTTTATCTTTCTTAGCCTCTTCCTGCTGAGGGGTCTTCAACATGTGCACCGTCTCAAAGCCTTGAAACGGGGTTTCGTGAATCTCACCATCGACCTCGACATAGCGGAAGGAAGCAAAATGGATTACGATGTATTCTTCTTCAGCACAGACTGTGATAGTTTTCCCTTCAACGGGGTATTTCAGCTTCTGGTGAAGAGTTGAGGTAACAGCTCCAGCTTTGTGGATCCATGGGCGGCCCAAGAGGCAACAATAGGCGGGTTGAATATCCATGACAAAGAATGTTGAAACAAAGAGTTGAGGTCCAACTTTGGTGGGGAAATCCACTTCTCCGAAAACAGATCGTCTTGAACCATCAAATGCTTTCACAATCGATCACTTGCCAAGTTCAAGACCACCGTAGTCAATCTTCAAGCATGGATTTGGGATCACATTGAGTGAGGAACCAGTATCAACCAACACTCGGGACAAAGTGGTGCCCCGACATTCTATGGAGATATGCAAGGCTCTGTTATGGTTCCGACCTTCCGGTGGTAGATCACAATCGGTAAAACCCAAACCGTTGTTGGCCGATATACTTGCACACATTTTCAAACCGCCTAATCGAGATCTCTTGTGGCAAAAGCGGTGCTTAACTTCATCAAGGCATTTCTGTATCTCGTAATCTCAGAGCAATGAGAGGATATAAATTTTGGTGTCCGAGCATGGTCAATCACCCTAAGTCACTCATGGATAAACTTCATAATTTCCTCTATATCCTTCTCCAGATCAGGATTGGCATTTTGCAAGTCTGGTTGCTTCATAGGTTGCTTCCCCTAGCTTTGGCAGCAGCATCCGCCTTGAGTTGTATTGCTGGATCGGAGAAAATCCGCCCGCTTCGGGTCGCGCCACTACTTCCAGCGATATTATCAGTATTAGTAATATCCAGCATACCACCCTTCTCAGTTGGGGAAGAGGCATCTTCCTGTTTCACCCCATGGTAATAAACATCTGACCCATAATGCCATGACACAGCTTTATCACTTTCATATGGCAAAGGACCAGGCTTGGTAATTGCTAGGGGAATAGACTTTGTTGGCGCAGATATCACAATTGGAGTATAAGGAATGGTAATCACAGAGACAGCCCGTGCCTCGACCTTCTTATCCTTTCGGCCTTGATCAAACTGTAACTGACCATCATTAATCAAACTCTGAATACCAGCTTTCAAGTTTGCACAACCATTGGAACAATGTTCACACCTATCACAAGAAGCCTCACAACCCGAAAAGACACCTCTTTCAATCAGATACTCCTTGATAAAAGGCAAAGGTGTTTTCACCGAATCAACATTCGTGACCAGGTTGAGGATCTTCCCATCTTCCATCACAGCTTGAACGGCCCCATGACGCGGCATTGGGTTCTGGGTGACATTGGGTCCAGCAACTTGTGGTCGAGCCTCCAATTCAATGGTCTTTGAATCAATGAGGTCTTGCACCTTGCATTTGAATGCATAACAGTTCTCAATATTATGCCCCAAGGTTCCAGAATGAAACTCACAACTAGCATTGGCATCGTAATTTCTGGGCCGCTTATCCAGAGGAGGAGGCGCAAAAGCAGGCTTGGGAGTAACCAATTTAAGGTCATTCAAGCGGACAAACAAATCAGCATAACTCATAGGGATAGCATCAAACCTCCTAGGAGCACGGTTTTCTTGTTGTCTTTGGTTCTGCTGACGCGGTGCTTGCTGAGTTTGCGGTTGGGAAGCGGATATAGTCACTGCATTGACCTGAGCTTTGCTTCTTCCCCCATACACAGCGCTGGCTTCTCCCTTTTCCTTCTTGGGATAACCACCGTAAGCTTTCTTAGTACCGGAAGAGCTTCCTTCAACCTGCTGGATCTTACCAGACTTCAGCCCGCTCTCAATATGCTCACCATATTGGACCATTTCAGCAAAGCTTGTGGAATTACTACATGCAACATAGTAGTGTCCAGACAGAGTACTGGTGAACATATCGATCATTTCTCGCTCGACCATGGGTGGCTGAACTCTAGCAGCAAGTTCTCTCCACTTCTGAGCGTACTCTTTAAATGTTTGCCCTGATTTCTGAGACAAACCCAACAGCTGTGTGCGATTGGGAGCCATATCAATGTTGAACTGATACTGCAGAAGGAAAGCATTCACCAGATCACGCCATGTCCTGATATGGCCTCGTTCCAGATGCATATACCACTCTAGAGATGCCCCAGTAAGACTCTCTTGGAAGAACTGCATAAGCAATCTCTCATCTTCAGTATAAACCACCATTTTGCAGAAATATGCAGTGATATGAGTTTTGGGACAAGTTGCCCCATTATACTTGTCAAACATTGGCACTTTGAACTTCGGAGGGAGCCTCACTCGAGGTGCCAATCCCAAATCAGACAAATCCAGCCCAGAAAACCTCTGACCCTCAACAGCCTTCAACCGCTCTTCCAGCAAACGGTATCTGTGGTCGTCTACGGGGAAATCAACTTCACTACCATTCACAGAATATGCTTCGTCATTCTGATCAAAATCGGCATCCTGAGAACGAGGACGACCTCGAACACGATGCCCTTGCATCCCATCATCAAAGAAAAACTGCCCTTGAGGTGGAGTAGGTGGTGGAGGTGGAAACCGACCAGTAACGTGTGCACCTGGACCACGAAGGTGGTCGTTGACACCCAAATCAGCAATATTGGCTTTAACACGGGGCTGACCCACAGAAGCATCATCAAAATGGTTGCGCCGACCATCCTCTGAACGAGTCCTTTCAACCAAAGCCCTCAGCTCTTGCTGACCCTGATTCATATTGGTGATGACTTCCATGAATTGAGCCATCTGTGCTTTCATCACGGCCATGTCTGCCTGAAGTTGTTCCATCTGTCGTTTCTCGTTGCACCGAGTCGGGTAACGGTGGAAGTTTGCAATCTTTCTGCTAAATAAAAGCAGAAGCCGAGGATGAGAACTCCGGACAAAACCTGTTATGCATGGCACGTATAGATATGAATGATATGCATGTTATGCATGTAATGGCATATTTGAACATTTCCAGGACTCTTAACACTTCGACTCTAGTTTTAGGATTTAACAAGATAATGAATACTGAAAAGTCTAATATCATTGGTTCAAAGGAGATTACAAGCATTTGAATCAATCATTTTTGTAAATCATGGAAAAGGAGTAATCCCATCAACAAGCCTGATGGTGATTTCCGCATAAGACAAATAAGGCATAAATCTAGATATCCGACATAGGAAATCCTTCTGCCTCTGGTGTACCCGATTGAACCTTGAGACGTTCCAACTCTCCAACAGCAAAGGATAGTTGAACTTCTTTCTCTTGGATACGGGATTCATACACCAACTTCTGATTATGCATTTGCTTCTTCAAGTCTTCTATTTGAGCCTTATACTTCTTTTCCAAGCCGACAACAACTTTTCGGTGCTCTTCCGGAGAAATAGAGAAATCTTTGACTCTGGACCTCTTCTTGGTTGAATCCGATGCTTCCCCTTTGAAATACTTGAGCTCGTGAGCCAACTGGTTCTTTGTTTGAGTTGCAACAAGACAGTTTACTGCTAATGTCTCCTTTTCTTCAAGCAAAAGTCGATTCCGAGCAAGCACTCGCTCATAGTCTCCTTTAGAAACAACATCTGGTATCGGCTCTGGTGGATAAAAGGTTGCTGCTCCGGTAAGAGAAGGCCATTGACGATCACTATTCTTGTCTTTGATCCATTGGATGTAAGAAGCATAGGCTGTGGGATCCTTCTTGCCAAAATACTGCCCTCCTTCAAGACGGATGCTCTTCCATGCTTGAATAGCTCTAGCCATCATACCGGCAACATCAGGCACATCATAATATAGAGTTTCCCGCACGAAACTCGCATTAGGAGGTCCAACCAAAGCATAACCCAACTGTCTCACAGCAAGAGTCGGATTGGAATTGATACCTCCCCTTATGCCCATGAGAGGGACATTAGGAAAGTCTCCGCAACGGATGATAATCTTCTCACACTCGGTCTTGGACATCTCACGTCGGCTCCAATTAATATCGTGAGACGTGAGACCCATCAATCTAGGAATCCACCTAATGGTATGTCGAGTGTCAACAAAAGCACCATTTCGGGGAAGAAAACCCTGAAACCAATGGTATAACAATGGCGCACATTAATTTACAACTTCACCCTTGCCTTTGAAGCTTCTGGAGTGAAGGGAATGATAAACATCCCCTAGCAAAATCGGAATAGGATTCCGTTGGATGAAAATAGAGATGGCGTTGGTGTCAACAAATTTGGGCTCATTCGGGAACAAGCACATCCCGTAGATACAGCAGGCTAGAATGGCATTGAAACCCTTCCAATCCTCCTTGACAACTTTGGCATTACCCTCCCGAAGAAGAAAACCCAAATGAAAGCCTTTCACGGCACCCTTGCTTGTGACATTGGCGGATACCACATATTTTTGCAAATGAAGAGCTTTGGCGATTTGATCATTAGTAGGTCTCTCCACGGAAGCATGAAAAGGTACTTGATGCAGGATAGGAATGTCCAGGATACTGGAATACTCTTCCAATGTGGGCATCAACAAATAATCAGGGAATACAAAGCACCTCAATTCACGGTCATAGAACTGGAAAAGGGCCTGGAGCCCATCCCTCTGATAATCGGTCAAAGGAGCTTTCAACCACGTCAGAATCCTTCCATAATCCCGGGTAAATGTGAGAACATTCTCAGGTGGAGACTTGTTAGCAAGCAAGAGGAGATTCTCAAGAGCAGGAGTGGGAAATTTGTACACTGGATGATGTCTCTGATTGTTCTTCTTTTCAGTATCCATCTTCCAAAACAAACCGACAACTAGACCCAAAGGTAAGAAATCCTGGAAATAACAAATATGCATGTTAAAATATGCAAAAGTTAAAAATTTCATGAATGCAATGTTTTTGGATCATGTATTCTGTATGTTGGACCACTACTGTACTGAACTCTTAGATAACTGTAACAAAGTCTAGAACTTGTCACCCAACCAAGATATCACGTGGAACTGGATTTGAATGTCACAGGTTCAAAGGTCCGGCATCAAACTGGAATCCCATAGAAAATACCGAGTCACCATCAATAACCGAGTCATCAACAGTAACAAGTCACCAATAGTCACCAACAGTACCTGTAGTAATGATATCCCGCCCCAACTCACAGGGTGATTCTAGACTCAACAGGATGTCCCTAATTATAGTCAGAGTCGACGATCCTTTATCGAGTACTTCACGACTACAAAAGGTGTGGCGAGAGCACCGTCAATCGAATCTCGTCGATTCGGTACTCCATGCCTCCTCACACGCACCACGGATGCGGGATTCGACATGGACATCCATCTAACCTATATGTCACCGGGGTAGTTTGCCTTTACCTCAAGTAACACCCACCCGATCAAGAGATAAAACCAAAGACAAGCAATTCAGAGATATATGAAAGCAGAATATGCCACATAGAATGCAATGCAAAGCATACAAAGGATGATAAAGCGATAAAGCGATAAACACCCAATAAACATGAAAAGAAAGCTAGGATTAACTCGATCGGACCAAGACAGTCCGACGATCCCAGAGAGTCGCCACCGAAAACACCCGAACCTCCGACAAATGATAACTGGTTATCAAATCGAGTCGCCATCGAACGTCTTTTATCTCGCGAGGGAGAAAGGAAAACATCGAGTAAACCTGAGGGGAGAAATCACGGTCCTATAACCGTGAAATCGAGAGAATCTAGGTAAGGGAGTTAGTTACGCGAGGGGAAGGGATTAGCACCCCACACGCCCGTAGTACTCTACGGTATCCACTTTCTAATTCTAGCTAAAGGGTGTGTTATATCTATGCTTAATCGCTAATCATGCATGCAAAAGAAAAGAGAAAATAAGAAACCACGGGGAAAAGAAGGAAGTATTTACAAAGTTTGCTCGATCGAGCCCCGTGACAAGATGCCTACGTATTCCCGCGTGCAATGGGAAAGTCAGAGCGCCGTAGTTCGGCTCACTTGTTTTGGTGTGTTTCGTGTTTTTTACTTGTGAAAAGGTTTTAAACACAAAAAGAAAGAGAGTGCGCAAAGGCGAAAAAGAGTTGGTGTTGGTTGGTTGTTTTTACCTTGAGAAAGGAGTTTAAACCATTATTAAGTGTTTTGAGTTTGAAAGGAAAAGCAAGTTTTAGTTTTAATCACATGCAACATGCAAAGAAACTAACAAAAACCAAGGGTAGACCTATGGTGGAAGATGAGAGGGAATCTCTACCTATGTAAACATGCAAAGGATGTGAATCCTAAAGTCTAGGCTAGAGCACCTGGTGAAAAGCGGACAAAGCAAGCACAAATCACAAGTAGAATTGCCCTAAACGGGTCTTTAAATAAACCAGAGGGGTTCCTGAACATGCTCCAGCTACGGAAGCCCCATCATGCATCTCTATTCGTACTTCTCATGGCAAAAGAAAGTTGTAAAGCCCTACTTCTCATGATATCTAGGAAAGCTGTAAGAGAATGCGGTAAACAGTATAGAAACTACCGAACGGATATAGAATCCGAAGAGCAGCGCAAGCTAATGAAATACTCCGGAAAACTTCAAGTACTACAACCATGCAATAAGAGTAAACCGGTGAGAATAGCTCGAGGCATCAAAGCAAAGAGGGTGCGCGCTTGTGCGCATGTGAAGCAACAACGTCTGCAAGAAGGGAGTTAGACCCAAAAAGCAAACAAAAGGATGTACACGTGGGTGTACAAACACAAAACACCTGCAAGAAGGGAGTTAGACCCAAAAAAACAAGTATAGAAATGCACACGTGGGTGTACAAATGCAAAACACCTGCAAGAAGGGAGTTAGACCCAAAAAATAGACAAACGGATGTATACGTGGGTATACAAACGCGTAGCAAATCGGAAAGGGAGTTGGACCCAAGGGGCAAGTACAAGGACGTATACGTGGGTATACGAACATGAGAAACCTGCAAAAATAGAGTTAGACCCAAAACGCAAGCAAAGGAAAAGTGTGTGAATATCGACAAAACGAGCCGCATATGCATGCGTCGTGTGTCCCTGCATAAAAGTGAGTGCAAACAGTAGCCAAGCATAGCCAAGGGGACTACTGTTCATCATCAGAGTCGGAAAAATCAGAATAAATAAACCAGAAGGGCGCGCTTAGCGCGGTATACCGCGCTAAACGCGCTCATCCCAAAAGTCGAACGCGCGCTTAGCTCGTGGCGCGCGACCGAACCTGCTGAAAAATTATTTTCTGCACCAGACCACCTGTTTGTGATGTTTTCATGCCAAAAAGTGATTCATACAGGTGGGCAATTATTCCAATGCTCATGTATGCTATGTTATGCGTGAACATGTAGAGGAATGCAAGTTGACACAATGGTTTCAATGCTCATATGCTCCAAGCTATGCATGAATAGGCGCGGTATGCGAGCAATGAAACAAAGAGCTATGATGCTTGTGGATGAGGGTTAAGACATGAACATGCAGGGGATGCTAAAGGAGGAATGATAATTCCGATGCTCGTGCAAGGTTATGAACGAATACATGCGGAATGCGAATGGTGAATCGATAATTTCCATGTTCATGTATGCAATGTTATGCATGGACATATAGTGAATGCAAGTGATGAATCAACAATTTCCATGTTCATGTATGCAATGTTGTGCATGGACATATATGGAATGCAAATCAACAACTCTAACGTTCTCGCATGTGAAGCTATGCATGAACAAGCTAGGAGTGCAATGCAAAAGGAATTTCAATGCTCATGTACAATGCTAGGAATGAACATGTGTGGAAGGGAAAGAATGAATCATTCTAATGTGTACGATGGAGGTCAATGCATAATTATGCTTATGATGCAAATTGTGTCATCGACCTAGTGTTCCACATGCAAAGTACCAACGCAAGTGAAGCGTGCTATGAGGCAATGAGGAATGCTCATGTCAAATCCTAAGTGAAACATTAACACAAACACTTGGAATGCGAATGAATGAACTATGTACAATGCACAATGCACATAATGATCAAAATGCTTTAATGTCTACATGTCGAAGGCGAATTACACCTCAAGTCACCATGAATTGATGCAAACGAAACAAGCTAAATGTTCCCTAATGCATGAGAATGCGGTGGATGATGCAATGTACACGAATTTGCGGCTTATGTGCGAGGGAAACATAAATGCATAAGGCTACATGCATGCTATGTACAAAATCCTCATTCCGACACAAATAAGGCGGCAAAATCCAATTCAAATCAAGGAATTCTAGAAAACAAGTTCAAGACCTAGAATCTACATTGAATTTGCATGTGATTTCATTATTCAATTTCAAGAAAAGCTGAAAGTTCAAAACAGCTTAAAATAAGTGATTATTTGAACCTAACACTTACTTGAACTTGAAGTTTGAATCAAATTGAAGAGGAATTCCTTGTGCTCTTCAAAGAAAATACCAAATCAAATGAAGAATTGTTGATAAAGTTCAGAATTAGACTTGAATCCTTGAAGAAAAGCCTGAAATTCAATGGAGAATTTGGAGAAGAAGAAGAAGAAACTCTTGAATCTTGAACTTGAAGAGAAAACCGAGATTAAACCGTTCCTTCCATGTCAAATGTGTGTAGAAGGAGGAGAGAATGCTATGGATTGAAATAGAAGAAGCTGCGATGGAGAAAACCAAAATTCGCAGGTCGCGCTTAGCGCGCTCTGTGAGAGAAGCAGGTGGTGCACGGTGGTCCGGTGGCGGCCTGTGGTGGTTGCTTGGAGGGAAAGTTGAAGTTTGAACTTTCTTGAGTTTTTGTGCTTTGGAATTTGAGAGAATTTGAGTGTGTTTGGTAGTGGGAAATTAAGCAAATGAATGTGTTGTTATGATTTGTGAAGAGGGAAATCTATTTATAACTTTGGATCCTTAATCAACAAGCTAATCATGATTATCCGAATAATTTTCGTAATTAATCCAAAACAGCCAAATCTGTATGGAATTCGGAGTCGGAATGTAAACGAAAAGTGTCCGAAATACGATTTTGCTTGCGTGAATCAAAACCCCGACTTGATCCGATGCTCGGTCAAGGAAATAGAAATTTTTGAAGTTTCAGCCTCAATTTTGGACCACTGGCACGTGCAGAATTTCTTTCGCGCTCTGTAAGGAAAACGCCTCCGACGAGGACCTTTTGATCGGAATTTGCACATGCGTATCTCTGGGACATTTGAAGCTAACAAGATTTGTGAACTTTTGGCACCGGTCCCGTCCCGTTTCGTTGAAAATCGAGTGAGATATGATTTTTCGAACCTTGCGCATCAGATGAAAATTGCTCGGTTCAGCTCAAAAATCAAACTCAGAGATTAAAATTCTGGTACCGATCGGTGGGGAATTAGCTCTCGAGTTGCAAATGGAAGTTGTATAGGACCTTGATACGGAATTTTAGAAATCGGTCTCGCTCAATTCCAAGCTTCCAGCTAAGAGATAAGGCCTTTTCAGTGAGCCAAAACACACGGTTCAGCACTAAAATCAACTTGATATGCCGGGAAAAATGACTCCTTTGAGACCCTTCCTAACAAAATCCGTTCTCGACTTCCAAACGAAATTTGTAGATAAACATGAGGGGGGAATGTCAGTTGAGCATCAACATAAAATACTCTAGGGAGTAAGAGATACGCCTTCTGGAGTGCTCAAAATGTGCCGAAACCCGAAATCCACTTTATTGAGAAATGAACTCTTTTTTGGGTGCCATTCGGAATACCTGGAATCTGATATTCCTTATGATGAATGCTATGTATGCGACTACATGTATGTTTATGCAATCCAATTATAAGCCAGGAATGCGAGAAAAAGGAGGTTAAATTTTGGGGTACAACATTACGACATCGACTTAAATAGTCCCTAGCAACGACGCCAAAAACTTGATCACGACTTTAAAAGTCTACAAAAATCCTGACTGCAAGTGCACAATCATATCTCGTAGTTTTAAAAGATATCGAACCCACATGGACTATGAATCGAACTATCGTTATCTAAATTTACTATGTAAAGCTAAGGCTAATGAAGTATTTAGATTCAGGATTTGTTGGGTTGAGTTAAAATAAACTAAGGTTTAAATAAATATTGATTACTGACATGTAATTTGTCGGACGTCAGGGGTTCAATACGTCATAGGCAAAGTTTAAGATATTAAAATACTAATTCATTAGAAACTATCGATTTAAAAACCCTATCTCAAACTCTCGTTCTATTGACTCATGTTATACTATTAAGCCTAAGTGATCACTCTCGTTATTTCATTTAAAACTCAAAGGTACTTTTTGAAAACAAATAGGATCTGATTATCTCTAAAGCGCTCTCGCTGTTTTTAAAGCTAATGTTCAATTACTACTATCTGGCTAAAATCTCAAACTCTTGCTCTGTTGATTTTACCCTTAGTTTGTCTTTACTTTCGTACAAAACAATTTGATATTAATTTTATAAATCAAACCAGAAAAGATATTTTATTTTATGAATATTAATAGCCTATTATTACCGAATCCCTTTGGTTCTTATGACATCACATACCGGTATCTAATAAACTAGCCAGACATATTAATTAAAAACAACGGTAAATAACAATACTCAAACATTAATACAACCATAATAATTAAATGCATAATAGTAAAATTGACAGGAAATAAAAACCTAGAAATCAAACAAGTTAGACTGAATATTAATCTTTGAGTACACAGTGCGATCCTCCACAACATTCCAACATGATTCACAATAAACTTGAATGCAAAAGAAAAATTAAAGACTAAAATCTAAACAACTTTGAAGGTTTGGAAACAATTCTAAACATGCAACAGGTTTCCGGTGTAGAAATTATTGCTATATTAGGGAATGAAAAATTAAGAGCTCTGAACAAGGTTTTGCATAAAATTTTGAACGAAGGAAGAAGAAGAAGAAAAAACTAAACTGCACTACCTTGTATTTATAATGTTGGTCTCAAAAGGCAGTTGAGGAAATCACGCCACCACCCGAGACACTCGCTCATCAGAAAATATACGAAGTATACTGAACGTGTAGAATTTGGTGAGGAAATATAGGAAAAACACCCATGTCGTTCACAACGCAAAACGTGACGTGGGGCATGGTATTAGGGGGTGTGTCGATCGACACAGGGGTCTGACGGGCGTCACACGTCCTTTGATGATGGGCCACGTGCTCACCTTCACTGATGGGCTTGCTTCGTTGGGCCTTCTATTTGTTTAGAGATAGAAAGAAGAAAATCACAAAGATGAAACTGAAATTAAAATTTTTTTTGAGATTTTTTTCTTTCTATTTGTTTAAACATTTTGCTTCAACTATCCATAAATTTGAGATTTTATAAGATATTCAAATTCTTTGTGTCTTCACTTCAAAATACTTATAAATACTTTTCATTTCAACTCAAAGTTGAAAGAGTTACTGCTTAATTTTAAGTTAGAATAAAAGTCCTATTTTATAGGACAGACTTAGTCTTTTAGTTGTATTCTGCTTTCCTTAATTTTAGGAACCACTTAGCATTATCAGCCTTTATTTTAGCATAGTTGATTGTTTCAGTTATTATTTCCATCGTGTATTCAATGGCTTATTTAAGCCAATACTACAGTTAATAAAGTTATTCATTCAGTCCAATTTGTTCAGTTCTTTCTTTTAGTTTCAATATACATAAAAGTTCTCAACAATTTGGCATCAGAGCCCCCACTGGGCCTGATATATCGAAGCAGCAGTCTTTGATATCCTTGGAGCAACAAAAGAAAAATGACTACAGAAGGGAGCTTTATGCAACCCGCAATCCTGCGGTTTGATGGTCATTATGATCATTGGAGTATGCTAATGGAAAATTTCCTCAGATCAAAGGAATATTGGGAGCTAATCGAGCCTGGCTATGTTGAGCCAGCAAGTGGAGTGGTACTGACAGAAACACAACGAAAGAAGAACGATGAGATGAAGTTGAAGGATCTCAAAATGAAAAACTATCTCTTTTAGGCGATTGATCGAACTGTGCTTGACACCATCCTTAAGAAGGATACTTCTAAAGATATATGGGATGCTATGAAGAAAAAGTTTGAAGGAAATGCAAGGGTCAAAAGGTCTCATCTTCAAGCTCTTCGCAGAGAATTTGAAACTCTTGAGATGAGATCTAGTGAAGGTATAATATCTCTAGGGTCATGGCAGGCAAATAAAATGCGAATATACGGGGAGGATATGTCAGATGTTAAAGTGGTTGAAAAGATTTTACGCTCTTTAACGGAGAAGTTTAACTATATTGTTTTTTCTATTGAAGAGTCAAAGGATATCGATGATCTTTCTATCGATGAGTTACAAAGCTCCTTAATAGTGCATGAAGAAGTTCAAGACGCAGCGAAGAACAAGCTTTAAAAGTTACATATGAAGGAGGAAGAGGTCGTGGTCGAGCTAGTTACGAGGAAGGGAAGAGGTAGAGGTCGAACAATTTCAACAAGGAGACTATTGAGTGTTACCAATGTCATCAACTTGGACATTTTTATGAATGTCCTCGCAACAATGAAGCTAATTATGCGAATTTGATGAAGAAGCGGAAATGCTTTTGATGTCTTATGAGGAGTGTATGAAGCTAAAAGACAAGATGCATGGTTCCTTGATTCGGATGTTCCAATCATATGTGCGGTGATCGAACTATGTTCAATGAACTTGATGAAAATGCCGACATTCTGAAATTGGGAAACAACACTAAGATGGATGTGATGGGAAAAGGAAGTGTGAAATTATGCTAAATGGAATGAACCTTGTTGTTATGAAGTATACTTTATTCCGAATTGAAAAATAATCTCTTAAGTATAGGGCAGTTGCAAGAAAAGAATTTGGAGATTTTGATCAAGGGAGGAAGTTGCAAGATATTTCATCCAGAGAAGGGCTTGATTATTCAAACCAGCATGAGCGCCAATAGGATGTTTATCTTGCTTCCCAAACTCAATCCTCTTCACTAGCACATCGATGCTTTCACACTAAAGCTCAAGAATTGTCGCATCTCGACACAAGGTATGGACATCTAAGTTATAAAGGCTTGAAAACTTTGTTGTACAAAAACATGGTTCGTGGACTTCCTCAACTCTCCATCTCCATCGTGACATGCGCTGATTGTATCAACGGAAAGCAACATCGTGACTCTATTCCAAGGAAGAGTAATTGAGCAACACAAAAGTTAGAACTCATTCATTCGTACATCCGTGGTCCTATCATCCCATATCTAACACAACAAAAGGTACATCCTATTATTCATTGATGATTATAGTAGAAAAGCATGGGTGTATTTCTTGGTAGAAAAGTCGAGGCTTTAAATTCTTTTAAATGCTTTAAAATCATGGTTGAGAAGGAAGTTGGGATGCCTATTAAGTGTCTACGCACCGATAGAGGAGGTGAATTTAATTCAAACGAGTTCAATGATTTTGCAAACAAAGTGGAATTAAGAGGCAATTAACCATCGCTTATACTCCGCAATGTAACGGTGTCGTGAGAGAATTATGAACATGGTTCGTTTCATGCTATCGATAAAAACATTCCAAAACCTTCGGAGGCTGTAAATTGGATTGTTTATGTTCTAAACAGTGTCCTAATCAAGGATGAAACGCCGAGGAGGCATGGAGTGGAATAAAACCGTCGGTTGACCACTTTCGGTATTTGGGTGCATAGCACACTCATGTTCCGTAATCAAGGAGGACTAAACTTGACAATAGAAGTATTACATGTGTTTTTCTAGGAGTTAGTGAAGAATCAAAAGGATATAAATTGTTTGATCCGGTTGCTAAAAGGTTGTAAGTAGAGATATTATCTTTGAGGAGGAAAAGAAATGGGATTGGAATGAAAAAAAGACTAGATTTAGAGTGGGAAGAAATGGCAAGTGAAAATGAGAAGAAGGAGATTGGTGAAACCCGTGACGAGGAGTTGGAGAAATTGTGAATGATGATAGTGATGGTGAAGAGAGTGAGGCGACCTCCTACATGGATGAATGATTATGTTAGTGGCGAAGGTTTGTCCGACGATGAAGCCCACTTGGCTTTAATGGTGTCAACCGATCCATTAAGTTTCGAGGAAACCGTGAAGAGTAAAATTGGAAATTGGCCATGGATAATGAAATTAAATCCATTGAAAAGAATCTTACATGGACACTCATTGAACCACTGTTGGTGCCAAAATAATTGGAGTAAAATGGATTTACAAAACCAAATACAATGGACATGGAAAATTGACAAGTACAAGGCCCGTTTGGTTTCTCAAATGCATGGAGTGGCATGGTGGCAAGATGGATACAGTGAGAATGATTGTTGCTCTAGCGGCATATAAGAGTTGGCGATTTTTCATTTGGATGTCAAGTCGGCTTTCCTCCATGGTGAGTGCGTGAAGATGTTTATGTGGAACAACCAAGAGGATATGAAAAAAGTGAGCATCTTGTTTACAAATTACACAAAGCTTTGTATGGATTAAAACAAGCACCACGAGCTTGGTTTAGTCGAATCAAGCACATTTCATTTGAGATGTGATAGTGAGCAAACGAGAAGCAAAGAAGTTATAATTGTATGTTTATGTTTATGTTAAGAGAGTTGAAATGTCTATTTAAAAGGTAAGAGAGGTTTTTCTTGGAATAGAGGTGTTACAAAAGTGTTATATATATGGTAAAAGAAATATGCATTAGAAGTTTTGCATAGGTTTGGCATGATGGAAAGCAACTTAGTGGGCAGTCCAATGGTTCCGATTTAAAGTAAGTAAAGATGGAGATGAAAAACTATTGATGAAACATACTACAAGCAACCTCAACGCCACAAGACGACCTCATGTTTGTTACTTGTCTCATAAGTAGATATATGGCCAAACCAATGCATATTCATCTACTATTGGCTAAGGGAGAACTTCGATATTTAAAAGGGACCGTGAATTATGGACTTCATTATAAGAAAGGAGGAGATGGTGAGTGTTAGCGTTCTGAGATAGCGACTATGTCGGAGATGTGGATGATAGGAAGAGTACATCCGGTTATGTGTTTTAATGAGTTGCCTATTGTGACTTTGTCAACGAGTTTATGGCTGCCGCAACATGTGTTTGTCAAGGAACTGGATGAAAAGAATTTTAGAGGTGCTAGGACATTCTCATGGAGATGGTATAACTATAATGTGTGACAATAGCTCAACCATCAAGCTGTCTAAAAATCCCGTTATGCATGGTCGCAGCAAGCATATTGATGTGAGATTTCATTTCTTAAGGAATCTTACTAAAGAGGGCACAATTGAACTAGTTCATTATGGGACTGAAGATCAAGTTGCAGACATAATGACCAAACCATTTAAACTAGAAGTTTTTCAGAAGCTTAGGAAGATGCTGGGTGTATGTGAAATTCCTGACATAAACTAGTTGTTGTACCGCATTTAGTTTAAGGGAGGGAATGAAAGAGTTACTGCTTAGTTTAAGTTAGAATAAAAGTCCTATAGACTTAGTCTTTTAGTTGTATTCTGCTTTCCTTAATTTTAGGAACCACTTAGCATTATCAGCCTTTATTTTAGCATAATTGATTGTTTCAGTTATTATTTCCATCGTGTATTCAATGGCTTATTTAAGCCAATACTACAATTAATAAAGTTATTCATTCAGTCCAATTTATTCAATTCTTTCTTTTAGTTTCAATATACATAAAAGTTCTCAACAAAAGTAATATTGAAAATTTCTTTAAACTTAATTACAATCCGAGTTAGAAGAATGATGGCTGAAGGAAAATACAACTTCATCAATTTCATTCTACTCACTAATAAAACTTTTACTACTTGTTCTCTTCATTTTTCCATTCATTCATATTCCTAACAAAAATTATTATAATATCCTTGCATGTCTAACAATTCATTACCCTTTGTATATTGAATCAAGTTGGAAAGTTACGTTTCCAATATTGGGCTATTGTTAACAATAATCAGAATTGAATCAAAGAATGCAAAAAGCAAAGAAAAATTTATGCTAACGATGATGTTGGATTTTATGGTTACTCTTTACTACGCGACTTTAGTGCTTGTCAAACTCTTCCAGCTTCACGTACCATTCATGATGGTTATCCTCTTTCTTGAAAGTGTTATTTCATATTTAGTTTTGATGATTATTTCGCCAATAATAGTTTGGATTTATTTATGCTTGTGGATCTTCATATTTGTTTTGGTGGTGTGCTAAAATTATCTAAAAGATCTATCAAATTATTCTAACAAGGATAAAAAAAATTATTTAGTAAAAGTGGAATTAATGTTAATATTTTAGCGACTGAATTAGTGGTTAAATTGTAGTTAAATTAATATATATTTTGGATTTATTTATGCTTGTGGATCTTCATATTTGTTTTGGTGGTGTGCTAAAATTATCTAAAAGATCTATCAAATTATTCTAACAAGGATAAAAAAAATTATTTAGTAAAAGTGGAATTAATGTTAATATTTTAACGACTGAATTAGTGGTTAAATTGTAGTTAAATATATATATATATATATATATATATATATATATATATATATATATATATATATATATATATATATATATATATATATATATATATATATATATATATATATATATATATATATATATATATATATATATGCTTCCTTTAATTTTATTTTTATTTTTTTAGTATGAAGTATTGAATTCTAACTTTGAAAACCCCTACTTTAATATTAAAAGAAACCTATTCATTATTTTATACTTCTATGCTTATATATAATAATATAATTTGTAAAAAGCTATTTTCCTTTAACTTTAATAATTTAATATATTATAAAAAGAAATAAAAGGCTACTTTATAAATCCTAGATATAAAAAACGGCAATATATATATATATATATATAAACTTTGTTGAAGTGTCAACCTTATAAAAATCCTCTATTTATTACAAATTTTTATATTTTTTCATAATAAAAATTTAATTTCTAAAAGTTTTTTATTGACTTTTTTAATAAATAACATCAAAATAAATAACAATGACTTTTGTAATTTATCACTTTATGTCTCACTTTTTAAAATTCTATTACTTTTTATTTTAATTTGTTAATTCGTAAAAACTATTTTATTCTCACCTAGTAGTTCTCATTTTAATATCTAAAAAAATTAATTTTTTTTTTAACTTCTATATTTTATTTAGAATATAACGTATCAAAATAAATTTTAATTAACACGTATAGTTTAATATAATACAAGTGAAGTCTCTTTTGATTGTTTTGAAATTGAATAATTATCTATAAACTTCTACCATGCTAAAGAATTATATATAATGCTTTTTATATTTTATTTAAAATTTTAAATAATTATGTATGCAAATCTTAAATAATTTTAAATTAAATGTCACAAATACTATATAAATAACTTGAATAGTTTTTTATTTAAAATTCACACGTAATACTATTGAATAAAAGATAAATGATATGAAATCAATAAATAATTTTGTTAGGTCTATGATTTTATGATTGACAATAATTTTAGTAGAACATATTTTATTTGGAAAAATATGTATCACAGTCTAATGTTGAGAAAGATGTCATGACATGATCTTGACCAACTGTTATGACAGGTTCTGCAATCATGAATCTCAGACAAATGTTGAGTATGATGCCTTGCCATCTTGGCCAACTGTACAGTAGGTGTTGTTGTTATTTTTTTGACAGATTTGATTTGTTTTTGTGAGATCCTCTTGAATATATCTCACATATTTTCGCAGGTCAAGAAAATTTTATTAGGAACTATGCAGATTTTATTTGGTTTCATAGAAAGATCTTGGAGATCTTTTAGGAAACTTCGAAGATTTGTTTCTATTTTTTGTGGAGAAGATCTTGCAGCTAATTTACAATTGGAAGAGTCTTTAAGTGCTTTCCCTTTTAGGGAGATCATTTACTCTCTTTAAAGCATATTGCATCCACTCAACGGAGTCTTCTAGCAATCTAAATCAAGAATGCTTCGCATATCCTCAATGGAGTCTCAAGGATTTTTATCCCTTATGATTATATGAAAGTGGTATGATCCTGCTCCATACTATCTTGAGATAATTCGCTATTGCTTCTTCAAATTTTTAGAGAGATTGGTTGAATCTCGACGTAACTGCCCCAGATTGGCTGCACTTGGCATATCCTTTGCTCAATAGAGACTTCAAACTTTACCCTTTTTAAGGTGATTAACTGCGAAAGAAACATGCTCAACAAAGTCTCTAGGAAACATTCCCCTTAACATAATCATTCTATTAAATGATTTACTTTTATTCCATAGAGTTTAACGCCTTTTTACTTTGACATGATCATGCCCTTCACCGATTCCCATCGTTAAAACTTTCCTTGATATCAGACAATTGTTTGCAAATAGAACAATTTTTATTTTGAGAATGATAATTCTAATGCAAAGCCTATGTTAGTCTTACAGCTGACATCTTTATCATAACTTGCATACCATGTAGTTATAAGACCCTTTGAAGAAGATCAAGCTTGGAATATTAAAGGACATAGGCTCAAGATAGCCATGGAATCAACCTTAAATCTATTGGTTCTCAACTGAAAACCTTGGTGAAACCCTAAGCACAACTAATGAAAACCCCAATACCTTGGTCTTGATGAATCTTGACAAAGAATAGTCTTGTAGCTAGATGAGAAATAAATCTTCAATGACCATGAACCAAAATGCTAATTCCATACTTCAATGCTTGAAGAAAGCACTAGAAGAAATCAGATTTAATTTGATATGTACACCTTAAAACACTACGAAACCCTAGCTCATGGTGAACTTGGAATATTCTTGAGAAACTCTAAAGTAAATGATGATCTTGTATTTTAGATTATAACACTGATGATGATATTTTAACCATGCATTGTCTTTGAGTACCATATCATTCTCTTTGAATGGGGAAAACCTAAATCACAAGAAACCTTGATTCGATAACCATAGAAATAAGTCAACTAAGGCTAGAACAAGAGGAAATATTTTAGGGTTCAACACTATATAATAATGTGATAAGAAAAATACATTAAATCTCATTAATAATTTGAATGAACTTGATTATCTTATTTCAAATGCAATTTCTTCTAACAAAGTTGTGAGATGTCTTACTAGGAATTGCTAACCGAAGGTAACCGCGATCAAAGAAGCCAATGATCTTACAACACTTGTTTGGTAAGTTTTAAGAACATGAGTAAGAACTTACCTGCTTATACAAGCATGTGAAAAAGTTTGAGAAAAAGAAGAGAAAGAAGAAAGTCACGAATAAAGAGAAATGAGCAAAGTCTCAAGCTCTTGTGACTTTTTTTCAATGTTCTCAAAAGGTGAGCACATTGGTAGTGATTTTATTTACTATGAAGATAATTGTCACTATGGTTGAAAGAAAGGCCACACTATTGAAAAATTCAAATTTAGGAGTTTTTGGTTCCTAAAGGTATTTTTCAATGGTTGCCCAAATGAACCAATTTTTCACTAACCCCCTAGGATCCAATGAGGATTTGGTACCTAGCATGTCTTGTAGATTTTTAGGAAAGTTGTCTTGACTCTATATAGAGAGAATATGAGTTATAATTTATGGTAGCTCAAGGCATAGGATGGGTAACATATTCTAGTCCTATTGTATATGTGGCAAGAAGATGAATTATGTGATCTAGAAAGCAACAACAAGTATTATTTAATCGGTAAATGATGCATAAATTAATTTTGATGTTGTATCAAAGAATAATCAAAAAAGGTATTTCATTTCTTGATGTAGGTGTATCTTCAAGAGACATATTCAATTACACCAACGAAGGAAATGATCAACATGAATCGGTGAAACATGAAGAAGAGAAAGATAACTAACATGAAAAGGATAAATATGAAAGTTCAATCAAAATGACCGATCATCAAATAAATGAACTTCTTGGATTCATCACAAGTTATACTTTTGGGTACTTTATCAAAGTGAAAAGTGGTAGGATTTTGATTTTCTAAAGTCTTTGTGGCATACTTTGCATTCGGTTTAACTTTCTTTCGAGAGTTCCTTGTGAAATACAAGTGCATCCTCCATCATATTATGGTGAGGTAGCATCGATTCAATTTTCTCTTTGTTAGTAAGTTATCTCGTTTACTTGTTTAATTTTCTAAGTTCATGACATACTTGGTGTATGACATATATACATTATGAGTATTCATTTGCAAAATAAGTCTTAATTGATAATGATGGTGACTAATCAATTTATATACTTAAGATGAATTTATCATATTATATTTTCTTGTTTCTCTTAAACACTTATGTGTACATAAGCATGTTAGATTCATTAAACATCAAGCATAACACATTTGACAATATATCATATTTCGTGCTACTAACATGCAGCTTGTCAAGAAGTTCTCTAAACTTATGAAGGGAGAGTTTGGAATGAGTCTCATGGAGGATTTAAGTTATTTTCTTGGCTTCCAAATAAAGAAACTCAAGGAAAGAATATTTGTGTGTCAAGCAAAGTATTGTATCAAATTACTAAAGCAATTTGGCATAGATAATGCAAAGCAAATTGACACTCTCATAGAAAGAAATTCAACATACCTGAGGAATTTGAGTTTATTAATGTCTCCAATGTTGCTTAATCTTTATTATGATGCTTACACTCTTATACTTTTTCTCTAAAACTTTATTTGAGTATTTTACATCATGTGAGTGTAAATTCTATTCCAAGAAGAGTGAGGTAATGTTGTTTCAAATTTCTCCTTGAAAGTAAGACTTTTCCTAATGCATGTTACTTATTGGTTATAAATGCTTGATATGTTCTCAAATAATGAAAACCATGAATGTTTATTACCAAAAAAAATTATTGATAACCATTGTGTGTTTTCAATGTATATGCTTATAATGACTTCATGTATTAATTCTTTCACATTTGTATAAGTTTGTTCTTATTCTGCAAGCATGTGTTTTCTTTATGCTTATTTATCGCATTCGTGCTCGAGTTATTTGTATGCGTGATATTTGCAATATCTGTTTCTTATTGTAGTTGGTCGCATGTTATGACATAAATTTTCATTTTGGTTTTAGTAGTGACATGTTCTTGTCGCTATGTTAGGCACATGTGTGTGCGACATCAGGAGTTTTATTATGATGTGTTACGTAATTGTGACACTTTAAAAGTAACTTGCAAACTTTGCTCTTATATTGCAATCTTTATTCATCATGCATTACATTACATGTGTCATAATGTTGTTTACTTGTTATTTATCAACTTCGCATCATTACATATATATGTAGATATGTGATTGTTGCTCTTTTATGCAAAAATTTCTTTGAGTAATATATTATTATTTGTATTGGAACATGATACTTCTAACGGTTTGCTATCTTTATTTTTGGTGTTGTCAAAGGGGAAGAAGCATATGAGAGATGAAGTTGAGAAACACAATGTCAGGGGGAGCCTTTGATAACTACATGAAATAAATTGTCGCAAGTTTTTCCATCATCAAAAGGGGGGAGTATGTGAGTACAAATTCACCATTAGATGTTTTACATCATGTCAAAACTACGAAAACTTATCATTTCTGTATATTGGACGGTATTTTTATGTCTTGTGGCACTCCTTTGCATTAGGGGTCTTAGAAACCATTAAAAATCATTTTGAAATTGACCAAAGTCTTGAAAAATAAGTTTCTGCATAAATTTTTATTGCACGTGTCGACACATACGTATTTCAGGCCGACACCTACTAAAGCTTTTAAGAAATTGTAGAAATACTTATTTTATGTGTCGAAACATAGGAAATTCAGGTCGACACATGTACTTCTTTTTTAAAGGCTAAATTAGGTCGATACATCCATTTTTTCAGGTTGACACATACAATTAAAATTTGACTTATGTGTCGACACATACAATTTTCAGGTCGACACATATTGTTTGATTAAGTCAATTTTTCAATTTTTTTAATTCAAAAATCACCTTTTTGCATATAAACTTCCACAACTATAAATACATTATTCGTTCCAACTTGTTGATACCATATTATTTTTTTTTGCAAATGATCTTTACCTTCAACCTATGCATACATACTAACAAATAACACATAATAATCTTTTGTTGGGGGTGCCATCTAGTCTAGGTCTGATAATGTTCAATTAGATTCTTGCGTAGCTGAGAATATTGGGCTGAGATTTGTTGGGGTCTTCATCCGGAAAAATTGTAGGTTTATCATCCAAGATCATTGATTGATTTGGGGGTTTTCATGCAAGACGTTTGAGACAGGATTGTAGCCTAGTTAAAGCCTTTGGAGATAGAGAACGCAAATGACCTTTGGAGATAAAGAATGAAAAGAAAGTAGTGTGACAACAACAAATCAGATTGAATTCTTGTGTTACAATAGGTGTAATTGATGGTTTGAGAAAGCTTTGGAGATAATGTATGCAAAATATTAGCAAAATACGTTTAGTCAATGGCATGCTATTGTGTCTTGGTCTTCTTGAAGATCAAAAGAACATAAAGGGTTGAATCAACAATCAAACGGTTATGATTTATAGGGTTGCTCTTGAACACTTCTCTTGTAATCATACTTTTCCAAAGTAAGAAATTATTCTAGTTCCAAATGACTTATGCGAATTGATTTTATTATGTTAGTTGAATTTATCATTATCATAATTCCATATAACTTATGCATATACGAGTTTCCCATAACTAGGATCGTTTAGACTACTATTTTAATCTAGGCCAAAAACCTTTTTCTCAACATTGTTTTTCAAATAAATTGTTAAATAACTACTTTTGAAAGGTAATTTTTAATTGGAGATCTATTCACCCCTCTAGATAAGTCTTCATAACAAACATGTGGTATGCTTGTTTGTGAGAAAAGACAATATCTTAATGGGTCAAATGATAATTGACAATGATAAAGGTTATACGACGATTAGAAACAAAACAAAAATTGTTATAGTAACAATTTGGAAAATGTTATTGAAAAACATTTATCAATAATTTGCAATAAAATATCGGTGAGTAATTACTAACGACATGAACTATGTTTATACACAAGTGAGTCCCAAAGATCAATAGTTTTTTAATACCATAATATAAAATAAAATTTTGATCTATTGAAAAACAAAATTACAAAGCAGAAACTAATAATATTTAAATAAAAAGAAAAAATAAATATAACTCACTTTGTTTAATGAACTTGATACTAAAATTACTAATATTTACTAGCAATAGTTTTTACAAATATCTCACTCATACTACAATTAAGATTTTAATATGAAAAAAAAAATAGAGATATTGTTTCTCATATTAATCAAGTTAAAATAGTAAAAGGACACATCTAATGTAAAATCATTAACGAAAGTCGATTACAATTCAAGTAACTAATTATACTAACTCTTAAAAGTGCGATGAATGGTATTGCAGATATACCAATTCCAAAATAGCAGACTTATAAAATATCTATTTTATCATATACTAAATTTTAAAAACATGATGATGAAGCATAAAGAATGTACATTCAAAATGGAAATAATACTCAAGTAAGTAAATCAAGCATCTTCAAGAGCAGGCATGTTCTGGTCTTCACCAGGCCCCGATATCTTTGACCTATGTAATATACAAAACACATGTAATCAAAATGCAAAATAACAATGCTATGTAGCAGAATTTGAACAGAGTTGTCATCTTTACCTTGTGTGATCAACAACTTGAGCTAAAAGAAATATAATCTAAAACCTACAAATTATGCTTAAACATATTTTTAATTAATTGATTACCTAGAAATGACAAGTTTGTTCCTCTGATTTTCTTGGTAAGTAGATTCCTAAAACAAAACAAAATATAAAATTAAGGGTAAACAAATAATATTAAAAAAATTACGAGATTCAAGAATCGGATGGCCTTACATATTTCCATCCAAGAATGGACCCACATTTAATACAATATAAGTCAATGATAGTAGAAAGCAATCCCGGGATAATCATACGCTCATCTCTCTCTCCGAGTGAAACATTCACACTGTCATAATATCGATTAGCAAGATGTTATTTGAAGGAATCAACATACACACCAACATAAGTGAAATGAGAGAGTCAAAGAAAATTTACACTTTATCAAAATGATAAGCCCGTCCATAAGGGCAATGGAAAGACTATAAGAAAACAAGGGTTAGATTGTCAGCATCAGACTATGATTTTGCAAAAATCAAAATAGTAATGAAATAAAGTTTGAGGAAAGAAAAATAATAACCCTAGAAATGAGATGTTCAGCCAGGGCAAAAGGTGTTTGGCAATGCTTGCAGCTGTAAACATTTCCTTCAAGATCGATCAAGAAAAGTCTTCCCATGTCTCTTTGAAATCTCTATAGAAATCCACACACCAAGCAAAAGAAAGCGAAATTGGAGAGTATCGCATGAACTAGATATAATCAATTTGGTAAATTAAAAATACAATTGAAAGAATGTAATATGGATATGAATGAGAAAAAAGGGTCTGATGGAGATGATTGATTAACAAGAGAGAAAGCAAAAAATGGGAGTTTATTGATTGGAAATACAAAGTAAAATTTTGCCGGTATTTATGGCAATCTTTATAAAAAAAAAACATTACAATATCTTAATAGATCAATAAAGTCGTCTTTATGTGTGTAAGTAAAATAAATACAATAAATACAAATAAATCTTTCTTTTAATATATTTTATATAAATTAGTATTTTTTTAGTCTTGTTAGAAAAATCCATGTTTCTAAGTTTTGAGATTAAGAAAATATAGGTTGTAAAGTCAATTGTGATTAAGAAGTTAAAGGTGTCGTATTTGAGAAATCTGGTTCAAGCATCATAATAAACTTCACAATTCTCAGGACTCATTTCCAGTTGGATCAAAGAAAATACAGATTGTGAAACCACCAAAGTCATTTTTGTTTCCTTCACGCCTATTTTCAATTTGATCGAGCACATATTCGCCAAATCAATCCCCACAAATTCACTAGGCTTTAGTGAAGTAAAATTTAAACTTTTCTCATTTAATCATTAACCAATTGCACTTCCATCGAAACCATCTGACATTGTTTTAGGGTATGTTTGGATTGATGAAAGGGGATGATATATAATAATTTTATTTTCATTGGTTACCATCAAAGGTATCATGCGAATCCAATTTTGTAATGTGTATTCACTTTCAATGCCATTAGTTATCTTTCAATTGTTTGATAAAATTAGTGGGATACCCGTGCGTTCGCACGAGTACCGATATGATACACGCATTTATTTCCAAAATATAATAAAATAAAATATTTTTGAAAAAAGATAATAAATTGGTGCCTATAATTCTTTCAATATATAAAAGTATTTGAATAAGTAACTTCATGTTTTTGAATAAGTAATTTATAAAAGTATTTGAATAAGTAACTTCATGGTTCTTATTATTATTCAATATTTTGACAAGTAACTTCATGTTCACGTTATTATTCAATATTTTGATCAGTAATTTCATGTATCTGTTATTAGGGGTGGCAAAATGGGTCGTGACCCGTAGAGCACAGTCAAAAATGATGATTGAGTTGGGATATTGTCCGCCAAGAAAATCGCCCGCTAAAGACTTTCACCCGCTAACGCTCGCCCCGCCAAAGCCCGCCACACCTATTCTTTTAGTTTATCCCACCTTAAGTCCGCCATTTTTTAATTAATTATAATAATTACAGTTCTTGATAGTTTTATTTTATATATTAATTTGTGAATATATGCAAGTAAAATTTATTAATAAGATGCTTTATATAAAATTGTTCTGAAATATAAGTGATAAATCAAATTAAAATGAAAAAACCCTATTAATGCATTAAAAAAAATAAAAAATAAAAAAAATAAAAAAGTAGGCGAGCAACACCGCCGCCCGCCAATCCACCATCTTGGCGAGGTGAACTAAATTTTTATGCCCATTTCCACTTGGCGGGCTTTCTCGCCCCACTCTTTTTTTGGCAGGCTTAAGACGTGGCGGAGAGGGGCGGACAGCCCGTTTTGCCACCCCTATCTGTTATTATTAAATATTTTAATCAGTAACTTCATGTTCTTGTTAATATTTAATATTTTGATCAATAACTTCATGTTCTCGTTAATATTTAATATTTTGATCAGTAATTTAATATTTCCGTTAGTATTCAATATTTTGATAAGTAACATCATGATCCTATTAATATTCAATATTTTGATTAATAACTTCATGTTCCCGTTGATATTTAATAGATTGATCAATAACTTCATGTTCCCGTTAATATTCAATATTTTAATTAGTAACTTCATGTTCCCGTTAATATTCAACAATTTTATCAATAATTTCATGTTATAGGAATATTAGTGTTGGAATTAGAATAATAGTTTAGTATGGTTAACCGTGCGTTCACATAGTACTGGTGTGTTACTCGTGCGTTATCACGGATAATGGTGTGTTATCAGTGGCGAAGCCAGAAAATTTATGAAGTCTGGGCAAGTTTTCACTGGCTTAATAATTTTCTACCAAGACAATATTTGACATAATAATTTTTTGACTAACCGTAATAGATAAACACTCTTCAAAAAGTTCTTGAAACATGTGTCTTCCTCTAGAAGTATACAATACGAAATTACTTACATATTGTAAGCTTGTTATAAACACAACCACATAGGTTTTGTGTGCGCGAAAAAAATACCATTGTATAAAAAAGAAGACAATAGATAACCTTGACAATGGAAGAACCACGTTGAATGCCTCACATATTTACTAAGTTCAACTAAACAACAAGCTGAGCAAGGTAGAGCTTGTAAGTTGTAACTCAATTTTAGGTGTCTAGACTATGGTTTAGAAGAATATTATGTTGTAGTCATCCCAATCTATTTCAAATGTAGAATTAGGAGTCTCCATACTAATTTAATTGGTGAAACCTCCATACTAATTTTATTGGCGGAACTAGAACATGTTAAATGAAAACATTGTGTATGTAAATATCACAAACTTAAATAACGTAATCCTAATCACAAGGAAAGAATTTACAATTTTTTCACCAATTAGTAGCAGTATAAGCATGCTTAAGTTAGAACTATACACTCCTTGTTTAAGAATATAGGTAACCATTTTTGATGAGTTTAAGTCTAAGGTGGAAATTTTGAGGTTCAAGCCTCTCATAAGTATGTCTCTTTAGGAAACTATTTTGAGCGACGTGTTTTACTAAAACCAAAATCTTTTCCACGATGTAGTCTGTTTAAGCTACTTTAAGTATTTGTTTAATCGATAGTTTAAATCAAACCTTAGCAAAAGTCTATAGCTTGAATCTTTCAAACAAGAATGCTAAGAGGGTCTAAAGCAAGTTCTGCAATCAAAAAACAAAAAATCAAGTCATTCGCAACATGCCATTTCAAATTTCAATGTCACTTTTTTCAATCTATCCGTAATGATTGACAACAAATAAAACAAATTATCAAATAAACATAAAGTGAAAAATAAACATAACACAAAAAAAAAAACTTGATTTCTTATTTATCTAAATAAGATTGTAAATCGGAACCAAGTGAGAGTAAAGCTATGTACTAACACACATTTATAATTCCAATAGGGAGTGGACTTGTGTTGACTTGAGTTTTATTGTTGATTTCAGAGAGTTGTATCAGGAAGGTTTAATTTCACCTTTGCTTGACTTCAACTTTTGCCTTAGTAAAAATCATTTTATTTCTATTATTTACATGTTATGTTATGTACTTATCAACAATTTTATTCTCTATTTAGTATGAGTCATAATTTTTCAACTGTGTGTTGTGTTAGAATAGAAGTGGAATCAAATATTAATGTAATTTAGAAATAAAAAAACATAACATAATGGATAATAACCTCTCTATGACAGTGTATCTAACAGATAGATATAATATCATTTCAACAAACATTCATGTAGGAAACAGCGAGGAAACAGTAGGAGCTTCCAGAAGAGAAAGAGAAATAATAATTTGTGTGTTTGCACAGATTTTAGTATGGCTATCGGTGCGTTCACATGGTATTGGTGTGTTACCCGTGCGTTCGTATAAGTATTAGTATGCTACGCATATTTATTTCAAATGAAATTATTTTAATAGAGATAATAAATTAGTGCCCTAATTTTTTCAATATAAAAATATTTGAATATATATATATATATATATATATATATATATATATATATATATATATATTTGAAATTATTTAAATCAATAGTAAAGTTGTTTTATTATTGTTCAATATTTTTATCATTAACTTTCTGTTTTCGTTAATATTCAATAGTTTGATTAATAACTTCATGTTTCCGTTCAAATTCAATCTTTGAATTAGTAATTTTGTGTTCTCGTTAATATTCAATAGTTTGACTAACAATTTTATGTTCTCATTAATATTCAATATTTTTATCAGCAACTTTATGTTCTCATTAATATTCAATATTTGATTTGTAATTCCATGTTCTCGTTAATATTCAATATTCTAATCTCTAACTTTATGTTCTCATATATATTCAATATTTGATAGTAATTACATATTCTCGTTAATATTCAAAATTTTGATTAATAACGTCATGTCCACGTTGATATTTAATAGTTTGATTAGTAACATCATGCTTTCGTTAATATTTGATATTTTAATTAGTAAATTAATTTTACTGTTATTATTCAATATTTTGATCAGTAACTTTATGTTTCTGTTAATATTCAATATTTTGATCAGTAATTTAATATTTCCGTTAATATTCAATATTTTGATCAGTAACTTTATGTTCTCGGTTATTATTAAATATTTTTATCAATAACTTTATGTTGTCTTTAATATTCAATAATAG
Organism: Vicia sativa; assembly: GCA_021764765.1. NCBI lineage: Eukaryota > Viridiplantae > Streptophyta > Magnoliopsida > Fabales > Fabaceae > Vicia > Vicia sativa. The sequence goes on along the minus strand of CM038793.1, from coordinate 47,265,757 downwards.
TTGTTTGTGATCATAAAGTAATTAAGAATATTTCATATTATGATACAATTTTATTACTATTTAATTCATACATTACTTATGTATTTATTTTAGATTAAAATACTATGCTTTATAATCTTACCAATTTTTATAATATAATATATTATCTTTCGAAATCTTTAATTTTTAATGCATTTCACCTTTCTTATTTTATGCTTTATTCTATTTCTATTTACATAGAAATTAAAGCAAACTTGCATAAGCAAAAGAGTTTATTATTTTTTTTAAGAAAGATATATGTTTCCGTCAATACATGTTAAATATTTGAAAATATAATGTTATGTGTCAGCGTCCAAATGGTATCTAGTATTTTTATTAGTAACTTTATGTTATCTTAATATTCAATGATGATTTTTTGTGATTATAAAATAATTAAACATATTTCATATTGTTATGCAATTTTGATATTATTTAATTCATACATTAGTTATGTATTTATTCTGAATCACAATACTATACTTTATAATCTTATAAAAATTATACAAAACTAAACAATACTATATACTCGTCATTAAACAAAACTAAACAAAAATTTTAAGTTTAATTTAAAAAATAATAAGGTAAGTTGTGTATGAGTTGAATAGTATTGCAGAGAAATAACAATTTACTAAAAATAACAATTTACTAAAAATATTTGTTCCCTGTTTATAAAAATAACATTGTCCATATTTTATTTTTTTATATAAAACCATTTTTTATATATGTTTTATAATTTATTTTTAATTAAATGTAACATTTAATATTTTAAAATAGAAAAATAAAATATATTGTAGATATTAAATTTTTTATAAAATTAAAAACGAACAAGTTTATTATCATTTAAAAGTAAAAAGAATGAAAAAGAAAACAAATTAAATGCATATAATATTATTGTTTCGTGGATTTTACTGTGTAATAACGCTATTACATTAACAAAATGCTAAATATAGACAGATTAATAGACCTATACAGATAATTGTATTAAAAATAAATTATACGCATAAAAAATTAAAATTCATAATTAGTTGTTCATCAAAATATAACATGTAATAGCAAGTTATTTGCAATCTTATCTCCATCAACTCATAAAATTATCTTGTGTCTACCTTTCATTAGTCCGTCTAAGATTTCATCATATATATTTATTCTATCTGATTTCCTTAGCACATATTTATTATATCAATATTTCAATGACATAGATTTCAATAAGTATTATTTTTTTAATATTTAGATCAATAATAAACATCACATTCTATTTTTCTCTTAGCTTGATCATTATTATAGTTATTGTAATCTTTTTCCCGTTAAGTTATTGTAATATATATTTATTTTTAACTTTAAATATTTTTTTAAAATCAATTTTATAAATATTTATCAATTTTAGATATTAATGTAGCACTAATAATAATTTTACAAATAGCATTCTCAACCATTGAAACAAAAAATTATATTATGTCTCTCTTCTTTATAATTTAAATTATTTGAATAATAACATATAAGCAATGTTTTTCCTTTGTTTATTTTTCTTATTTTCACTTTTCTTCTTTTTGATTTGGATTTGTTGAAAATTTTTTATTTTTTATTTTATTTATTTAAAGTACCTTTTAGAATAATCTATTTAGGTTAACATCTTTATAAAAAAATATTTTGAATTTAACTAAATATGCAATTTATTAATGATCAAATTGTTATTATATTCTCTTTGTGATTTGTAAAAGTAATAATAAAACAAATTAAAATTCATTAGATATAATAGATTAAATTTGATTTATTCTTGTTTTACTCATATTTTCTTTTTCTCTAAATTCTATTAAAAAAATAGATAAACAAAAACTGAGATCCAAAATCACCACAATTTCAAGATTTAGAATCACGGATAAGACTTATTTAATCTTTAAAAATGTTTAAATTTGAAAGAAAAAGAAAACTCATTAAATCTAAAACAATAACAAACAAACCATATCAATGAACCACATACCATCATAATCACATTTATCACTATATAATTGATCTATTCTCTTTTCATCTTATTACAAAAATTACACTTCATCTGATTACAAAAATTATATTTACATCTATATTAACTATTGTACAAAAATTGTATTAACCTAATAGTAGTTTAAAGTATATAAATGTCCATCGTATCTTAACAAAAGAAAAAACTCATCATAACCAAAACAATAACAAACAAACAACATTAATGAATCAAAATTGTACCTAATTTTCTCCAAAAGTCTGGTCATGTTTGAGTATTTTGTGCGAAGAAGATGATATAGTGAAACACGTATGAAAGAGTCATAAATATTATAGGCATGATGGATTCGATGCTTGAAAGATTAATAGGAGAAACACATATGAAAGGGTTATAAATATTAGAGGCATGATGAATTGGATGGTTGAAAGATTAATGGAAACACATATGTGTTGGGTATCAGAATATTATAAAATAATAATAACACAACTAATATATGAGAGAAGAGTATAGGAATAAGAAGAAACACAATTAATTCAAACTCTTGAATGATTATATGATGATTGTAAAACTACAATATGAACTATCTATTTATAAGATCTTATATACTATGATAAGTGATTACATATTTAGTGATTTCTATTAAAAATTCTCTTCATCTTAGAAACCAATGATTCTTATTACATTGACCTTTTCTTTCTACCAAAACAAATATGACTTTATGTCTTCACAATCTCCCACTTAAAGTCATTTTGTTTTCTTTCAAAATTTCTATGACTTTCTAATTCCATGTTGCTACGTTTTAAATAGGCCATATGAGGACATGCACCAATAAAACTTGCCAACATTGATCGACTTTGTCATAACATCTTCTAGGTTGTCTTTAGTGTGAATCTTCTGCATGTCCACACTCTCATCCTCTACTACTTCACGAACAAAATGATATTGAACTCCTATGTGCTTTGTCCTGGAATGATAAGTTGGATTTCTTACAATATGCAAGACACTCTGACTGTCACAATACACAGTAATTTTGCGTTGTTTGTGTTTGAGCTCTTCCAATAACCTTTGAATCCATATAGCTTCCTTGCATGCTTGGGTAACTGTCATATATCCAGCTTCTGTAGTAGATAGAGCTACGATTGTCTGCAGTTTAGATAACCAGCTTACCGCCCCTCCTACAAATGTAAACACATAGCCAGTAGTATATTTTCTTTTGTCAAGATCACCTGCATAATTTGAATCAACATATCCTCTAACACCAAACTCCAATCCTCTAAAACATAATGCAACATCTAAGGTTTCTTTTATATATCTCGGGATTCTCTTAACATCACCCCAATGCTCTTTACCAGGATCCGCCATAAATCGACTGACCGCTCCCACTGCTTGTGCAATGTTTGGCCTTGTACATATCATGGCATATATAAGGCTTCCCACCGCTAATGCATAGGGTACTCGAGACATTTTCATCCTCTCCGCTTCATTGCTAGGATTCATAATTGAGGATAATTTATAATTGATAGGAAGTAGGGTAGATATTGACTTACAATCTTGCATGTTGACGCGCCACACGACTTTCTGAAGATAATTCTTCTGAGAGAGCCAAATCTTCCTATCTTTTATGTCTCGCTGAATTTGTATCCCTAAAATCTTGTTTGCGGATCCTAAGTTCTTCATGTCAAACTCCCTAGCTATTTGTGCCTTCAATTTCTGGATTCGGTCTTTGTTGGGACCTACCACCAACATGTCATCCACATACAACAACAAAATGATGAAATCGTTTTCTTCAAACCTCTTGTAATACATACAATGGTCTGATCTCAGCCTGTTGTATCCAAGGCTAATAATGAAGGAATCGAATCTCTTGTACTAACACCTCGGCGCCTGCTTTAAATCGTATAGAGATTTGGTCAACCTGCAAAACAAGTTTTCTTTTCATTTTTCTTCAAAGCCTTCTGGTTGGAGCATATATATTTCTTCCTCAAGTTCTCCAAGAAGAAAAGCAGTTTTTACATCTAACTGTTCAAGATGTAAATCATAAGCGACCCACATAGCTAACACTACTCTGATAGTGGTAAGTCTAACCACCGGAGAAAAGATTTCATTGAAATCAATTCCTTCCTTTTGAGCATATCCTTTATCCACCAGTCTTGCATGACATCTTTCCAATTGATCATTACCATCACGCTTAATCTTATAGACCCATTTGTTGCCAATGGATTTCCGTCCCTCTGGAAGTACAAAAAGATCCCATGTCTTGTTTCTATGTAAGGCTTCTATTTCTTCTTGCATTGCTTCCATCCACAAAGAATCATTTGGGCAACTCACGACCTCTTGAAAGGTTGATGGTTCTCCATCTTCTATTAGAAGACAATATGCTTCACGTGCTCGAGTTATTTGTATGCGTGTTATTTGCAATATCTGTTTCTTGTTGTAGTTGGTCGCATGTTGTGTCTACCCTTCATTAGTCCGTCTAAGATTTCATCATATATCTTTACTCTATCTGATTTCCTCAGCACATATTTATTATATCAATATTTCAATGACATAGATTTCAATAAGTAATATTTTTTTTAATATTTAGATCAATAATAAACACCACATTCTATTTTTCTCTTAGCTTGATCATTATTATATTTATTGTAATTTTTTTCCCGTTAAGTTATTGTAATATATATTTATTTTTCATTTTAAATGTTTTTTAAAAATCAATTTTATAATATATATCAATTTTAGATATTAATGTGGCAATAATAATAATTTTACAAATAACATTCTCAACCATTGAAACAAAAAAATTATATTATGTCTCTCTTCTTTATAATTTAAATTATTTGAATAATAACATATAAGCAATATTTTTTCTGTGTTTATTTTTCTTATTTTCACTTTTCTTCTTTCTAATTTGGATTTGTTGAGAATTTTTTATTTTTTATTTTATTTATTTAAAGTACCTTTTAGAATAATCTATTTAGGTTAACATCTTTATAAAAAAAAAAATTGAATTTAACTAAATATATAATTTATTAATGATCAAATAGTATTATATTCTCTTTGTGATTTGTAAAAGTAATAATAAAACAAATCAAAATTCATTAGATATAATAGATTAAATTTGATTTATTCTTGTTTTACTCTTTTTTTTTCTTTTTCTTTAAATTCTATTAAAAAAATAGATAAACAAAAACTGAGACTCAAAATCACCACAATTTCAAGATTTGGAATCACGGATAAGACTTATTTAATCTTTAAAAATGTTTAAATTTGAAAGAAAAAGAAAACTCATTGTCTTTAAATCTGTAAAAAGTAAGTCTTTCATTGTCTACGTCACTCGGAGCCCATGGTCTGATGTCAAAAAACCATTTAATTATTCAATCGTGAGCTTCCTCCACCAATGCATTTACATCACCTTCATCAATTTCTTCTAATTAATAGAGGTTGGCATGAAAAGCCTCTTGTATGTTATAGGTCATGCTTGATTCCTCAACAACACTAACAAATTCCTTCTTGAACCTCTTCAATGCTTCCTCTTCTGCACAAATTGCATGTGTGCAAATGGTGGTTTTTTCCTCTTTGGCTATCCATGTTGGCCCCGCCATGAGTTTAAGGTCCTCAATATTTCTAACCACATGGGAATAAGATCTTGCATTACTCTTCATGCCAGTGCAGTGTTGAGCTTGGAAGTTTTGATGATTCAAATATAAATCCCTGCTAGATACACCAACTTTTGGAATTTCATGCACATAATCATTTAACCTAGTTTCAAACCTCCCCTATTGAATCTAAGAACATTTGCATAAATTTTTTTGGAGTGGATGTAAATGTTGTCAAGTTGGACTATAAGCATTCTCTCATCTGCCACCTTTTTGAATATAACAAAACCATACAGTTTATCACATTCGTCTCTTCTAGGTAGTATGACTACTTCCACTATCAGGCCATACTCCATGAAAATCTCACACATCTCCCTTGATCCATGAGTTTCTCGAATCTTAGCGAAGAAAAATTTTGAAATTTTTTCATCATGTCCAATTTCTTTCCCCTTCGTTGAGTCTCGCCACCCTGGTTTCGTTTGTGTTTTTATGCCTGCAAAAAAAATTGATATATATATATATATATATATATATTGGATTGGCCCAATGGCTAGAATGGACAAGTCTGGTCAATTGATCCCCAGGGGCAACAACGCCAGATACTCCCTGAGCCTGATGGCATCCCACCTCAAAAAAGTCTTCGACCAAGCACGAAGGGTCAAAATGAGATTCAACCCCGACAAATGCACTTTCGGGCAGAGAAATTCCTTGGTTTCTACCTCACTGAGCGGGGAATCAAGGTCAATTCCGAAAAATGCAGGGCATTCTCAGAACTCCTGACCCTAAACTCAAATAAACCAATTCAAACCTTGAACGAGATGCTCACCTCGCTATCCCGCTTCGTGGCGAAGTCTGCTCAACACACAGTACCGTTCTTCGAACTTCTCCATAAGGAGGTCGAGTTCGAATGGACCGAGGAGTGCGAGCACGCCCTTCTCCACCTCAAACAAATGTTATCTCAACTTTCGATCCTCTCGCGACCAGACAAAGAGGAGGTACTCTACCTCTACCTGGCCGTAGACTCTGAGTTCGTTTGCGCCGCTCACATTCGAAAAATGCCCAATGGGCAAAGGCCTATCTATTTCACAAGAAAGGACCTGAGGTGAAGTACCAGGAGATTGATAAAGTAGCACTATCCCTCATCAATTATGTGATAAGGCTAAGATACTACTTCTTGGAAAACACCATCATGAATCGAACAAACCAACCAGTGAAACAACAATTAGGTCGACCCGACATGGTTGGTAGAATGCTAAAATGGTCGCTGGAGCAATTCGAATTCGACATTAGATAGGAAAATAGGAAAGCCCTCAAAGCACAAGCATTGTATGACTTCGTGGAAGAAATAACCTTTTTGTCCTCCCCTACAAACAAGGTACACAAATGGACAATATTCGTCGATGGAGCCTCCATCTCGAAAGGCAGCGGAGCCAAGATAATTTTGGAAAACGAAGAAGGAATCCCCATCGAGGTATCCCTCACCTTGTCATTCCCAACTTCCAACAATCAAGCGGAATACGAAGCTTTCCTCACACGACTACATCTAGCCGAAGACTTGGGAGCCGAACACTGGACGGGGAGAGTACCAGGTCAAAAATAACCATTTGTCCGAACACTGGACCTTGGTCCAACCAAGAATGAAAAATTCAGCTTCGTGGACGTACAACGCGTCCCCCGCGAGCATAACACTTGAGCAAATATCTTATCCAAGTTGGCAAACACGAAGATAAAAGGGGGAAATAAATCAGTAATCCAGGAAATACTCCCTCAACCAAGCATCGATAAAATCCTCCTCGATGATATATATGCTCGCTGTTAAGGACCAAATTGTAGCTATTTTGTACATGATTTTGTGGTCCTTAACAATGCCTTTTAATTAATTAGTAGTATTTAGTATGGTATTTTGGTTTAATTACGTTTCTATTTAGTTTTTGTTTATAATATATTATTTAACTTAGTTTACCTTTGAATTGTAGGTTTTTAATATTGATTCCCTCAAGCTTGGATTCAAGGACACTTGAAGAGCTCTTGGGATGATTCTTTTTGAAGGAATTTTTGGAAGAAGAAGCATGCTTCAGGTCGCGCTCAGCGCGGTTGCAGCATGAGTGCGCTTAGCGCAGGTAACCGGGCTTAGCACGGTCTGCGAAAATCAGAAAAAGGACAGACCCATGCTTTCACCTTTTTGGCCACCAACTCCCTGTTTTCCAACTGACTTTTGGTGTGTTAGGAAAGGGAGCATCACTTCTTCATCATAGTTCATCATTGTTGTAATTTTTAGGGCATAGAATTAGAAAAGAAAAACATAGTTCTTCTTGATTTCTTCCATGTTCATCATCTTCTCCAACAATCTTGTGAGCAAAGCAACCATGAAAATGAGTGGCTAAGTTCTTTTTGTGTCAAGATTAGAGGGAGCTGATCTAACTAGTATGTATTTCTTTTAATCCATTTGTGTATGAACATGGTTGATGATTAATATATGTTGAATATCTTTGTTCTTCTATCTCTTTATGCTTTGAATCTTGTTTGAAAAAGGATGCTTCAAAGTAGACCTAGGATATTCATCCACTAATGAACAAATGCTATGAATAGATTTGTGAGTTAGTGTATACAAGTATTGAGCTTCATGTTTATCATGTTAATAGTTGTGGTGAGAAATCATTCAAGGATTAACATGATAAAACTCACAATCTTGGTGAGAAATCAACAAGATTGAGAGGATATGTATTTGTAGCAATCATCAAACTAGTTCATCACTTGGTTAATAAAATACATATGAAATTAGGTTAATGAAACTAATCTTGACATGCTTCCATCATTTAAAAACAAACTCCAACTCTCTTGAATCCAAACATCATTCTCTTTGAAAAGAATATTTTAGTTGTTTGCTTGAAATTCATGATACTAGTAGTTTAGAAAACAAACCCCTTTGGTTACTTAATCTTAAAATACGCTTTACTATTGAAAGACTACGATACAACACCAATCCCTGTGGATACGATAATTAAAAATACTTGTTCGTGGATTTTCACTACAACACTGGCCATCAGTGAAAGTGACTTTTGGATGACACTTGTTTACAACTACCTCACAAACAGAGATCTGTCGTTCAAAAAAAAGAAGCCAGCATGGTCAGACAGAGAGCTTGCTCCTACGTCTTGGTCAAAGGAAGATTGTATAGAAAAGGATTCTCCATCCCTCTCCTCAAATGTGTCGAAGAGATCAAAGTCACCCACATCCTACGAGAAATTCATGAAGGGATCAACGCCCAACACCTGAGCGACAGACCGCTCGCCGGGAAGGCACTTCAAGCAGGATATTAATGGCCCACCATGTAACAAGACGCCAAAGAACACATGGAGAAATGCGAAAAATACACACGACACGGGGACATGCACCTTGCACCCCTAAGCGAGCTCAAATATTTGTCATCCTCGTGGCCCTTCGCATTGTGGGGATTAGACATCCTCGACCCATTCGTAGTGGGAGCTAACCAAAACAAATACCTAATAGTGGGCGTAGATTATTTCAAAAAATATATAGAAGGAGAAGCATTGGCCAAACGCGCAAAACATTCTTCATTTCTACAAAAAGAACATCCTTGCCCAACAACGGGCTCGTTTTGAACAACGGACATGTTTTGGCCCGCCTCACCAGCATAGGCCATTTACTCATTCTCCACTACAGCCTATTGTCCGGGCATCCCTGGTTCAAGTTCAATTTCCCCTAAAGCACGTTCCTCGATTGAGGAAGAGTACAAGCCGGTAGCCCAACTTCAGAGGCGTTTGAATCTGGTGATGAAGGAAGTGGTTCGAAAAGAAGTGGTGAAGATGTTAGAAGCGGGGATGATTTATCCAATTTCGGATAGTACTTGGGTGAGTCCGGTGCATGTGGTTCCGAAAAAAGGAGGTTTGACGGTTGTGTCGAATGATAAGGATGAATTATTGCCGACAAGAAAAGTAACGGGATTGAGAATGTGCATCGACTATCGAAGGCTTAACAAAGCAACAAGAAAGGATCACTTTCCTCTCCCATTTATGGACCAAATGTTGGAAAGACTCGCGGGTCAACAATATTATTGTTTCTTGGATGGTTACTCGGGGTACAATCAAATTTCGGTGAATCTGGAAGATCACGAGAAGACGGCTTTCACATGTCCTTTTGGAATATTCACGTATAGACGTATGCCTTTCGGCTTATGTAATGCGCCGGTAACATTTCAAAGATGCATGCAAGCCATTTTTTCCGATTTGATTGAGAAGATGATTGAAGTTTTCATGGATGATTTCTCCGTTTTCGGAGCATCATTTGATTGCTTGACAAAGATAAGTCCTTCATTTTTGATAGAGATTGTTTAATGGCTTTTGAAAAATTGAAAGAAAATTTGATAAATGCACCCATAATCACCGCACCTAATTGGAAACTTGATTTTGAATTGATGTGTGACGCAAGTGATTATGCGGTGGGTGCCGTGCTTGGCCAAAGAAAGAACAAAATTTTCCATGTTATTCATTATGTGAGTAAAGTTTTAAACAATGCTCAAATTAACTACGCAACAATCGAAAAAGAGTTGCTCGCAATAATGTATGCATTGGAAAAATTTCGTCCTTATCTTATTGGTTCATAAGTGGTGGTTTTTACGGACCATTCCGCGATTAAATATTTGCTCACCAAACCGGACTCCAAACAAAGATTGATCCGATGGATTCTTTTGTTACAAGATTTTGATTTGGAGGTCCGTGATAAAAAAGGTTCAGAAAATTTGGTGGCAGATCATTTATCTCGTTTGGTCAACGTGGAAATTACTGACAAAGAGAAGAAAGTTAGGGAGGAATTCCCGGATGAAAAGTTGTATTAAATCCAAGAGCGGCCGTGGTTTGCCGACATGGCAAATTACAAAGCCGCGGGATTAATGCCGGAGGATATCACGTGGAATGAAAAGAGAAAATTCTTGGCCGACGCCAAGTGCTATGTGTGGGACGAACCGTATCTCTTTAGGTTGAGTAGTGATGGGTTGTTAAGGAGATGTGTGTCTAGTGAGGAAGCGAAAGACATTCTTTGGCATTGTCACAATTCCCCTTGTGGGGGACATTACAATGGATTGCGAACGGCCACCAAAGTCCTTCAATCGGGATTTTATTGGCCTTCGTTATTTAAAGATGCTTATGCTCATGCTAAGTGTTGTGATAAATGCCAAAGAAGTGGCGGTATAGGCAAGAGGGATGAGATGCCTTTGAATAATATGTTGGAAGTTGAGGTGTTTGATTGTTGGGGAATTGATTTTGTTGGTCCATTTCCATCATCGTTCTCTAACGAATACATTCTTGTGGCCGTTGATTATGTTTCTAAGTGGGTGGAGGCCATTGCTTCACCGAAGGCCAATGCTAAAACCGTGATAAATTTTTTAAAGAAAAACATGTTTTCGCGGTTTGGTGTGCCTCGGGTGTTGATTAGTGATGGCGGGTCTCACTTTTGCAATACACTGTTACAAAAACTTTTGAAACAATACGGTGTAAAGCATAAGGTGACAACTCCCTATCACCCACAAGCTAACGGTCAAGCCGAAGTGTCTAATAGGGGAAATAAAAAAGATTTTGGAAAAAACTGTCTCGGGTTCTCGAAAGGATTGGTCACAAAAATTGGATGAAGCTTTATGGGCGTATCAAACCGCCTATAAAGCTCCTATCGGACTAACCCCCTTTCAGGTGGTTTACGGCAAGACTTGTCACCTCCCTGTGGAGATGGAACACAATGCTTTATGGGCTCTCCGATTCTTGAATTTTGATCCCTCTTTGGCGGGTGATAAAAGGAAAGAACAACTTGTGAAGTTAGATGAAATGAGAGATGGAGCGTATCATTCCAATAGGAAGTACAAGGCAAAAGTGAAAGTTTTTCTTGACAAAAAGATAAAGCATAAGGAATTTCAACCGGGTCAAAGCGTCCTCTTGTTTAATTCCCGGATGAGACTTTTTCCGGGAAAACTTAAGACAAAGTGGTCCGGTCCTTTTGTAATCAAGGACATGAAAGACTATGGCGCCGTTGTTTTGCAAGACCCCGAGGGAAAGAGTGAATGGACAGCGTTTGAAAAGGTATGTTGGCGGAGAGATGAGCCGCGACATTGCCGCATCCTACTTTGATGATCCTTGATCATCCTGGACCGTCGAGCTCTACCGATGTTATACAAAGCGCTTGTTGGGAGGCACCCCAACATTGTAAGTATTTATGTTGCACTCATTTTGATATGTCTCTTAAGTTAATTTGTTATTTTTCAAAAAAAATTCTGAATTCTGCAGACCAGACTAAGCGCGGTCAGAGCGCACTTAGCGCGCATTTTGACCCAAATTCCAGAATGTTTCGCGCTTAGCGCGGTTTGCTTGTAAAAAAAAAAAAAATCAAAATATGGTTTTCCCAGGCCCAACTTGTGGCCTGGTTTATGTTTACATAAAATAGGGTTTTCACCATCACTTATCACTTTTCACTTTTCACTTTTCTTCTCTAAGAAATTTCAAATTACCCCAACCCCTAATCAACAAATTTCTTGCTAGCACTTGTGCAATCAACATCCCAAGCATCAAGGTATGTGTATCTATGGATTTCCCTCTTTAATTTCGTATTTTTCTGCATTTTAGGTTAGGATTTAGGAACCTAGGTTTTGAAATTTAGGGTTTTTCTTTTAGAATTAGGATGTTTTGATTGTTCATAATGCTTAGATTTGGATTTTCGTCCTTGTTAGGGCTTGTTTCTTGGGTAAATTTCTGTTTTTGCAGAAAATTTTTTCAGGAAATCACAGAGCGCGCTTAGCGCGGTCACCGCGCTTAGCCCGGTCTGCAACATCCTGAAAAAAATTTCCTGCTGTTTTTTGTGTTTTCTGATTAGTCTTGATGCTTTGGTTGGTTGATTTCTACTGCTGTTTGCATGACTTATCTCTAACGGGCATCTCGGTGTCACTTTTTGTTGACTTTTGTGTTGTTTTCAGATGGCTCCAAAAAGTCAACGAGTTTCTTCCGCTGGAGCTGGGTCCTCAAGACCTAGTTCTTTTGATGGTGATCGCTTTTTGGGGCCTACTCAAGAGGCACGATACAAAGAACTCGAGGAACGTAACATATGGTCTGAGAGAATTATTCATCTCAGAGAGCATGAACACTACCATGCCCCAGATGCTATCTTGGATAACTATGGTTTGGGTGTTCTGTGTGAGCCCCAAACCAAAGTTAATGTTGAGTTGGTCCGAGAATTCTATGCCAATGCCATTCCCACTGAGGGGCGAGATTTCCAGTTCACCTCTTTGGTGCGAGGCAAGGTGGTATCATTTTCTCGCTCTGCTATCAACAGCTACTTGGGCATAAATTGGACAGCCCCAGAAGATGAGTTGGATGTTTACCATGAGCACCTGGCTCGTGGTAATTGGGATCATGATATGTTGAGGAGAAAGTTTTGTTTATCCGGACATTCCTATGAGCTTAACAGGGCTGGCCAACCTCTGAAATTTAATCGGTTCAGCCTTAAAACAAGCGCCCGTGTTCTGATGTGTGTGGCACTATACAACCTGAGACCAAGAAGCCACACCTCCTCAATCCCCATGGAGACTGCCGGCCTCATTGCTTACATGCTGGATGAAGCACAAATCGATTTCATCCGGTTAATTGCTAATGAGTTGAAGAGGGTTGCATTAAGTTATACCTCCCGGGGGGAGCGTATAAAATGTGCCCTGACATATCCTGGGTTGATCATGGGTCTTCTGAAGAGGGCCAGGGTAGTTTTCCTGCTGTGGGGCACCTGACGATAGATGGGGTCATTGATGATAATTACTGTGACCGCTATTGTATGGCCTCTGATGACAACCCTGCGGCCCGGGCTGTTCCTGTAGCTGCTGCACTTCCTCAAGCCGGTCCAGGTGAAGAATGGAACCGGCAAATGCATTTTTCTCATCAACGAGCATTTATGTTCATGCACGAGAGTATGGAGCAACTGGCGTTGCAAATTAGAGAGCCGAGGGTGGATCACTTCACTCGTACGAGCCAACAGCTGAGTGCTTATGCCAGTTGGCCCGGGGTCGGGCCAAATGCAGAGGAGGAGGTAGCTGATGCAGATGGTGATGAGGAGGAGGAGAGTGATGATGATGGTGGACCTGATTCTGGTTCTGAGACTCCAGGAGATTCCATCCTGGAGGCTTCAGATTGATTTTCTTTTATTGTCTTTGTTTTTAGTTTTAGTACTTTGTAGTTTTTAGTTTTTGTTTTTGTTTTAGTTTTTTTTTTTTTTTAGACTTAATGAATTTTGTTGGTTGCCATCCCTTTTTAAGATGTGCTTGTAATTCTAAAATTTGCATTTTGTAGGCATGGAGCCTAAGTACTATTTTTAATTTAAAACACCATTTTGGGATGTCTTTTTTATTTTATTTTATTTTGCTTTATTTTAATTTTATATTATAGGTTATTTAATTTAAATTGTACTTCTTTTGTTTGTCCCGATTTTTCAACGGTACTCAAAAGCAAGTAAGTGTGTTTCACCAAAAGTGATGGTGATGATATAATTCTCAACTCAATCCACAAATAAGGTGCATTTTTAATCGTTTTGTAGAATATTAACATGTCTATGAAATTTGTGCTTTATGCAAAATATCTTGGCATGTACAAAAAAATTTGTGTTCATATTCGAATCATTAGGACTTAAACCACAAAGGTGAGAAGCTTTCCACCTTATACCAAATATTGAGTGTCTAATAGTTTTGTTAACTCGTGTGGTTCATGCTTAATCTTGATTTATTTGTGACATTTTGGAAACTTAGAGATGATCAAAGCAATTTTTGTGCATTATGAAAAAAACCATCAATTCCAAAAGGGCCTCAACTAACCGTGAGTGAGTGAATCCTTGTGAACCCTTTTGAGCTTAAATTGTATTTGTAGAATGAATCTATCAAATCAACTAATTGTTAAGTAGGCCACTTAATAGTTGTTGATAATCTATGAAAATTCAATGATGATTCATTCTATAAATTTTTCTTGTTTGTGACTACCAACCCTTTTTGTGGATTAACCCTTTGAAGAGCATGTTCTTAAATAAAAAGGATTGATAAATTCAAGTTGGGGAGGTTGATCAAAAAGAAACTTGAATTGATGACACAATGATCCAAAAAAAAAAAGAAAAAAATTGAGAAAAAGAAAAAAAGAGAGTATATACTTGAATATGAAAGAAGAGAAAAAGAAGGATCATTGTGTGAGATAGAAAAGTGGTTGTGAATAATAAGAGGAAGTGGAGAATGATTTTGTGAAATGCTCTTCATCATCTTTACCCAATTTGTTTCAATGGCTTTGTACTTAAATATCCCTTGTTTCTAACCTAAGTCAAGTTACAACCCTTGAAAGTCCTTAGTGATCTTTGTTTTCATTTTGTTCATTTAACTTGTTTTGAAAAATGCATGAATTATTCTGGATGTACATGGCTATTAGTGAGAGTGTTTAGTCCTTTGTAAATATTGCATTTTGTTCTTCATGAATATTGAAGAAATCATTAGGTGATTCAAGTGTGAACATATCTTTTATTTTGTCTACATGTGTTGATACATTGTGTTTAGAACTTAATTCATATCCGTGTTGTGTTTCGAAGAAGCGATTAATGTGTATCTTTGCCGGGTATGTTGAGTTTGAACCATCCTTCTTGTGTGAGTTGCATGCTTACATTTTGTTTCTTCTTGCTTTGTGAGTGTTTGACTTTTATTTGAGGACAAACAAAGAAGCAAGTTGGGGAGAGTTGTTAAGGACCAAATTGTAGCTATTTTGTACATGATTTTGTGGTCCTTAACAATGCCTTTTAATTAATTAGTAGTATTTAGTATGGTATTTTGGTTTAATTATGTTTCTATTTTGTTTTTGTTTATAATATATTATTTAACTTAGTTTACCTTTGAATTGTAGGTTTTTAATATTGATTCCCTCAAGCTTGGATTCAAAGACACTTGAAGAGCTCTTGGGGTGATTCTTTTTGAAGGAATTTTTGGAAGAAGAAGCATGCTTCAGGTCGCGCTCAGCACGGTTGCAGCATGAGTGCGCTTAGCGCGGGTAACCGGGCTTAGCGCGGTCTACGAAAATCCGAAAAAGGACAGACCCATGCTTTCACCTTTTCGGCCACCAACTCCCTGTTTTCCAGCTGGCTGTTGGTGTGTTAGGAAAGGGAGCATCACTTCTTCATCATATTTCATCATTGTTGTAATTTTTAGGGCATAGAATTAGAAAATAAAAACATAGTTCTTCTTGATTTCTTCCATGTTCATCATCTTCTCCAACAATCTTGTGAGCAAAGCAACCATGAAAATGAGTGGCTAAGTTCTTTTTGTGTCAAGATTAGAGGGAGTTTATCTAACTAGTATGTATTTATTTTAATCCATTTGTGTATGAACATGGTTGATGATTAATATATGTTGAATATCTTTGTTCTTCTATCTCTTTATGCTTTGAATCTTGTTTGAAAAAGGATGCTTCAAAGTAGACCTAGGATATTCATCCACTAATGAACAAATGCTATGAATAGATTTGTGAGTTAGTGTTTACAACTATTGAGCTTCATGTTTATCATGTTAATGGTTGTGGTGAGAAATCATTCAAGGATTAACATGATAAAACTCACAATCTTGGTGAGAAATCAACAAGATTGAGAGGATATGTATTGGTAGCAATCATCAAACTAGTTCATCACTTGGTTAATAGAATACATATGAAATTAGGTTAATGAAACTAATCTTGACATGCCTCCATCATTTAAAAACAAACTCCAACTCTCTTGAATCCAAACATCATTCTCTTTGAAAAGAATATTTTAGTTGTTTGCTTGAAATTCATGATACTAGTAGTTTAGAAAACAAACCCCTTTGGTTACTTAATCTTAAAATACGCTTTACTATTGAATGACTATGATACAACACCAATCCCTGTGGATACGATAATTAAAAATACTTGTTCGTGGATTTTCACTACAACACTGACCATCATTGAAAGTGACTGTTGGATGACACTTGTTTACAACTACCTCACAAACAGAGATCTGTCGTTCAAAAAAAAGAAGCCAGCATGGTCAGACAGAGAGCTTGCTCCTACGTCTTGGTCAAAGGAAAATTGTATAGAAAAGGATTCTCCATCCCTCTCCTCAAATGTGTCGAAGAGATCAAAGTCACCCACATCCTACGAGAAATTCATGAAAGAATCAACGCCCAACACCTGGGCGACAGACCGCTCGCCGGGAAGGCACTTCAAGCAAGATATTAATGGCCCACCGTGTAACAAGACGCCAAAGAACACATGAAGAAATGCGAAAAATACCAATGACACGGGGACATGCACCTTGCACCCCTAAGCGAGCTCAAATCTTTGTCATCCTCGTGGCTCTTCGCATTGTGGGGATTAGACATCCTCGGCCCATTCGTAGTGGGAGCTAACCAAAACAAATACCTAATAGTGGGCGTAGATTATTTCAAAAAATATATAGAAGGAGAAGCATTGGCCAAACGCGCAAAACATTCTTCATTTCTACAAAAAGAACATCCTTGCCCAACAACGGGCTCGTTTTGAACAACGGACATGTTTTGGCCCGCCTCACCAGCATAGACCATTTACTCATTCTCCACTACAGCCTATTGTCCGGGCATCCCTGGTTCAAGTTCAATTGCCCCCAAAGCACTTTCCTCGATTGAGGAATACTCAGAAAAACATATCAGAACCATTTGACTCGTCTATAAACCCGTCGTCAATAATGTTTGCCATCGTACCTAAAAACCAAAGGACAAAAGTTAGTTTGACATCAAAGTTAAATTCATCCTTCCACAGATAATCAAGTGAATGGGAAAAAAGGAACGAGGACCTTGTCCCCGACCAGAGCCCTCACTCAACAACGAAAAACAATCAAATGCACTGGTTAGAACCTTAAGTTTCACGGGCAGCATCTCCCAAACTGCCAAATTGAAGTTACCAAGAAGACGCATCCGGGAAACACACAAAGAGCCTTAACAAAAGCCCAAAAACGACCTAGCTTCTCTGAAAAATCATCTATATTCATCATCTTCGCCGTGATAACAAACTTCTTGGGAAAATCACACGGCGATGCCAATACCATCATCTGGCAGAACCACCGCTCACAACCAACACTCCGTCGAAGATTTCTCCCTATTCTAGCCCTAACCACATGCATTTCTAGGGAATTACATGAAATCTAACCTAGAAAAAGACGATAGAAAAAGAAAATCTAAGAACTTACTAATTTAGAAGGGGCAACGGAGGAGAAACTGGAAATATGCGGCGGCGAGCGGCGGAATCTTCTTCAACCTCCATGAGTAACAACTTCGAGGAGAAACAGAGTTCGTCGAGCAGAGTGAGAGCAACCGAAAAGTGTGAATAAAGTTGTCTCCCACCTTTTTATAGATTGCCTACTAGCAGGTCAGCGGGCATACACCTAGGGAACCTAAGGGTCGTCATTATTACACCCTAGTCCCTCCCAGGTCTGGTATCATCACAACGCACGGCTCGAGCCACGAGCGACACAAAAACTCTATGAATTCCACCTTTTCAAATTTCAACCAACTATTCTTCTTCCCGTGAGAGGAACAAAGGAGGCGACATTCGTGCTCCTCGAATACAATGCCTGAAAGATGTTGCAAGCACAAGTCATCTCCCCTCCGCTCAGAGACAACGACTTGGGAGGCTACTGCTCTTGACTGGTCCAATGGCTAGAATGGGTCTGATCCACGTCTACCTCCAGTGCGGCCCAAATGACTTTGGCCCAATAGCTCTGGCCATGTGTCGAGAAAGTCTGGTCGATAGCTCCCTAGAGGCAGCAATGCCAGATACTCCCCGAGCCTGACGGAAGCCCACGTCGACAGCTCCATCCAATTTTCCCGACACGAGTTGAGCAGACAACCAGATAATGCCCAAAACGTGTTTGCCCAGGAACCACCTCTTTCCCAGAGCAACGGTTAATTTCGGGCACGACTGTCCATTTTGACCAAGTCTTGGCAGTTACCTATTTTTAGGGACCCAGATATCTAGGCCCAAAAATAAGAACCAATGACCATGCTCCAGAAAAAAAGATATATAAACATCCACACTTATGAGATCTAGGTATGGACTATTCACTCTAAAAACCCTAATGCTTTTTTATACCTCTTCATGCTCTTACTTATTTCAGCATCAGAGTGCATTGCAGTTAAATCATTATATAAACTTTCATATACTAAATTTAATATATTTTACTTATTAATTATGTATATTGTTCATCACATAATTGTACCCTTTATTGGTCGCTTGGGGTGTATTTTGTTTTTGTAATATCAATAAAAGTATTCATTCTTCCAAAACAAATTATGTATATTATATCAAAGTTGTGTAATTCAAAGTCGAAATTTAATTATCATATCTATGAAAGAAATATGTAACTGATACCTAAGTTTCGTTTTTTTATTAATATTACACTAAATATACTTTTCTTAAATATAATTTTCTCTTATAAAAATATACCATTCTAACACTATTATAAACGACTTTTACCTTTTATATTTGATTATTAATATATTTGATTCATGGATTAAATACATTGATAATCAAATGTACCAAGAAAAATAAAAATTGTTTATAATAGTGTCAACATGTGTGACTTATAAAAATTAATGTATCACCTTGCTATTGATGGTCATAAACTCATGTATGATACCCATGTTCTTAATTTGATCATTAGTTGGTTTGTGTGTTACCAAATAAAATTCATCTATCATCAAAAAAGAAACAAAACTAATTACATTCTTAAGAGCCACACTACTTTCTCTCATACGTGTTTAACAAAACCTTTCATCTTCTAAGCACATGTTTGGTTTTCACAAACTACTCTAAATGTCATTTAATTAGGCACATATTTGTCCTATGATCTAAGGAAGCATGATAGATATCCCATGCATCTAAAGTATTGTAAAAATGAGAATGACATGATGCTAAGGTTTGACACAGTAGGATGATGATTGCTTATAGTTTAATAGCAATACAAATAAGACACTGAAAAAACAAATGCTGATTACAATTCAAGTAACTAATTGCAACAGCTTTTAAAAGTGGTATTGCAACCAATTCCAAAACAATAGATTTTAACTGCATAATGAATCATAAGGAGTTAACAATTCAAATCAGAAATGATGCTGAAGTAAATCAAGCATCATCAGCATCATCTTAAGGAGGCATGTACTCGGATCCATCAGGCCCCAACACCTGATACCTATGTAATATAAATGCGGAATAATGAATGATTCATACTCATATCCCATAGCATAATCGAAACAAATCACTATTTTTAGTACCACAGAATTTGATTACCTTTCAAGGATAAACTTTCCTTCTTTATACTTCTGAGACTTCTCATAAGCAACCTCCTAAAACAATATAAAATATAATATTCAAGGTAAACAAATAAATCAAAAATCATGAGATCAAGAACTGTTTGTGCTTACATATTTCCATCCAACAATAGATCCACATGAAATACAGAATATGTCCACGACAGTATGCAGTCCTGTGGTCATTATCCTGTCTTCTTTCTCTCCGACCGAAACATTCACACTGTCATAATATAGATTAACAAGATGTTATTTAAAGGAATCAACGCACACGGCCCTAATAATACTTATGGTAATTTGGAATTGATTGAGAGAGTGAAAGAAAACTTACACTTTATCAAAAAGATAAGCTTTCCCATGCCTGCATTGGAAAGACTAAGAGAAAACAAGGTTAGGATTTTGCAAAAATGCATTGTGACAAATTATTATTCAAATGCAAATATAATTAATCAAACATAGGATCCTTCTGTAATGGAAGATTTGCATGATGACAGAATAAATTATCATTCCAAGAAAACAAGAAACAAGGATGCATATACCAACAAAGAAAACTTTCAAATACAAGAACATGACATGACAATGCATATATATGAAATAAATATCATATTTGAGAATTATAAGTTGAACATGGACAGTTAAATGGAAATTGAGACTATACCACTACTTATAAAAACCTAACAAGAATACGTGATATTTCGTGATTTTTGTTAGGCCAAATGTCGTGACACTGTTTGAAATAATCGTTGCAGTGTGAATTAACTATAATTTATTACAATGTCTTTATATAAAGTTTGAAGGAAGGAAAAATAAAAACCTTGGAAATGATATCATCAACAAGGGCAAAAGCAGTCTGGCAATGTTTGCAACTATAGAAGTTTCCTTCAAGATCGATCAAGAAAAGTCTTCCCATGTCTCTCTTCACATCAACTTGAGACCACCCAATAACCGTTAACGAAATTCTCTACATAAAACCACCCAACAAAAAGAAAAATAAACAAATTTAAATCAGCAACCCTAAAATTTTAATGAGAAAACAAAAGAGAACCCAAATAGCATAACATCGTATAATCACTTTATGAGGAATGAAGAGTAATGATAACGTGGATATGAATGAGGAAAAAGGGTTTGATGGTAGGGATGATTACCGAGAGAGAAAACAGAAAATGGGAGTTTGTTGTTTATTAGCAGTGCGATTGATGACACTTTGTGAATTTGCGTACGTCCTTGTGCCCTAAGACACGCACTATCCCCATACTATATTTTGGGAGTTATTTTTACTTAATCAACGAGGGAAAAACTTCCATATTTTTCACTTTTCAAGTTACACTCAGTTATTAGACATAAATATTTTAGTTTTTCTAATTGTAAATAATAAATTTTTGGTTTATTACTCTATGATCCAAATGCTATTATCAAATATTTTATGTGGGTGTAAATAAAATTATAATTTTCATTGATGTTATATCAATATTTTAAAATTAAAAATATAATTTGTTATAATACACATTTGTGATTGATTGACAAAATAAACATATCTTACTCTCTCTTTGCATACTATTTTTTCTCGAATATTATTCTTTCCTTTATTTTTTTTAGAATATGCTTTTTTAACAATAATGTTCATTTATAGATAAAATACATAAAGTCAGTTGGGTAATTTATAATCTTAGTTTAATTATTTTTTGAAGTTCATGGAAGAGCATGAAATTTAGTTAAGAATGACTAATTTGCCAAGCTTAAAGGTTTTTAATTTAAGCAAAAATTATGAAATTTAGTATGAATCT
Source organism: Vicia sativa (assembly GCA_021764765.1). NCBI lineage: Eukaryota > Viridiplantae > Streptophyta > Magnoliopsida > Fabales > Fabaceae > Vicia > Vicia sativa. The sequence goes on along the minus strand of CM038793.1, from coordinate 47,244,028 downwards.
ACTACATTTATATTACTATTTTCTTTTTCTTCTTCAGTGTTTTCTATTTGATTTAGGGATTAAGGGTCTGTTTGGTAAAAATAGCGGTTGACGGATAAACTAACTGATAGATTATAGTTTATAGCTGATGGTTGATGACTGATAACTTATAGTTTATAGCTGATGGTTGAGAGTGATGGCTGATAAGCTAATTGAAGTGTTTGGCAATATTAGCGGTTCAACTAACTTATAAATGTAAAATGACATAAAAGATATTTAATATGTAATTATTTTATTTTAAATTAAAATAAATTATTGAGGATAAAAGTGGTTTTTTGTTAAAATAATAAGGATAAAAAAAGAAGAAAAAATAATAAGTTATAGCTAAAATGCTATTTAAAATAGCGTCTGAAAAATAAATTATAAGTTAGCAAAATAAGCTATAAACTCGTGATGAAAAGACCGTTACCAAACAAGTCTAAAATATCATATGAACTTATAAACTATAAGTTATAAGACATAAGCTTAAAAACGTGTCTTACCAAACAGCCTCTTAAGTCTTAAAGTTTGATTGAAAATAATTATTTCTTTTGAACATATGTGATTTCTTAAAAGTCAAAAGGGGTAAAATTAAAATTTTATACTCCGATTTGGAATCAGACTTTTACTTTTAAATATAATAAATGTTTATAAATATTGATGTTTTTAGATAATTAGTTTGTTTTCTAAGAAGATTTTTTTTTCGTGGAACATTTATAGCCTTTAGAAGTCGATCTCTTTTTTTTTTCTTTGGTTGAATTAGCCTTTTTTTAAAAAAAAAATAAGATATATTAATAGGAGAACTAAGGATTCTCAATCTCAATTATAAAAAAAAAAAAAAGAAGCAAGAGCAATGTTCGATAAAAAAAAGATTACACTCCAATTAAAACTAAGATAAATAGAACATGTTTTTACTAAACTTATAAAAGTTACAAATTAGACGCGTAATTTTTCCGATGAATTACCATCTCCAAACTAATGTCTTTATGTTCCAAATGACATCTAAAATATTCCACTCATCGTTCCTAAAAATAATGTCTTTCCTCAAAATTCATAAATCCCAACAAATAGTCGCCCAAACAACTCCTTCATTGTCTACCTTCACTCGATTATTCTTACAAAAAGCACTCCACTTCAAAAAATTCTCCTTGAAACTATTAAATTAAAAATACATCATACCAATTCAATCGACTATCTCCCTTCAAACAAGAACCAAAATTTTGCACGATAATAAAGACTCACTAGCAATTCCATAGAAAACGCAATTACAATTAATGAATTTAATTGAATTCCTCTAACAGGGAGTAAATATCTTGTTGGAATCCTATTAATTAAGCAATGAAATTCTTGTATCAGATATGAGATGTCGAAGGTGATGTCACGACACTAATATCTGTTTGATGAAGAAATAACAACAAAGAAACTAAATGCAGAAAACTAAATGACACGGTGAATTGTTTACCCAGTTCGATGCTACACACCAACGTCTGGAGGCTATTGTTGCACCCCAAAATTTACCCTCTTGATTTAGGCTTATGTTTCATCATAAACATCATATTGCATTGCATTCATACCTTATGATAGGACTAAAGTTCTTTGGGTTCTCAAGTCCTCTACAAGCTAAGGAGGTTGATTGTGTTAGCATTCTGTTCTGAAGGAATCTCAGGCTCTCATATCTTTGGATCTTTCAAGTCACAATGATGTATTACATCTCAAGACATCCCATTTGTGTCATTGATTCCTCAAGATTTGAAATTTTGCAAAGAATTGATGAGGAATTCATCTGAGTCATTCATTTGATGAAATTAGGGTTTTGGCCCATTGTGAAGTTTGAAGTTTGGATAAGTCAGTTTCTTGAAGCATCACCTTCCTATTATCATTTGAGTTATCATGGTTCAGATAATTACTCAATACATTCAGAAGATTTGAGGTTTTGAAGCTTAATTGGCTATCTCCTAATACAAGGTGCAAAATTAGGATTTTGGGTATAATCAGGATTTCTCCAGATTTTTCACTCAAATTGGATTTCACTTGTTTCTATATGTTATTGAACATTCATGGTTGAAATATTGAGGCTCAATTTTGAGTAGAAGCAAGTTAATTGATCACAAGGGGCAAAATGGTCATTTTGGTCAAAATCAGTCAAAGTCATGAGTTGACCAAGTGGACTTTTGGTCAACCATCAATTAAAATATCACATTTTCATGTTTCATGGTCAAATTCACCATTGAACCAAGAAAGTTGAAGAAATTAGGGTTAACTTGTTTTTGAAGTTATTTGAAGTTGAAATTTTTTCTAAGTGTCCACCCTATGGAACTTTGACATGTCATAACTTTCTCAATTTTTATCCAATGGCTGCATACCATACATTTTTGGAAAGCTTGGGAAAAATCCTACAAGTTTGTCAATCTGTAAAATTTCTCAAAAATGCACCATTTGAGAGATATTTGAGTTAGAAGTTTCATGTACAAGTTTTGACTTAGGTTGGGCAAGCTTGCAAATTCCTTGGCTTCCTTGCGCGTATTTTCAACAAACAGTTGGTGGGCAGAATCTTGGAGCTTATATCTTTTTATTCATATGGAATTTGAGAATTTTGTTTTGTGCATCTTGAAGTATGCCATGAGAGCTTCTAAATGAACTTTGAATCACATCATTTGATTTAGTATTGAGAAAGTTACAAGGACCACAAGTGGAGGCCTCAAAGCTGATTCCATGCACGTCCATGCAAGCCCAGATGCGTGTGTGTGTGCTTGACCAAGCTCCAGTTTATGCACAACTTCTGGCAGCCATATCTCACTCATTTCAACTCCATTTTTAGTGAATCAAAGCTCATTGTAATCTCCATTCCAAGAGCTCTTGATAGGCCTCTGAAAGCCAGAATCCGCACGAGCCATTAGTGAGAAATTGGAGATTGAACAAGGTGATCCACAGGTTGTGTTCACAGAATGTGTTTTCATGTTTTTGTGTTTTTACAAGTTGTTTCTAGGCAAGCACAAGCTGGGAATCGAAGCACACTTGCCACCTCATTCTTTGCCATAAAAAGCCCAAGCAAAATGAGTACTCTTCACACCCTTTCCATGCATAAAGTTTTCATTTCTTTTCCATATCCAGTAAGTTTGAGGAACAACCCACGTGCTGCCTCTTCACACAATCTCCACAGCTCATCAAAACGCAGCAAGAGAGAGTTGACCTGAGAGCAAAATGCAAAGTGACTCACCTTATGGATTTTTTATAATTTTTGCTCCAACGGATTTATGGCATGAAAGACTGATGTACCCTTGCTCACACTCTCTCTATATAAGCATGAAGCTTCTCATTTTGCAAGGAGGCTGCTCTCTCTCGTTTTCCAGATTTGAAACTAAACTCTGCATCTCAAGTTTTTCCTCACCATTGAAGCTTCTGTAACTTGCATTTTAAAGGGATTCCTCCTCTTATTATCGACTCACTGAAGACTCAAGAGCAAGCCAGTGGAGTTTTCTCTTTAATTTTAGAGGCACATTTGGATTTATTTTCCAAATCAAGAGGTAACTGTTGAACTTTGAATCTACTTTCTCAGCTTGCCATTGATGAATAAAAGCTTATATATGTGTGGTTAGCTGGCCAAACAATAGGTTTGATGTATATTTGCATCTGTTTTTGAAGTATGTTGCATAGCATGATGTTATGTAAATCCGGATTTGGATGATTTTCTCAGTTTTCTCACTCTGATTTCTTGATGCATGACTAACTATTTTAAATTCTACAAGTTGTGTGTGATAGCTTGCCATGTGATCTTTAATTAGAGCTTTGAATCGTTCAATTTGGTTAAGAAATGAGGAAGTTATAGGGATTAGAAGTCAGGTGCATGGCACTGGTTGATTCACGTGTTTAGGGCTTAGGCATGAGGTTGAAGATGACTGCGTGGCGAGATCTGATTGGTTGTTTTTAATTCTTGCTTCCATTTGATTTATTTTATATTTAGCATCTTTAATTATTTTATTTTGCATTCAAAAATTATCCAAAAATTATTTAAAAAAATATCACAAGCTCTTGTCAACCTCTAATATTTTGTGGAATTTTTTCTGAAATTTTCAAAATGTTTTGATTGGTTAAATAAATTTCAAGATTAATTGGTTTTGTTTTAATTGAAAAAATCATAAAAAATACTTTCCAATGATGAAAAATTCCATAAAAAATATTCTGAACCCTTCAATTGGTTCATTTTGGGTTTCTGATTTTTATTTTATAATTTTGTCATTTTTGCATAATTAAATAAATTCATGCATTATATTGCATTTCATGCATAATTATAATTATTTAAAATATTTTTATTCATACAAAAAATGCATAAAAAATATTTTAGATCATTCAAACCATGCACCATGCATTTCATATTTTTATTTTATAATTTTGGAATGTTGCACAATTAAATAAATCCATGCATTATATTGCATTTCATGCATAATTATAATTATTTAAAATACTTTTATTCATACAAAAAATACATAAAAAATATTTTAAATCATTCAATCCATGCGTCATGCATTTATGATGTTTATTCTATAATTTTGTCATTTTTGCATAATTAAATGAATTTTTGCATTAAATATTTGATTTGCATTCCACACTTTGCATTTTTATTGTTTTTCATCATTTTCCTTGGAAATAAAAAATAAAAAAAATAGTTTTGATCTTATTTATGATGTTAGGTTGCTGTTTCCAATTTTTGTAGATTTTTATTTCTGATTTTTGTATTTTATACAAATTTTTCTTGTTTATTGGTCATATAAGTTTAATTTTGAACTAGTGTTGACTTTTGAATTTTATTTTGATCCTTCCATGGACTTTTGAATTGAGCAAGGATATGTCTCTGACTTGTAAGGGATTTGAGCTCATTATTTCATTTTTTTCTTGGATTTTATATCCCATATTTCTATTTTTATGAAATTTCCAAAGTGAACATGTCTTTTGGCCTAGTGTAATTGAGTCAAGCTTCAATTTGAAGCTTATGGACATAATTTAAGGCCAATCTTTGGGTATGTGATGATCATTTGAATGTTCTATTGATATGTAAACATGATTTCATTTATTTAAAGTTACATGTTGATCATTTGGTTTCCACCTTGAGCATAAAATTTGTATGGTTTCCAAAACCCTAATTTGTTGATGCTTTGATTCTTAAACCATGTTCTTGTACAATTTATGTTTCTAATTGATGCTTAGGGGTGTCATAACCTCAAGGACAGTCATATAAAGACTTGAGAGGCATTTGACCTCATGGGATCATCTTGGTCCTCTAATTTGAAGGTGTTTCATTTTGAGTTCTTTTGCATGAGTTGTAAGATATGAGGAATGAATTCATGCAATTCCTTGGGAATTTATTTCTCATCTCTTTATCTTATACTCATGGCATGTTTAGAGCTTTGATTCCAGTTTAATTGATTCATTTAAGATCCCTAACTTGCACAACTCATTTTAGTTTTGTTGTTAAGATGTCATTACCTTGTGACCATAGTTGTAACACGTGTATTATGTGTATCTTTCATGACATTAGTGATCCAATTTTAATTGAATTCTTCGTCTTTACTTCTGACTTTGTGCATTATGTGACCACTAATTCCATGATCTTTGATTCATTGACTTGCATTCAATTGTAAGATCATCATGATGACCTAAAAGAGCTAAATTTTCTTTCTCTTCTAATTTTTGGTTGGACAATACCTTAAGGGATTATAGGTTCATGATGTTTGAGGTATGTCATTTCAATTGACATTACCTTGATCTCATAACAAGCATATTGTGAGGGTTCTATCATCACCCTATGACATACAAGGCATCATTCCCTTCCTACATAATCTTAATCAATGTCGTTTGATCTAAGATAAGTGGTATTTACTTTAGATGATTTTGTTCATCAATTAGGTGATTTGTTTGTGTGTTGAAGTTTCATCTTCTACATTTGGTTTCTCATGAATCATATTTTGAGTTAAACTTATGACACAAGTCACACATGATTTTAATTGTCTAATTAAAACTATTTTGTTTAATCTTTATCAAATGTCGTATTTGACTAGTTTTGGTGTTTTCAAACCCTAATTCTACGTACTCTTGTATATAAGCTCTTTACCTTGTTTGAAATTCTTTTGTTTATGTTTTAATTAGGTCTTAAGCTAATTAAATTGTGTGTCACATTACCTTCTCACCTTTCCTCTTCACCATATTTGGCTCACTAACTTGTATGCTTACTTAAATTTAACTTTAGGGTTTAGAATCGACCTTTTCCATTGCTAACCTTTGTACCATGAATGGTTGTGATGTATGATAATTGTTTTGTGTTTGTGTGAACATAATATTTATGTTATCATCACTGATCTCACTTGTATATGACACTTGACACAAGCATGCTTGAATACACATATGAACATTTTCCATCACACATTTCTAGGATGCGCATTCATGTTTTCTTATTGAAAGTTGCTTATGAAAAGATTATGATGGTTGTGTATATGACATGAGTGAATCCCTACCATGATAACTACTTACTTTCATCCTTTTCCATTTTCTAAATGTTCATGCCTCTTCACCTATGCCATGCCATGCTTCATTTGACTCCTAGGTGCATGTTTAGGATAAATTCTTGACTAGTTTTTCTTGTATTAGTTTTATGTAGGTTTTCTTTTTAGGTGATTGTAATTTGTTTGTGTCTAACATTAATGTAATATCTATGTGTCCATCACTGAATTCACTCAAATATTACACCACTAAGCATGGTCACAATTGCATGTCTATGCACATTTCACTACACACTTCGAGATGCATACTTAGGCTCTCTTAGTTTCCTTTGTTTGTGAATCTTCATGATGACTATGTATATAATGATAATGCATTCTTACCATGCTAGATACTGCCTTCAATTTATTTTTATGCTATGAGTTTCATTCCTTTTCCTTCATGCATTAACCATGCTTCGTTTGACTTCTAGTTGCATTCTAGGTCAAGTTCTTAACTAGTCTTTTGTGTTAGTATTGTATATGCGCAATTTGGAATATCTTGTAACTTGATAGTGTATAGCATGAGTAGTTATTCATTATGTGTTTCTTCTGATCCCACCATCATGTGACACTTAGCACAAGCATGCTCAAGTACACACACACACGCACACACGTTTGCCCGCACTTGTACGAACCGAATGTATTTTCCTTAAGTGTTTTGTTTGTGAATCCTTTGAATGCATGTTTGAATGACCTTATTGATGAAATAATATGTTTTCTACTGTAATTTGTGCATCTTGGTCCTTCTTGGTTCATATCTTTTCATCTTTTCCTTTTCATGGCTTCTTTTAACTTGTAAACACTTCCTAGGCTAAGAATTCGAATAGTTTTCCCACTAATGTTGTAATTGCATTTTTATGACATTCTCTTTATGATTTGGTTATTAATTATTTCATATTATGTTGGTACTGTAATCACTTCATCTTGACACCATCTTTGCATATCATAAGTCTCACACACTTAGATTCACTTCACTACACACGATTGTTGCATGTTTACACACTTTTGGTAGATTTTTGCTCTTGAACCTTTGTGGTTTATTTGTATGATGTAAATGAAACATTAACATGTTTAGCTACTGACTTTTGTGTCATTTTATTCTTTAATTGTCCATTAACTTCCTCTAAGTCTAACACTTCACATAATTAGCTTTTCGTATGCTTTTAGGACTAGTTTCGACCTAGTTTGTGAATTAACTTTGTATGTGTATGTTTATAATGATGTTTGATGTTTGTTAAAGGTTTGTATAAACTTTGTAAATGAATGTTGTATCTACTGACCTCATTTCACACGACACTTTATATGAACATCATTCACTTGATTCCACCACATCTTCTTCTTCTTCTTTTCTTTTTCTTAGCACTCGTTAGTGCTTAGTTTGTGTGATTTTGCCAAAGCACTTTAATTGATTCTACACCTCTTCTCACTTGGTTTTCTAACCAAGATGATTGATTTTGTAGGCCCTTAGGTTTACTCGATTAGGTTAGTTACCGAGTTTAGACATTGAGTTAGGCATGCATGTATGATAACTTTAGGTAGATTCTTCCCCTTGTTTATATCCATAACTTAGGATCAACTTTGTATGATAATAATTAGGATTTAGAAATAGGGTAGCTACCCTTAGCCATTTTCCCTTTATCCTTTTGCGTCCTTAAAATTAAAATCTTGTTTTGCCAAGTGCATTAAAATACTTTAACAATATGAAACTTTTTCCAAAGTAAAAGATACAAACCAATTAGTTTTAGGATGTTTCGTCGTCCTGTTTGCTGCTAATGTTTTGTCATCTCATCTTCTGATGTTTCGTCATCCTGCTGCTGATGTTTCGCCATCTCATCTTCTGACGTTTCGACGTCCTGTTGATGATGTTTTGTCATCCCGTCTTCTGATGTTTCGCCATGTCGTCTTTTGATGTCTCGTCATCCCGTATTCCGATGTTTCATCATCCCGTTTGCTGATGTCTCGTCATCTCGTCTTCTGATGTTTCGTCATCCCGCTTGTAGCTGATGTTCCGTCATCATGGAGGTGTTTCGTCATCATTTTCTATTTCGTCTGCTAATTTAAAAAACACAAACCAACCAGAACAAGTGAGCCGAACTACGGTGCTCTGACTTTCCCATTGCACGAGGGAATACGTAGGCATCCTCTCACGGGGCTTGATCGAGCAACCTTTGTAAATGTTTCCTTCTTTTCCCCGTGTTTTCTTTCTTTTATTCTTTTCTTTGCTTCTCTATCCTTCTTTTCTTCCTTTTTTGCATACATTATACCATATACAGATATAGTTAGACCTTTACACCCATTAGATAGAAATTAAAAGCGGATACCGTAGAGTACTACGGGTGTGTGGGGTGCTAATCCCTTCCCCTCGCGTAACAGACTTCCTTACCCGATCTCTCGGTCGCAAGACCGTGATTTCTCCGTTTCAGGTTTACTCGATGTTTACCTTTCCCTCTTGGCAGGATTAAAAACGTTCGATGGCGACTTCATTGATATATAGTTATATCCTTTGATTTTTCGGCCAGTTGTTTCAGCTACCAAGCCAGGGATGAAGTCCACTATTAGCAGTATCAATTTAGAGTTAAACTTCCCCTTTTACACCCCTCACTTAATCACTACCCAATGACCCTTCTACCTAAGACCTTCTTAGAAATGAGAAACCCCTCTCACTCCCCTCTGTCACACACATTGACAATAAACAATAACAAATACTTGAAGACACACTTCAAAGACACATAACCATCATTGCTTCAAAGCTTACTGATGATTAACAAGTTACAACTCAACTAACGTCCACCTCAAGTATTAAACAATACTAGAGTGGATCACAAGTAACAACCAACAAAGACTTAAAGCCTAAAACTTAAAGTCAGTACGTTCAATATTCTATGGAATGACTAACTCTGCAAGTAATGTTAGCATGCCTTTTTATATGATGACAGTAGCTTAGGGTTGGCCCATAAGCGCTTCACAAGTCTTCACCGAGTCCTATACTTTCTCCATGAAAGTAGGATAGAAGTTCTCCAATAATGTTGCAGAAGAATGTTACAAATGTTGCTTAATTCAGACATACAATTTAAAACAAACAGACTCCTAATGTTTTTAAACTAAAAAACCAGTTCAGGTCTGTAGCACATGTCATGACATATGTTGTGACATCTTTATAAAACCTGCTGATCCATTATTCTTCATGGAAATTTTTTAGCAGAATGATTTACCAAAATTGCTGCCAATCTACAAAACTAACAAACTCCCCATGTGGCAAATTTTGGCTAAATTATTATTTGAGGATATAAGCCATTCAATTAACATCAGCATCACAATTAACAGCTAAGAAAATACAGCATAAACATGGATGTCAGCTTCACACAGTTCATCATACATATCAGAGCACCACAACATAATCAACATCATAGTTCATCAGAGATACAACGGGAAAATTAATGTTCAAACATTAGTTAGAACTTCACATCACAGATGCATAAACACAATCACATAGTCATTTTCAGTTGCTCCCCTTGCATACAACATCAATATATTTTAGATGCACATACAATTAACACAATTAGCTGCTCCCCCTCAACATCAGCATTCCAGCACTTCATTGGTCACTTCATTGGTCAGTATCACACATTCAGAGTTAGTCAATCAAGCTCATACATCACATCATTCTCCCCCTTTTTAGCCATAATATTCCAAAGCTAGAATTAACTCATACAAGATAACAGTATGAAATTTTAGATTAAACTATCATTCATTGTTACCTAGAGTTAATTGTTAGGGATATTACAGACCAAATCATTTGTCAAGCACATTAGTGCCAAAATTACACAAGAGATAATTAAAATTCAAAATAGGAGCCATTGGAACCACAATTAACATAGCTTCAAGCACACTCAATTATATGCAGAATTAGCAGACCCACCACTTCCATCACTTCCTGATCCATCTTCAGAAGAGCTCTGAATCTCACTTGTAGAACTACTTTCTTCTTCCTGCACCTCCTGAGCAGCACTTGTAGCAACAGCCCTCCTTAGAGCTCGAATGATTTCTTCAAATTTCAGCTTTCTTGCTGAGCTGATACGTATAACCTCATCTTGTTCTTTATATGCTTCTTCTAACTCAACAATCACATCACCCTTACTTGAGGTCTTGTTCTCAGCACCTGCAGATGTTGAAACAATGTCTCAGACATGTTCCCTTGCAAACAACTTCTGGTGAAGTGATATGGTATCTCCTCTTTTGGTGCCAGTGTCAATAGTGGATAGAATTCCAGGATGCTGTTGGATAATGATACCACATATTAGAGAGGGAAACACAATTGGCATCTTCACAGCACATGTGTCAGCATGTTTGATTATGTGGTCAAAGATGTAGGAGCCATAGTCAAATGGCTTCTTCATACCAACAACATAAACAAATTTTCCATACTTCATCATAAATTTTTCCACCAAATATCATTTTAAATCGAATTCAATTCTCTACAACTTTGTCTCTCACAAGGTTTGTCCAAAAATGCATCATTTGAAGGATATGGGTCAAGACATTATAGGTCCTTCTAAAAGTCAACAAAAAGTCATCTTTTTCAAAAGAAGTGTACATGAGTATGGAAGCTTCAATGAAGGTGAAACTAAAAGGAGCTCTTAGAGGACATCTTAAACTTTCTAAAAAGTCCAAGAACACTCTCAAATGATAAAAATTGAGCAAGTTATGGCTTGGGAAAAATTGGAAATTTTGAAGAAATGCATGAAGAAAGTATTGATCAAACTTGAAAATTTTCCAAATGGACCTATATTTATTTGATCTAAACTTGTTTCTAGCGTTGCCAAGAGCTTCTAAAGCCCATCTACACTCCATGGTCTTATTTATTTTATTTATTTTTGGATCAATTCATTTTAATTCAATTTTAAATAAAATAAAATATCAAATTCTTACATAAGGCGCATGGGATTTGTTTTTCAATGGGAAAATCAATCACATACTGCCTTGGAGCTCAAGAAAATCATTGCAAGATTGATCCAAAAATAGCAATTTTTGAATCAATTCCAAATCAAATTTAAATCATGTCAATTACGAAGATTTGTTTCAATTTTGTTGCCCTAAAACACCTGCCTATAAGTACACAGCAACATCATATGCAAGGGACATGAAATCCTGCCTCCAAGAACCCTAGAAAAATCTATAAAAAAAACGTGAAGAAAAAGGAGGTAGAATTCAAGGTTTCAGATTGATTCAAGCCATTCCAAGCATCCAAACAACTTCCTCGACCTCTTCTGAAGCGTTCCCGACCATCACATATCATCAACACTTCCTGAAACACGATTTTAAAATCACGGTTTGCCCACTTATTTTTCAATTTTGATTTTGACCATATACGCATCATATACATGTTTTGATTGTATATTCATGATCGTGAGAACCTATGCAATGTTTCTGGATTAGTTGATTTGAGTTTAAGTGCAAGAATCGTGAAACACCATGGTTAGGGTTTTTGAGCTTTGAATTGGGAACTTTGATTACAAGTATAATTGGACCAAATTGATGGCACCAGCATGTTCAGATGGTGTTTTCCAATTGATATCCAGGTAAGGTTGTGTAAGATTTGATTTTGCAGGTGATATAGTGACAGACGAGGCTGTCACTATAGGCTTAAGTGACGAACTGACTGTCGGTAAAGATCACAGGAAAATTCAAAACGGGCAAGACAACCCCCTTCGCACGCGCTTTTCAAATTTTAATATATTTTAAAATTTTATTTTATTATATATTAATTTCTTTCCATTCCACTAACAACTCAGGCAGATGGCTCAGATGGCAAGCGTATGGGGACCTTTCACCCTGAGGTCCTGGGTTTGAATCGAGCCTCCCACCAATTTTTTGGCATTTTTTCATACTAACCTTATTTTCTCTTATTTTCTTTTTCTATTTTATTTTCTTAATTTAATTTCTTTTTCAAATATTTTTTTTAAAATACAACAAAAAACCCTAAAAATATTTTTTCTTTTAGATTTAGGTTTTAAAAATACTTATTTGTTTTTTGACACAAAAAAAGAAAAATATGATTTTCTTTTTATTTAAATTATTTTCTTAATTAACTCTAAATTAACTTTAATTTATTTTCTTAATTAAAATCGACTCCAAAAATTCACAAAAAATATTTTTCTTTATTAAATTAGGTTTTTTTACTAACCTTAAATTCTTTTTTTACTAACATTAAAAACTTTTTCTAACATTATCTCCTTTGTTCCGATTTAATCCGTTTCTCGGTATTTTTCCAATTATTGTAAATGTTTCCAGAATGTAATAGCTAGGTTTAATTTATCGCATATTTTTTATTACTATGTATCTGATCACAAGATGTAATAGCTTAAACTAGGGTTTACTTTCCGCATTTAATTTTCGTACCCCCTATTATGTATCTGCCCCCAAAGCCTTATAATAACGTAGGGTTTACTTTCCGCACTTTTACTTTTTGCACCCCTATAACCTGTATATATTTAACTGCTAGTAACTAGGAATTGTATGGCAAGACTAAAAACAACATAGATAAACCTAATCAAGATAAATATCTGAAATCAACACACTTTTCACACTCACACCCTTAGGGTATCCTCTCTTGTTGCCTTACGAATAAAAATAGTCATGTCCCTCGAACGTAGGGGTACCATTAGCAAAAGTCTTAGATTTAAAATTATTATAGTCCCTTCAAAGATCATAATACCCCAATGAACCTTGATTGTTGCCTACGAATATATGATCCTGTCCCTCGCTTGTTGCCTACGAATAAATGATGATTGTCCCTTCGAAATGCTAAGGTATCCTTACAATGTTACCTTCAATGACCATTCGATGACCCTATACATGTCCTTTTATATCCAATGGAAAGGGTTACCTACTAACTAATGATATGGATAGCACTATCCCAAAGGAGAAGGAAAATAACAAGAACGACCTTTTGAGTGGGTAGTTACTCTTAATTGCTTGCTCAATCAAAATACTTTTCACACCTGACATTTTCAAACAAATATTTTCAAACACTTCGTATACATTCTTGAGGACTGATAGAAGAATCATTACAAAGTCAAAGTCAAAATATTTTCAAACAAATCACACACACAAAAGCAAGTTTTCAAAAAGGTGAGCTAAGCAATTAAGAACCCATAGATAACTACGAATAAAAAGGGTGCTAGCACCTTCCCTTTTCATAATTACCTCACGTACTCATAATCGATAAAAGGTTTTTCCTGTTCTTTTCACATTTCCTTTATTGGATAAAATAAAAGTCAGTGGCGACTCTTACTAACCGCAACATTTGCAATAAAACGCAAAACAAACAAGTCGGTTCATTTGACCTGTACTTACTCAGTATCACCTCAGAAACACATTTGTGTGCTTGGATTTGATTGAAAATGGATGAGAGATAGAACTCGAGTTTTGCAAGTTTGTATGAATTTTTGGAGAATTTAGGGTTTGTTCTTGAGGCTAGTGTTTCGTGTCCTATGCTTGTGAATGTATCATGTATATATAGAGGAAGAAATTAGGTCAAGAATTATGTCAAAATATCTTGCTTTGATTGGAAAATATTTGATTGAAGAATCAAATACAATATTTCCAAAAATTAATCAATCTTCATGCCAATCATATTTTCCACGAAATTGTCAGCTATTTGGGCTTGCTTGGACCTCAAGAATGCTGAATAATAAGCCTTGCATGCCTCGCTTCTTGTTTTTGTATTTTATTTTATTTAAAATTGAATTTTAATGAAATAATTCAACAATAAATTAAATAAATGATGCAAGGGCGTGCTAATGGACTTATAGGTCATGGACTATCTTAGAAATGAGTTTGGATCAAGAAAAGTTCGGCCTATTTAGAAAAAAATTGATTTTATCAAGTATTTCTCCTCAGGCACCTCCTCAAAATGCTCAACTTGTAAAATTTGTATCTTGCTCAATTTTCAACATTTTTGGGTGTTCTTGGACTTTTTAGAAAGCTCAAGATGTCCTCTAAACAAACCTTTTTTTCATATCCATTGAAGTTTCCATGCTCATGAACACTTCTTTTAAAAAAGATGACTTTTTGTTGACTTTTAAAAGGACATGTAATATTTTGATCCATAACTTTCAAATGAAGCATTTTTTACCAAAGCTTGTGAGACATTAAGTTGTAGAGAATTGAATTTCCTTCAAAATGAGATTTTGTGGAAAACTTTCTGATAAAGTATGTGAAAGTTATGCTTGGTCAAAGTTCTGTTGACTTTTGTCTAAAAAACCCTAATTTAGAAACTTTGACTTTTGATCAAATCTTGACTTTCTTGAGGAATCATGATCAACCCTTGGTCAAATGATGAATATTACTTCAAAATATTGGTGTTGACCAAAAATTATGAAGTTTGACTGTATGTTGACCACAATTGACTTTTGTCTAATACAGTTGATTTTCAACCATCTGAGCAATTGGATGAGCTAATTTGACTTGTAAGGCTT
This sequence comes from Vicia sativa, assembly GCA_021764765.1. Taxonomy (NCBI): domain Eukaryota; kingdom Viridiplantae; phylum Streptophyta; class Magnoliopsida; order Fabales; family Fabaceae; genus Vicia; species Vicia sativa. The sequence continues at coordinate 47,229,000 of CM038793.1, read as the reverse complement.
GAAACTTGACATAGTGATTCCTTGAAACATGTGATGAGGTATGATGACCACTTGAAGCATTGGAAATCCATTTTGATTTGAGAGGAGAAAAACCCTAGTTTTGATTGATTGCTTAGGAGAGGGTTTGCCTGGTCAACCCTTGTGAAATCCTTGAGTATGGAGTTGTGAATTGTTTTGAGAAGTGGGAGGGAAAATTTTGGGGTATGACACTCCTTCCCAAATCACACTCAACGGGTAGCGCATCCTTAGGGTTTTCCAAATAATATAATGCAATCTGAGCTTCTCCCTTATTGTCTATATATTTATTTCTTTCTTTGGCGTAGAGATCTCCTCTAAAGCAACTGGATAACTTTGTATGCTTTATTGGGTATGCGTTTGTAGGAACCCTCCACATATCCTTTTTAGTATTGGAATGATAGGTTTGTGTGGGTTATAGGGAGAGTCAGTGCTTCTATGGTAACCACTGTGGAAATAGATGCTCTTCGCTTCTCTCTATCATGGACTTCAGATCCTTAACTCATCAAAGGGATAAACTACATCGCCTTTTCTCCCCTTGAAAAAGAGGTGCTAAATATTTTAAGCAGATTCCATCTTCTTAAATCTCATATTCTATTTACCCTGGACTAGTAAGACGATGATGGGGTAGATAAGTACTTGGGTAAGCTATGGTATAAAATGAACCTTCTAAATTGATTCCTTCTTTTGAAGTTTTATACATATTAAAAGTTTATTATTGCAAATGATATGACTAGACTATTGCTCAGCAAGACGAGAGATCTTTAGGTTTAAATGTAACCATGCTCCCGCCCCACCCCAAGGATTTAACCATGGTTGGAGAGAAGAGGTAAGGGAAGACATCTCGTGATATTGAAGCTCACCCTTCTAAGAATCGAAGAGATGGGGATGGTTCTTTAGGATCCTTAAGAAGCCACCAAATAGCATATGAAAGAGGAAAACCATGAGAGAAATATATTCCCTCGGTTGGAGTTCTTGGACGCTCATTGAGGAATGATGTTTCCTATAATACAATGGAGTTATCCTTTCGTCATCTCTCATTTTAAATAATTTTCCTAGTGACTATCCTTTACTTCATAACAAGTTTTTCGCTTACCTAATGAACCTCTTAGAGGTATGAATGTTATGGTGTCTTTTAGTGAAGAGGGCCTAGAGGAAGAAACATTTATGGAAGCTCTGAGAGTTGCAAGTGGATCAAGATGGGAGGCTAGTGGATAACGAGTGTATTTATTATGATATTGATCCCCATTTTAGTTAAATTTCCCATTATGTGGTAGCTTAGTTTACTTATCAATTTTGGATGTTATCCCTATTTGTATAACTCCTTTTTATTTGAAATCTATTCTTAGTTTATAATCGGGAGGAAATGATCTTTTAGTGTTAGGGTTCAAAGTCCTTCACCTCCCTGATAGGGGCAGTGAAGAACCCTCATAAGATTTAGTATGTCAAATGCCTTGAAGGACCACAAGTACCCATCATTAGAACTTCGTATTTGTATCTCCTTAAAGGATAACAAGGATCCCTTATAGAGATATATCATTTTGTATCACCTCAAAGGGGGTAATGATCCCTCTTTAGGATCCAAGATTTTTAAATGCCTCAAAAGGCAACAAGGATCCCACATGGAGATATAATATTTTGATCGCCTCGATAGGCGGCAAGGATCTCTCATATGGATCTAACATTTTGATATCCTTATTGGGCGGCAAGGATCCCTTATATGGATCTAGAATTTTGATCGCATCATTGGACGGAAAGTATCCCTCGTAGGAATGTAGCATTTTAATTGCCTCAATAACAATAAGGATCCCTCGTAGGGATCCAATATTTATGAGTGTATCCATGTATTGTTTTCTTCGATTTCCTTAGGTTTCTTGTAAAGAGAAAAAGGAGACAACAATGAAAAACATATAAGAAATAATAGCGTGAGAAGTCTTATTAAAAGCACTTACCTTCTCACAAAGCACCAGGGAAAAAATGTACCCTTAAAAAATAAACTTTCACTCGTTATCGGTCTGTCACCCAAAAGAGAACAATCATGCTTTTTTCTGCCACACGACTAGAAAGTATTGATACATGTATCATTCACCTTTATTTGTGATGTCTTAATTCATTTTCTTTTACATTTTTTCAATTAAATTGAAAGTCCTTAATCCTTGTAGAACTATGGAATCCATATAAAACAACTAACTCTTACAAAACTTTGATTTGCTAATAGCTAAGAGAGTCTCACAAAATCGAACAATTATCGCTTAAAAATTCCTAATTTCTTTCTTCAAAAGTATGCTTGATTCTCTTTGGTACTATGTTTTATTTTGATTTTTAGTTAAAAACTTTGATCTCTAAAATTTCTTCAATCTCCTTATCTCTCCTAAGTGATGATTATTATTTCCAAACTTAAATCTATACTTTTCAGATCTCTACTTTTATATTCAATTTTCTCTCTTTTATTTATTTTATTTTTCAATTAAAGAGTGACTCATATTTTACTAACTATGTCTATTAGATTTATAAATTTATCATTAATACTAATTTAATATATCATTCTCAAGTATTGCATAGGTAGATGAATAATAGAAGAAATTTGTTTAGCTTTAAATAATCTTATTTTGTGTTTTAAATTTAAAAAAAGACAATAAAAAAGTAATTAAATTTTAATTAATATATCAAAATAATAATTTTAAATATTAAAATAATTTAAACAAAGTAAAAGAAAAGGCAAAAAATCACACCTCTAATCACACCTATAAATGCTTCTCATCAGCCATTTCATTGGTTTACATTACTTTTTAATTAAAAAAAGAAGACAAAATGTAGCAAATTCAAAAAATTGTTTCACCATAATGAGAATGTTTTGCGATGAGGCAGTTAAGGACATGTGAGGATAATGCGGTTCTTGGGGCATAAGGACATGTGTTGCCTATAGAAATTCACAAAGTGTCACAAATCCCATAGTCAAACTGTAGTTTGTATTTGCAATCAACAAACTTCCATTTTCTGCTTTCTTTATCTATAATCAATCATCTCCATCCAACCCTTTTTCCTCATTCACATTATTAATCATTATTCTTTATTTTCTTGTTATATTGCATGCTTTATAAATTGTATTTTTAACTTACATAATTGATTATGGGTAGTTGATGCTATCTGGGTTCTCTTGTTTTTGGCTTTCCATCTATAGAGAATATAAAAAGAGACATGGGAAGACTTTTCGTGATCGATCTTGAAGGAGACTTCTACAGCTGCAAGCATTGCAAAACACCTTTTGCCCTTGTTGATGATATCATTTCCAAGGTTTTTATTTTTGCATGTGAATCCTTAGTTTCATAACTCATTTTTGCAAAATCTGAACTTGCTGACAACCTAACCCTTGTTTTCTTAGTCTTTCCATTGCAGGTATGGGGATGCTTATCTTTTTGATAAAGTGTAAGCTTTCTTTCGCTCTATCAATTTCAAAACATGGGTTAGATTTACATTATGACATTCAAATTAGAAAAATGTCCTTCAAATAACATCTTGCTAATTTATATTATGACAGTGTAAATGTCTCAGTCGGAGAGAAAGAAGATCGGATAATGATGACAGGAATGCATACTGTCGTCGACCTATTCTGTGTTACATGTGGTTCCATTGTTGGATGGAAATATGTAAGGACCACCAAGTTTTTAATCTCATGATTTTTTTTATGTTTATCTTTAATTTTATATATTATTTTGTTTTAGGAGGCTGCTTATGAGAAGTCTCAGAAGTATAAAGAAGGAAAGTTTATTCTTGAAAGGTAATCAATTAACCAACTGTGTTAAGGTGTAATTTCGGTGGCAGAAAATAGTTGTATGTTCAAGTTCTACTATATATCATAATCACAACCATTATTTGATAGTATGTTGTACTAAGAAGCATATCATCGAAAATAGTGATTTGTTTCGATTATGCTGTGTTATAGCTGCCATGTAACAACAACAGTGGGTGGTGATGGGGGATATGTGTATGAACCATTCATTATTCCATATTTTGATTGTATGCACTTTATATTACATAGGTATAAGGTGTTGGGGCCTGATGGATCCGAATACATACCTCCTCTAGAAGATGTTGAAGATGCTTGATTTACTTCAGGATCATTTCAGTTTTGAATAGTTAACTTTTTTATGATTCATTATGTATTTAAAAATAGGTACTTTACAAATTTGATATTTTGGAATTGGTTGTAATACAATTTTTAAAAGTTGTTACAATTAGTAACTTGAATTGTAATCCATATTTATTTTTTCAGTGTCTTATTTTCATTGTGATTAAACTATAAGCAACCATCATCCTACTCTGTCAAACCTTAACATCATGTCATTCTCTTTAGTTTTTAAAGGCAACTAGTCACTTATCCGTGCGAAAGTGAATTTTTTTTTAAAGTATTTTTTGAATTATACAAATAATATAAATAAAAGAAATTATGAGTAATTTGCATAATCGAAAATATAAATTATTAATTGAATCATATTAAAAAAAGACATAAATATAATATAAGAAAATGTAATTATTAGTTGAAGCATATAAACAAAAAGACATAAATATAATATAACTAAACTTGAAATAAATAAATAATAATTATGAAAACTTAATTGTATTAAATAAATATATAAAATATTAAATAATCATAAAAAAACTTAAAAATAAAGATATTGTGTTAAAAATAAATAATCATATAGATTTAATTATATTAAATAATCATACAAAAAGAAGAAGAAAAAAAAGTGGAAAAAAAATATTTAAAAACAAAAAATATTTTATTGATAATGACCCGTGAAAAAATAATAACATATATAATAATAATATGATATGAATTTTATTATTTGATATAGTATAAAATATATTTATATGCACATGTAAATTTAAAATGAATTATTAAATAAAAATTGAACAGTGATTATGTAAACTCAATTGTATTAAATAATATACACAAAGGGGGAAATATGAATGAAATTAAAATAATTTGAAAATATCACATACAAATATGCCAAATTTTTAAATATAAATACAAAATTTGAAATAGATTAAATATAATTATTGTTCATTTTATAATTAAGTAATAATTTTAAATTAAGATAATAATTGATTAAATTAAAATAGATATTATGTTGATAGTGACATGTGAGATAAATAAATTTTTGAAGAATAAAATGGTAAATTGAATTATGTAAAGACCAAACATAATATAAACCGAATAATATGATGAAAATTAAAAAAGATTAACAATTGTTTTAATATGAAATTTTTAATATGAAATTTTTTATATAAAAGATTAACAATTGTTTTAAACTGCAATTGATCAAATATTATGATATAGGAAAGTAGGCATGTTTTTATAGATTTTCTTAAGTATTTCATTTTCTCTTTTCGAGTAGTTAAGTTATCAACAACATATTTTTAGCATTCGTTGTTGTAAATTACAAATTTAATAATTTGATGTGTTTTAATTGAATATAGATGTTAAAATTTAGATGTAGGTATTTAATTTTCATAATATTTATAGAAATAACATAGTAATAGTTAACTTTTATAATTGTAATAGATAAGTAACTAAATTTTAAAATTTTATTTAATTCACAACATATTTTTTAAAAATAAAAAAAGTTATTTTTATATGAAATTAAAATTAGGTATAAAAAGTTTTCTAATTATTTTTTTCAAAATAAAATGATTGAAAAATAGTTATAATGCAACTAAAATGAAGATAATATTAAAATATATGTGAATGAATTATTTAAAGGGGAATTAACCCTTTATTTATTTGGGTGTTCCTAGTTTTAAAGGGAGAATCAAAGCTAGCTATTTATAACCAATTGTAGACCGGATGTTATCTAAACTTCTGGCTTGGAAAACTTTCTTCTTATCAATTGTTAGAGATGTAGTAGTTTGGAATGTGGCTGGTAACAGTTTACTTTCTTTTAAATATGCTTATGCTTTCAAGCAACATTTGTAGCTGGTGGTTTCCTAGGCTTCAAATTTTTGGGGTGAAGTTGTTTGGAGATTAATTCAGAACAAACTGCTTACTGATGACCAGCTACACTATAGAGGTGTGATTTTGGCCTCTATGTATTCTCTTTTCATCCTTCATTCGGAAAGCATCGAGCATTTATTCTTTTCCTGCTATGATATGGTCATATTGTGGTTTTGGCTTAGCAGGTTGTTTGATGTTCAATCCCAACTTTGTAATATGGAGACTGATTTGAATTATTGTGCCAAAAGTATATCTCCGCAAGGTTCTATTGTTGTCCCAATCCTATTTTGTTTGGCTGGTTGTGGGGTATTTTTCAAGATAATCAGGGTACTTTTGTCACTACATTTGCCGAGCCTTTAGAGTGGGAGATTTCCCCAGTTGACAAAATTTTGTGGTGTTTTAAGATGTATTAATATTGGTTTTGATAAGGATTGGAAAAACCTCTGGGTTGAAACTAGGGCTGCTCATTTCATTCTCGGATACGGATATCCGTTTTTACGGATCGGATCGACCCAATCCGTTGGTAAACAGATTGGATAACGGATGATAATGTTTTCTATCCGTAGAAAATAGATAATTTGGATATATCCGTCGGATATCCGCAAATATCCGTCATCCGTTCAATTATAAACCATATATTCATTTTATCCACATATATTCATTTTATCCGCTTTCACTTTCAGTCTTTCACTCTCACTCTCGCTGTCACCGTCCCGATGTTGCCCTAATTTCCTTTTCACTCTCACTCTCGTTCTCCAATCTCCGCCCTCTCGTTCTCCAATCTCACTTCTCTCGTTCTCCAATCTCGTTCTCCAATCTCACTTCTCTCGTTCTCCAATCTCCGCCAATCTCACTTCTCTCGTTCTCCAATCTCCGTCCATCTGACAAGTTGCCCTAAATTCGATTCTTCACTGCTCTCTCAAAGGTTTGTAATTTCCTATTTCTCAGTTTGAATTTTCGATTCCTCTCTCAAAGATTTGACTTGATTATCATTGTCTGATTCAATTTTATCTGTGACTGTGTGTTTGGAATTTTCGGACCTCAATGTCGACACCCACACCTTCGGAGTGTTGCTAATAACAATGGAAGCAATACTACGGCGGAGACTCCAGTGGTGGTTCACCAAAGAAAAGAAAAGGTCGAGTTTGGGATCACTTTCATCTTTATATGGAAGATGGTAATCAGAGATGTAGATGCAATTATTGTCCAGCAAATTATGTGTATGGTCCTTCTAGTATGGGAACTACAAACTTGTTAAGTCATATGCACAAGTGCAAAAATAATCCTGATAATCGTAAGAAGTCTCATCAAATTGAGGATTTTTGTCGAGCTGCGAACGATAGTGAGGGCGAAAAGAGAGATATGGTTTGGCTAAATTTGATCAGAAACTTGTCTTGGATGCCTTAATCAGGATGATTGTCATAGATGAGTTGCCTTTTCGATTTGTTGAAAATGAAGGGTTTAAGTATTTCATCTCTGTTGCTTGTCCTTTATTCTGCTTGTCATCTAGAAGTAAGGTTGGAAGAGATTGTCTAGCATTGTACAAGGTTGAAAAAGAATCTTTGAAAACCTTTTTCAGAAAATCCAAACAAAGAATTTCCCTCACCACTGATTTATGGACATCAAATTAGAACCTTACTTACATGTGCTTGACTGCTCACTTTATTGATGATGATTGGAAGCTCCAAAAGATAATAATAAACTTCATGGCATGTCCTAGTCACAAGGGGAGGAAGTTGGTGCATTGATAGAGGAACTTTTGAATGTTTGGGGTTGATAATGTTTTCTGAATCGTTGATAATGCAATTGCAAATGACAAGACGGTTGCTTACTTGAAAAAGAAATTTGTGAATAAGGGGACTTCTGTGGCTGGTTGGGAAATATCTGCATGTTAGATGTGTTGCTCATATAATAAATTTGATTGTGAAATGTGGCTTGAAAAAACATAATGAGTCAATTCAGCGGATACGCCACTTAGTGAAGTATGTACGAGGTTCTCCTGCTAGATTGCTTAAGTTCAATGAGTTTGCTGGAAAAGAAGGCGTAGAAACAAAAAAGTCTTTAGCAGGTGATGTTTCTACAAGATGGAACTCTACGTATTTGATGTTGCATAGGGCTAATCTGTACAAGAATGTTTTTGAGAGATATAGGGATGAGGATCCTTCTATGCGTGGGGATTTTCCACTTATTGGTGAAAATGCATTTCCAGAGGAGTCTGATTGGGTTGTTGGAGATTTTATGGAGAAAATTCTAGAACCATTTCATGATATTACCATTCGTGTATTTGGTACTTCTTATGTCACCTCTAATATTTTTATGGATGAAATTGGAACTATTTATAACTACCTGAAGGATTGGATAGGAAGTGAAAATGAGTGTTTGGTGGAGTTGGCTAAAAAAATGAAAGAGAAGTTTGACAAGTATTGGGAGTGGAAAATGAGAGGCTAACTTGATATTTTATGTTGCTAGTATCCTCGATCCACGATATAAATTTCACTTGGTGGCGGGTTTGATTCATATGTTTGGCGAGGAGTTGGGAAAGCCTTTGGCTGATTTGGCATTTGATTGTTTGAAAGAGTTGTTCGAAGACTACAAGAAAACTACTCTCATTCCAAAATCAGCAGCTAGGAATTCTGGGGGTTCATCTTCTTCCGGCTTTGGTGGGTTGGGTAAGAAATCTTCTAAATTAGTGAAGCCGAATATGTCATTTTATAACAATTTGCAAGCTACTATAGGTATCTGCACATCGAGCTTGAGAAATACCTAGCTGATTTACATAAACAAGAAGCAGATGACTTTTGTGAGTTTCAAATTCTTGAGTGGTGGAAGGATCATAAGAGGGATTTTCCTGTTTTAGCAAGAATGGCTCGGGATGTATATGTTATCCCTATATCTCTGATTGCATCGGCGTTTCCACGGTGGTCGTGTGATTGATGACTATAGAGCTTCAATGGCCCCTTCAACCGCGGAGGCCTTGATATGCACACAAGATTGGATTCGCCATGGACGTATCTTGACGGATGAGGAGGAGTTTGAAATAATTCAAGAGATTGATAATGGTAACTTACTACTTTTGTGTGTTTTAAACTTCTTGAATTTGGTTGTTTATATTGCTAATGTATTTCTTGTTTATATTTGTTCGAGTTGTCTGCGGCTTAATGATGAAGAGTCGGTAAATGGTTGACTCTTAGACAAGAACTAGCCTGGGCTTCTCATCTCTCGTTACAGGTGTGCTTTTGTGAAACCTAGTTAAAGGAGCTTTCACATTGTTTTTTCTGATTGTAGCTATCACGAGTTTTAGAGTTTTTTCGACTCTTTTTTTATGGATCAAATATCAAGAAGTTTTTATATAATTCTTCATTGGATAATCAAGATATTCGTTTGTCTGTTTTGCGGGGATTTTGGATTTTTGATGCAATGAATAAGACAGGAGTCCTGCATTTGATTTCAGTAGTAAAATCTTTTCGTTCAATCTCCAGTAGAACAATATGATTTTGATTTCCTGATTCTAAACTTATTCAGATTGTTTACTCTGTTAAAGAGGTTTTCTACAGTCTTCTGTTTTGTTTTTTATTTATTCATCATTTATGATGATTATGATAATTATCTTAAAAAGATGCCCTTTTGATACAGCTACCCAAAGACTGCTCTGTACATGATTTTTCTGATCATCAACTTAAACTTTTAGACTAAATGTGGTGTTTTCTCTGGAACTCATGGCATGCAGAGGTTCACACATTTGTGTAGGGATAATTTTCCTGCTATGGTTAGAGTTTTATGCTTTTGTATTAGGACTCGGAGTATAAAGCATACAAGATTCTACCACACTTCATGAGAATAAGTAACTCTACAGTGTGATATATAAGACTATCAATTATAATCTAGCACACCTCTTTTTCTCTCCTAAATGGGTATCCCTCGCAACTAATAAATTTACTCATATTGATTAAGTTTGATATTCTTATTCCACAATATTTGTCAAACCAGTATGGTTATTGAACACTGAACAGAGAAGTATGTTGGTGTAATTATTTATTTAAATGTTATGTTATATAGTTTTTTGATGACCTTGCAATACATTTATATTATACTGGGTCACTAGGTGAGTGATTGAGTGGGAGGTTCACTTATTGAACTGCATGTATATTGGAAGATATCTAAAATTATTTTAATGATAGCTTGTACTAGTAACAATTGGTGCGTTAAAAAGAGAGCTTAGATTGCAATATTTTTATCATACTGATTAAGTTTTATTCTATAAGCATTTTTTGTTCAACCCTACTCTCATATGAACTCACCAGCCACTTGACTGGTCAGTTTGTGTACTCTTGTCTGATTTTCACTTTTCAATACATCATTATTTATCAGAGTTATGAAATTCTCCATTTTTACTTTCCCAGCTTGAAGCAATATTAGTTTCTTATAGATATCCTGTTTTTGCTGTTGTTATTAGTTTCTTATGTTATATATTAGTTTCTTATTAGTTGCTAATGTATTTCTTGTTTATATTTGTTCAGAGTTGTCTCAAATGCGGCTTAATGATGAAGAGTCGGTAAATGGTTGACTGGATTTCTACTTGATGAAGTTGAACAAGACTACAAGTTGTTTTATTTACTTTTCGATTTGGACATTTGAATTTAAATCATGTGTTATGTATTGAATTTATGTCACTATGTGTAATGGTATTATGGATTTGAATCATGTTGAATTTGTAATATGTAATTAGGGCTGCTCATTTCATGTTGATCGATCCGTGTCCGCGCAGCCCTATATGTAATCGAATTTGTGATCTGATAGTAATTTTTGTTTAACTCTGATGGATGACGGATATCCGCCGGATTTATCCATTAGTCAGCGGATTTATCCGTATCCAATCCGTTCAAAACGGATCGGATAAAGGATCGAGTGTTTTCCTATCCGTTTGAACGGATATCAGGTTAAACGGATGCGGATCGATCCGTATCCGTCCGTTGCGCAGCCCTAGTTGAAACCGATTCAAGCACAATTGTTAAAGCTTTTGAATCTTTAAAGATGGCAGTTGTGTTTCAAGAACAATTGTTAAAGCTTTTGAATCTTTAAAGATGGCAGTTGTGTTCTAGATGGCGTTAATGTATCTCTATAAATTCTAATGTCTTTTATCATCTCTCATATCTCCAGGAAAGATAATAGTTGCGCAGATTTTATTGCTAACTTAGGTCGCACATCTGTCTTCACATTTTTTTATTCCCTTCCCGTAGATATTATGAAGAATTTTGTTAAAAATAGACCTTTTTTTAGGTTGTCAAAATTATCCTCCAAGGTCCTTTAAGTTATTTAATTGTAACAAGTCAGTCATTTATGTTTTTTTGCTACATGTGCATTTTTTATGTTGATTGACGTCTGCACCGTTGATCTTTTTCTCAAATTTCTTTTTAAAAAAGTTGAAGTTGTAATACCTCATATTTTCAATTATTACTAAATTGGAATTTTAATTATTTAATTAATTAAAATTTAATTTTTGGAAATTATTGGAATATCAGAGTTATTGAAAAATAAATATAAAAAAAAAAAATTGGGCTTATGTGGTGATTAGTAGAGTAGAGGAGTGTATGGAGTAAAAGCCTTTAATTATTTTGTTATTATTATTATAATAGAATAATAAGAAAGAAAAAGGAATTGGAAACCAAAATTTTGAAAAAAGAGAATCTACGTGACAAGAGAAGAACAACAAATGAAGAAGAGGTGATTACTCAAGGAAGATTCAAGATATTGGCTAAGGTAAGAGGTGATTACTCTAATTATAATGTATTATGAGTTTTGAGAATGGTAGAATAGAGTAAGAGATTAGGAATCTCAATTTAGGATTTTCTAGGTTTATGACTTTTGACCCTAAAATGCCAAATTGTGTGAAATTGAGCCAATTACATGTTATAGGGTTGTTAGGTGTTGTTTAATTATGTTGTTATGCACTATGATGTTGTTTGATGGATGATTTTTGTGTTGATTTGTGATTTGGTTTGTATTGGATTGATTGAATTGAATGGGAAAATAAATAATGTTGTCAAAATTAAGTTTTTTGGCTTCAGACGTCGCAGGAACCGGTTACCCTGTGGGAGGAATCGGGTTCCATATATATTTTCCAGTAAAGTGATTTTTAGGAGTCTTGGGAACCGATTACCCTGTGGGGGGAACCGGGTTCCCAGTAAATTTTCCAAAAGATATTTTTCCATGAGTCTTGGGAACCGGTTATTCGCTGGGAGGAACCGGATTCCTAGTGTATTTTCTAGAAAAACAATTTTTATATACGTGGAAACCGGTTACCCTATAGGAGAACCTGGGTTCCCCATACATTTTCCAGCAGCGTATTTTCACATGATTGTGGGAACCGGTTACTCCCCTGGAGGAACCGGTTACCACTGATACTTTTTGAAAAATACTAAATTTGAAAATTCATAACTTTTGAACCGTAAGTCCTTTTTAATCGTCGTTTTGGACATTATTCCTTAAATTAAATATTCTATTTTATGAAATAAAAAAAATAATGGTAACTTGGTTTTATTTTGGAAAGTGTTGGTTTTCCGACTTTGTGGTTACTCGTACCTTGCATACTTGGTGGGTAGGCAATGATGTGTGGCTTTGTGATGATGTATGTGTGTATAATGATGACTACATGTGTATGTTGGAGATAGTATTACTAATTGATGAATAAGTTCTTGCATGTTTATGCTATTGGTGATGTTCATGATAGTTGATTGATATCATGTTTTGGTTGATGATGTTGTATGCCTGATGGTGTGCATGTTTATTGTAACACCCCATTTCTACCCAATGTTTATATGAAAATCAGAGTGCTAAAAAGTTTCAACCATATGAGGCATTACATTCACCATTCAAAAACGTTATCATAAAAGCACGACATAATGGATACATAACACATATTAATTCAAAGAATTTATGATAATTATTTATCCTTCAAAAATTCTTCATGTTTATTCAAAAACTACGCAGCGGATTTATAATATTTCAAAACTCCAAACGAAATATAGCATCCTTCATAACAACTTAATTCAAGGAACAACTCTCAAGTATTAACATGCAACAATTGCAACGGAAAGTAATAAAAAATCAATTATGCGTTTATTCCCCCCGAGTGCTACGTATCAGAGCGACGACACCATAAGCTACTAGACTCTTTACTCCTCGTTACCTGCACGTTACCAATATAAAGATAACGGACAACAAGAAAAAGGGTGAGATATCTACCAATATAAACAAGTGTATAATAAATGATATATTAGGATTGAATCATATAAAATTATCACAACACAACTAACACATCACAAATAATTCCCAAATCAACAACAACACACCACCACTTAATCGTTAGCAACAACATATAATTACTTCGCAATTAACAACGACATGACTTCAAATGAGACTCAACAATGCAGATGCATGTGGTACCGGTGGAGTAAACTCCCTTCACTAAATTGCCAGTTATCAGAGGCACAAGGCATAAGCCTTCTTCACAAATCCGCCAATCAGGCCTTCACAAATGCAAAATGAAATGCGATGCTACAACATGCAAATAACAACATAAATTCACTTCACAAGACATACGCCTACATCACTTTTATTACCAATAATCAGAGGTAACCTCGTCGCTTAAAATATCCTACAACTTCACATAAACAACCATATACAACAACTAATTCATCGCTGATGATTCACAATAATTTCACAATAAGATACATTCACACAAATTCATCAAAATAAAATAATCGTAATCACCTACTAAAATATACGAATCATTTCGATAATTTCTAATTAATTCCGGACATTTAATTACACCGCTTAATTTACTAGCTTGGTTAGTTCGGTACTGATTTTTAAGTACTATTTTTATTATTATTTAATTATTACAGTATTCTTGGCAAATTTTATCGCCGATATGATTATTTCCCGGTATCTAATTTACACTGTCATAAGAACCACACTGTCAATTAACTAAACATGCTACAACTTTTAATCCTGCTACTTATATAAGTTCACCAACTCAAGTAATTTAATTAGGACTAATTTGACACTAAGAGAGTATTATGTGTCTACTAACATGCATATATATACTAATCCAGTCAAAATAATTGATTCAATTACACTTATATTTCTAACCAAGGTCTCATAATTAACGTACTGACAGTTTACCACTTGTGCAACTCTATTGTTCTTTTTCCATGTCTGTTAGTTCTATAACACACTATATTATTTAAATAAATAAACCATTTTTAATTCTAATAGTCCCAATGTTATTTTACTGATATAATACATATAGTATATTAACTTAACCAATGCCTACTTAATGTCCCAGAAGTCAACGAAAGGCAAGGCTACAGCAAACAACAGAAACAAAAAAAAAGATTAATATAAAAAGAAACAGTGGGTGACGTCCGTCCCCATGGTATTATGATTGGAGGGCACCCGCCTCCAATTCAAGGCCCCGTCTCCGTTTGTGTGTTTTCCAGGAGGCGTCCGCCTCCTCTTCTGGTGGCTACACCTCTGATCGATCACTGTGTCACTAATTTCCAACCATTCCTACCCTTCGATTAACACCAGCAATACTACTATAAAATTTAATCATTTAATTCACATACGGTCTACACAAACACAAATAATTTCATACAATTTTATCCCTACATACGATTTATCATAATCCCGTTTAGAAAGTTAGAACCCCACCCCTTACCTTAAATTTGACGGTGGTTATAACTCCGATCGAATTTCTACTTTCCGGTTCCGATTATGCACTTTTGGTATCCTCTCCTAGCCCTTGTGCCTCCACTTTCTCCTTGAATTTTCCTTTTCTCACGTACAAACCCTATTCCTATAATTTCCTTCCTTTATATACTCATTAATTTCATACTCTATTATTAATTAATTAATTATTCTACTCCTTTAATAATTTAATATTTATTCTACCATATATTCTATCATTTATTCTATTATATATTCTATTTGGCAAATTTAATTAATACTTCTCATTTTATTCCTCACATTATAATAAAACTCACTAAATACTTTAAATTAATTAGTTTCTACTCATAATAATAATTCTCCGATTAAATCGATTATTCACTTAATTTTTTCTTCAACTAAATTCCAACTAATAATTCCTTAATAATTCATTTAAGTAATTAAATAATTTTCCGGGTGTTACATTTATGTTGTTTGATGATGTTCATGATAAATGATGGTTATCATGTTTTGCTGATGATGTTGCAGTAATTGCTTGTGCATGCTTATGCTATTTAATGATGTTCATGATAAATGATGGTTATCATGTTTTGAATTGATGATGGTTTATGATGTATGATGTTATCATAACCTATGTTAAATGTTGCATGCTTTTATGATGTGCATGCATATACATTCTGGTGGTAGCTAATTTCTATTGTGTGGAATTAGTGAGTATTGCCAATAACCGTTCCCGGGTGATTATGGGTGGTGAGGCTGGATTCATGTCTCGGTGATTATGGACGAATTGATGTAACTGTATCCGTGTGATTATGGATCAGTGTGTGACTTAGTTCACTTTTGGTACCACATGCATAGTGTCTTACATTGCATTTTGTATGGATTATAACATGATAGGATGGTTTCCAATGTTATAATTTGGTTGTTTTGTTTGATGCATGTTCATGACTTGTGCTTTTGTGGAATGAAGGATTGAATTTATTATGCTAAATAGGGTGAAGTAATAGCTTATGAAGTTCTATTTATTTTATGAATTTACAATGCATGTTAATTATGATGTAGTCTCACCCTTACTTTGATGATTTCAGGTTGAAGCTGTAGCGGCTTAGGCGTTGGTGAGGATGACTCGTAGAGCTATGCTATTTATTTTATCGCATGTCGGCGTTATGCTCTGGTCTTGTAACACTGGGAAACGCTTGTTTTAGAGTCATCATTAAACTCTGTTGTTTTAATTGATGCTGCTTTGGATAATTGTTTATGAACTAAGGCATTGATCTTATGATATTTAATTGGTATCTTGAATTATCCAAGTTTGAATAATTTCTGTTGTGTTAAACATGTATTTCTTTTTTAATGGAATTGTGTTTCCCATGAAAGCATGACATTGTATTGGAATTTTATTTTTAAATCAATTGTGACGCCCTTGGTGACATGTTAACTCTAAGTTAATTATATTATTCGTGGGGTATTTAGAAGGGTGTTACAATAGTGGTATCAGAGCATAGTCGGTCGTTGTGACCAGTGTCTTAATGTCATTATTGCTTTTGTATGTGACATGTGTGTGAAACACTGTCGGTACTTTCTTGTTTTTCTAACTACTTGGTTGCAGGAGTGGTTTAGAAGCAAGTGGGGGGAAGCTTTACTTCTCCGAGATGTTCTGGTGTGAAGAGTTGGATCGACGTGTTATTGATTACATGAGTGTAAATGTTGGCTAGACCGTGTGGTTTCCCGAATTCGAAGGAAGTACGAATTCAAGAATTCAGTCTAACGGTCAGATACAGTGCTCTTAAGGGGTAACAATTAGGTAATTTTGTTGTTTGCATCACTGGGAGTGGAGGACAATGTTATGGATAATGATGTTCCAGTTGGGTGTGAGTTCTGATGTTTCCCTGGGAATAATAGTGACTCGTTGTTAGAGAAAGATGTTGGATTAGCTTGAAGTTATCATTTGGTCGAATGTTTGAAGTTAAACCAAGTGATTATGAATTTTTTTTGATGAGTCGATGCATATTCTTGTGCTAGAATATATTTGGTAAGTAAGAAGGATAACTCTTAGAAGATGAAGCTCGGGTGATTGGAATGTTGCAACACTTCTGATTGATCGTGAAGTTGTCCGTGTTGAGTTACCTCCTTGTGTTCCTGAAAAGATTGATTGTGTCAGTGTCAATGGTTGCTATAAATATGTAATTGTGTGAATTGGTAATTGGAATTGTAACTTGACGCAATTAATCATGGTGAATGATGTGTATTGTGGTATGTTGAAGTTAGGATCTCAAATTATGTATTTTATGATGTTCAGGGTTGTTTGGATGGGTTTAAAAAGTGATTTTGTACTCAAAGCAGTAGATTTTTCACTTTCACAAGGTGGAAATCGATTACCTATTACGGGAAATTGATTTCCTAAAGCTGACAGTATTTTTCGAAAACTTATAAAATTCACAACTTGAGTTCTGGACGTCCGATTTGAGTTCCTTTTGAAGCGTTGGAAAGCTAATGTGATGAAATTTGTTTTAAAAATGGTTCCAGCACCTGGAAGTAATTTATTTATCATATGGTGATGTTGGAGGAGAATCGGAGTTGTTGTTGATGTCGTTCTTGGTACCAAACTTGTTTCTTTGACACCATACAAGACATCAACTTCAGAGTTAGGAAAATTGAAGAAGCTATTGGAAGATGCACGGAGAAATAGATTGTAAAACCAAGTGTGTTGTTTTGGGAGCTCTAATTTCATTAGCCAAGGAGAAATAAAGTAGTATGAATTGCGTGTGGATTTCTGATAACTAATTAAAGTGGTGATTGAGATTAAATATTCATTTTAAATGATTGGTGATTTGATGGATCAATCGGTAGGAGAGTATGTCTTCAGTAAAGTTGAATTAAGGTTAACTTACCTTCGTAGTCAGGTTAAGGATGAAGATAGCTAGAGAGAATCTTCTAGAACTCGGTATAGGCATGTTGAATGTTGCGATGTGAATTTCAGCTTCGAAAGGGAGTAGAATTTTGTTAAGTTTTCAAGGTGTAGATTACGGTATGAAGATATGAGCTTTCCTTATCATGTTATTTCAAGTGATGGTATTGCGGTAGACCCATCTAAGATTGATGCAGTGTTGTAGTGGGAAAATCCAAAATTAGTTACGGGTATTAGAAGATTTTTTTGGGATATAACTAGTAATTGTCGCAGTTTATTTGAGATGAGGTCAAGAATGATATATTGTTAATGAATGAGATGTTGGTATTAGTAAGAATGTGAAAGTATTAGAGATGCAACTTATGTCGATTAAGGATGAATAGAGTGACATTAGCTTTTGAGGAAAAGATAAGTAATGCTAGAGGAAAAATAAACTCGAGAGGAAATGGAATCATGTTTAAGACGTCAAAATATTGACATGTGTCAAAAAAAATTTGGGAGTTTCTTTTACCAATCATATGCTGAGATGTATTATTGAGATTGCGTTTGGAATAAGATTCAAATTGAAAATATATGGATCCTTGAGGTTATGAGATTTAAAGGAAGACTAAGAATTTGTTAATGTTGTTAAAGTTCTCTACATGGATAAGGACTTCAAATAGAAACAAAATGAATTATGGTGTATTTGGCATGTTTGCATTTCATGAGTTAGAAAATACTTAACATTTGTGTGATGCTAAGTGAGTGTGTTGGAGATTATATAAATTGTTTGATCTATGGTATCTCATCGCCGAGATCAAATGAGAAAGAATTGTGAAGGAAGTTGTAAACCTTAAAAGAAGCTTATTGGACCATGGTGCTTGGGTGACTTCGAGCACGAGTTCTAAAGGAACGTTATTAAGGTTTGGTAACGATGGTTTATACTCCATTGTGATTGTCGTCTATCTATTGACAAATTGAGGAACTAATCACCCTTAATCTCTTGTTGATAGTAGACGGAATCATATTAGATGGGATATACTTATTGTGCTAACTTGATAATGTGTGAAGTTATTGACGTTCTATCGAGAGGATAATAGCTCATCAGTTCGCGTGAACCTAAGAGGAAAGTGACTATGAAAAAAACTTGGAAATTATTTCAGCAGGTCAAAGACTTGAGTGTGTATGCGAGTTGAAGCCGCAAAGTGGAAGGTTTAGAATGTAAAAAGGGGAACAATGATTTTCTGGTGGATATTAAAGAGAGTCTGAAGATAGATGTGAAACTTGTAAAGCTGGTAGTTTATGGGAATCAAATGAAGATAATGACTTAAGGTAGACGATCAGAGTCGCGTAGCAGAAGCGTAATGTGACGCACTTTGTTATGCCAGTATGATTTTTGAAGTCACAAATTAAATGTTAGAAGTTGTGGAGTTTATGCAACTATTAGAAATTCCAAAATGGAATTATTAGGTGAAGGGTTATATGTATTATTGGTGTTACAACCATTTCGATAGATGTATTAAATTGCAAGCTCAATTGTTGGAACGTAGCCTTGTGGTACTAGCGTTGTGTATAAATGTTGTTGATATTGCGGTTATGTGAGGGTTCTTATAACTGTGTTGTGGTGTAATGAAGTGAGAGATTATGTATCCTAGAGTTATGGGGCAAGAAGTGAGATGAACCGATGCATTCTTAACCCGGTAGCAATGAACCGTGTGGGATTATGGTAGTTGACTAGGAAGGATATTGGTTAGTGGTATTTGAAATGATGCCAAACATGACGTGAGAGTTGGAAGGAAGGATGAAAGAGTCGTATCAGCAGTTATTAGTATCAAGTGAATTTTTTAGGACGAAAATATTCTAAGTGGGGGAGAGTTGTAACACCCCATATTTTCAATTATTACTAAATTGGAATTTTAATTATTGAATTAATTAAAATTTGATTTTTGGAAATTATTGGAATATTAGAATTATTGGAAAATAAATAAAGAAAAAGAATTGGGCTTATGTGGTGATTGGTAGAGGAGAGGGGTGTATGGAGTAAAAGCCTCTAATTATTTTGTTATTATTATTATTATTATTATTATAATAGAATAATAAGAAAGAAAAAGGAATTGGAAACCAAAATTTGGAGAAAAGAGAATCTACGTGAGAAGAGAAGAAGAGCAAAGGAGGAAGATGAACCTAAAGCTCAAGGAAGATTCAAGATATTAGCTAAGGTAAGGGGTGATTGCTCTAATTATAATGTATTATGAGTTTTGAGAATGGTAGAATAGAGTAAGAGATTAGGAATCCCAATTTAGGATTTTCTAGGTTTATGAGTTTCGACCCTAAAATGCCAAATTGTGTGAAATTGAGTCAATTACATGTTATAGGGTTGTTAGGTGTTGTTGAATTATGTTTTTATGCACTATGATGTTGTTTCATGGATGATTTTGGTGTTTATTTGTGATTTGGTTCGTATTGGATTGATTGAATTGAATGGGAAAATAAAGAATGTTGTCAAAATTAAGTTTTTTGGCTACAGACGTCGCAGGAACCGGTTACCCTGTGGGAGGAACCGGGTTCCACATATATTTTCCAATAAAGTGATTTTTAGGAGTCTTGGGAACCGATTACCCTGTGGGGGAACCGGGTTCCCAGTACATTTTCCAGAAGATATTTTTCCATGAGTCTTGGGAACCGGTTATTCGCTGGGAGGAACCGGGTTCCTAGTGTACTTTCTAGAAAAACAATTTTTATAAACGTGGGAACCGGTTACCCTATAGGAGAACCCAGGTTCCCTATACATTTTTAAGCAGCGTGTTTTCACATGATTATGGGAACCGGTTACTCCCCTGGAGGAACCGGTTACCACTGATACTTTTTGAAAAATACTAAACTTTAAAAATTCATAACTTCTGAACCGTAAGTCCTTTTTAATCTCCATTTTGGACATTATTCCTTAAATTAAATATTCTATTTTATGAAACAAAGAAAATAATGGTAACCTAGTTTTATTTTAGAAAGTGTTAGTTTTCCGACTTTGTGGTTATTCGTACCTTGCATACTTGGTGGGTAGGGAATGGTGTGTGGTTTTGTGATGACTACATGTGTATGTTGGTGATAATATTACTAGTTGATGAGTAAGTGCTTGCATGTTTATGCTATTGGTGATGTTCATGATAGTTGATTGATATCATATTTTGGTTGATGATGTTGTATGCCTGATGGTGTGCATGTTTATGTTGTTTTGATGATGTTCATGATAAATGATGAGTATCATGTTTTGGTGATGATGTTGCAGTAATTGCTTGTGCATGCTTATGATGTTTGATGATGTTCATGATAAATGATGGTTATCATGTTTTGGATTAATGATGGTTTATGATGTATGATGTTATCATAACCTGTGTTGAATGTTGCATGCTTTTATGATGTGCATGCATATACATTCTGGTGGTAGCTAATTCCCATTGTATGGAATTATTGAGTATTGCCAATAACCGTTCCCGAGTGATTATGGGTGGTGAGGCTGGATTCATGTCCGGGTGATTATGGACGAATCGATGTAACTGTATCCGGGTGATTATGGATCAGTTTGTGACTTAGTTCACTTTTGGTACCACATGCATAGAGTCTTGCATTGCATTTTGTATGGATTATAACATGATAGGATGGTTTCTAGTGTTATAATTTGGTTGTTGTGTTTGATGCATGTTCTTGACTTGTGCTTTTGTGGAATGAAGGATTGAATCTATTATGCTAAATAGGGTGAAGTAATAGCTTATGAAGTTCTACTTATTTTATGAATTTATAATGCATGTTAATTATGATGTATTCTCACCCTTACTTTGATGATTTCAGATTGAAGCTTTAGCAGCTTAGGCGTTGGTAAGAATGGCTCGTAGAGCTATGTTATTTATTTTATCGCGTGTCAGTGTTATGCCTAGTCTTGTAACATTGGAGAACGCTTGTTTTAGAGTCATCATTAAACTCTGTTGTTTTAATTTATGTTGCTTTGGATAATTACTTATGAACTAAGGCTTTGACCTTATGATATTTAATTGGTATCTTGAATTATCCAAGTTTGAATAAATTCCGTTGTGTTAAACATGTATTTCTTTTTAAGTGGAATTGTGTTTCCCATAAAAACATGACATTGTACTGGAATTTTATTTTTAAATCAATTGTGACGCCCTTGGTGACATTTTAACTCTGATTTAATTATATTATTCGCGGGGTATTTAGAATGGTGTTATAGAAGTGGTACTAATGGTACTTATATGTCACTTAACATAGGTCATGGGATCATATAATAAAACTTTCATAATTTTTTAGTGCATAAAAGTATTTTTAAAGTTTAAACTAATTAAAATGCGCGCAAAATGAAGACATTGAAGAAAAAAATAAAACAGAAAGTAAAATTATACAAATATTACACGAAGTGTAAAATGAGAAGAAATATTTTTAAGAATTTTTTCATAATTTTTGGACCAAAAACGGATTTAATATGAATTTTAGAAGTTAAAAAGGAGTTAAAATAAAATTAATAGAACAAAATAAAGCAAAAAAAGTCAACAGTGCAAGCGTTAGTTAACATAAAGGACCCTCACCTAGTGAAAAAAACATAAAGGATTGACTTGTTATAGTTAAATAACTTAAAGGACCCTGAGATAATTTTGCATTTTAGGTTTAAATTATTTTGAGTGCGTTTTGGTTTAGTCCCTACATATTTTTGTGTATCAATCTTTGTTCTTAATATATTTTAGTACGCAAAAAAAATTATTTAAAATAAAAAAGTTGAGTTTTTTGTTTGCGTAAAAAGAAGGAGTGAACTTAGATATAATTTTTTAGGTGTGTTTCTTACTATTTTTCAACTAAAATATGGCAAGTGTATAATTTTCTCATACACATATGCAATTTTCTCCAATTTTCACTCTTTAACTAATATTTAAGTGTACTTATCATATTTTTATAGGAAAATAGTAAGAATCACAACTAAAGAATTGGATGTAAGTTTTCTCCTTAAAAAATTGACATTTTGTTATTTGACAAAATAAAGTTGAAATTTTTTATTTGTAGTTTTTCCTTATTTTCCCTTTGCTTCAATCTAAGCCTTTGAATTAATCTAATGGTAGTAGAGAGAAAAATGTGGAAAAAAATTTAACCATTAAATTTAAATTTAATAATCAAATATTGCACATAAGAGGTGTCAGAAAAAATTCTCAGGAGAAGATATGTTTTTGTTTTTTAGTATGCATAACTTATAACGGTTGGAAAAAATTCCCGCCATGTCCAATCCTCTGCTAGGGTTTGCTCTTGCAAACCATGACATTTATGAGAAAGATGATTAGTTGGAACACAATACTAAGAAAATCAAAGGCAAAGAGGCAACGTCGAAAGCCCACGTATTTGAATAGCTACGCTTCTCAGTGGAAGGTATCACTGGTGCAACATCTTTCAAGCATATGCTAATAGGTGTAACATCAGGTGGCGACATTAGTAATCGGGAAGTTATGGAGGAATTCTTTGAGGATGGTAGACGCGTCCAGATAGTGGAGAAGAAAATTGGCGAATATGATGACCCTAGTTCATATTATCTAAAGAAGAAGATGCGAGAATTGTGAAACCTTGGAAGAATGGTGTCGTCCTGAAGATGCTAGGTCGTAAGATAGGTTTCAAAGCGTTGGAAAACATAATCAACTTCATGAGGTCAAAGAACGGAAAACTAACACCGTTGATCTTGGGCATGATAACTTCTTGATTACCTTCTCAAGTGAGGAAGACAATTAAATAGCTATTATTAAGGGTCTGTGGATGATTTATGATCACTACTTCAGTGTAAGATATTGGTGCCCTAATTTCAATTCGATGAACAATGTTACATAATAAATTGCAGTTTGGGTTTGCATATCGGGCCTCCCAATTGAATTCTATGATCATCGGGTTCTTCCTCAGATAGGAAATCATTTTGGGAGAACGATTAAGGTTTACAAGAACACGTTATCTAAAGAACGTGGGAAATATACTCGTATTTGTATTCAGAATGATATAAAGAAGCCTTTGTTGGCCATGTGATAAATACTATAAGGTGGAGTATGAAGGTTGCACTCTCTTTGTGTTATGTGTGGTCGTTTTGGCCATTATGTGGAAGGTTGTCCTAATTTCAAAGGAGAAGTGGTGAAAAACGGTGTTGGGAGGGGTAAACCGAGGGCGACAGACATAAGGGATGGGGTTGAAGGGCCTTGGACAATAATGCAGAAGAGTATGAGAAATAGGAAAAATGGAGATGTGAGTAAAGGCACCAAAGGTGGAATTCTTAATAAGGGGTCACAGTTTATTTCCCTAAGAGAGAGGAGGACAAGGATATGGAAGGTTTCTTACAACAGGAATCGGTGCAAGGGAATAATGAGCAATATGTAATTGATACTGTAGGGGAAGAAAATAGGAACAACAAAGTCAAAGAGCGCATGGAGGAAGTCCCAGCAAAGCAAGTGGCTACTATCAGTAAACGGTCAATGAAAGGAGCAAAGGAGAAGCACAAAAAATGAGTGAAGTGTAGGCAAGTGGCAAGACATGAGTTGAATTCCAAAGGAATAAGCAAGGATCGTCTACAAGGGAGAAATAGGAGTAAGGGATTGGATTGGGTGAAAAAGTTGATAGAGGAAAAAGGTTTCGAAGAACTGATTAATAGGTTGAAATTAACTAAGGAGAATATGGAGCAACTAAATAAAAAAGTGGGTTGGGATCCAATTTCTAATTCGACTTGTGATGTTAACCAGATTTTGGACCCCATGTTGGACCAACTTAGCCCAAATACTTTGCGGGCCCAAGGATCTATTGACTCTAAGATCAGTATCGGGACAAGATATATATCTAAGAAACCTAAGAATGTTGATTACTTAGTGTCAGTGACCCTTTGCAATGAGGAGGGAGATGTTTCCTGCTGAGAGAAGAGTGAAGATACATATGAAGAAGATGAGGTTCTGGTTACGGAGACTCCAAACTAGGGACAAGCTATGGATCAAATCTAAAGTGCCTTTATGATGAGTAAAGCTCTGAGATTTTTTGTATGGAATTGTAGAGGAGCGGCTAGCATGGCTTTTGACAGAGTTTGCAAGAACTACATCAACATGGTGCATCTAGACATATTTGCGATTATAGAAACCAGAACGGATCCAACAAAGTTGAAGTATTATAAGTTTAGTCAACTGGGTTTTGATGGTCTCGATAGTGTGGGAAATCTTGGTTTTTCTAGAGGTATTGCGGTGGGTTGGTACTCATTCTCATCACTATGTTTATTATTTTGTGTAATAAACCAGTGCTCCCAACTATGAAATGCTTGTATGCCTTACTGATTCATATCTTTCTTGTCATTGATCCATATGTAATTGTTTCTATTATTCCAAAGGACATATAACAGGATAACAACTCTACCTATTAGCAATTTATCCTCCTTAGTATATATGTCGTGAATTAGTGTCCGAGCTTCATTGAAAGTATATAACCTTGGTGGGATGACCAAACTTAAACCTTTCATATTCCAACACTATAATGTTGGTGTATATCCAAAAAACACATACCACTCATAGCCATGTTGAATGCATTAAAATTGCGAAAGATAAGTCCACATTCATTCTTAGAACATATCAATCTCTCCCATAAAAGCCATATTGTACCCTTGTTATTATTACCCCCATCCACCAAAAAGAGTTCAACATCATTTCTATATTGTTCACCATAGTATCAAGAATGACAAAGACACTCATTTCTATATTGTTCACCATAGTATCGAGAATGACAAAGACACTCATAATATACGAGAATATTATTTGAAGCATATATTTTATCATTACATATTTTTCTCCCTTAGACAATGGATGTTTCCTCCAAAAGGTAATTCTCTTTTAAATATGATCCTTAATGAATCAATTAATTGATTAAATTGAACTCGACTAAACTAAATCCAATTAAACTAATTTAAAATTCAGTCAAAATTGAACCTAGAAATTATATTCATAGTTTTAAACAGTTTGACATATTGGATCTAAGCCCAACCCAAATCAATTGGTGCCCAACCCTAAACACAATGTAACTTTACACACCGCTCTTCAACATTTAGATTTTGTGTGTCACCACCATTCATTTGATGTGATCACACTCTTCAAGAATATTATAACGGGTGAACATTACTTTAAATACAATGTTTATTCGTTGTTTTAAAAAGAATAATGTGATTTTATCTAATAAATTAATAATTTTAAAAGGTACTTTAAATAAAAATTAATTAAATTTATTAGTAAGAATAGAAACTAAAGTTTAAAAGAAGTACCATATTTTGATAGTTGCCTTTATATGGAAATTTCAATAAAAATTTGTTGTTTTTAGAAGTTTTCTACAAAAATTTATGACAAATCTTTTTATATGTAGGTTGATAAAAATTATTTTTATAATAATTTAACTTTTACATATTGTACCCAAAAAAGTTTTTTCATAAGATTTTTTTCTATAATTATCTTTTTTATGTGTATATCGTAGGTTAGAGACATCAATGAATGAGGTGAGATCTCCAAATCTATTCTCCATTTTTTCCCTTCAAATTTTGTCATGGGAGGAATATCTTCTTCATCTTTGTCCTTATGAGATTAATAAATATAGTAAAATATAAAACAAATATATTATTATTATTAATTAAATTAATAATAAAAATATAAAAATAATCCGATATATATATATATATATATATATATATATATATATATATATATATATATATATATATATATATATATAATCCATGTTTTTGATGACATTGTTTGCTAAAAATTTTAAAATTCAAATTTTTTAAATAATTATTTTAAATCTTTCTTTTAATAACAATATATAAATAAAAATGAAGAAACAAATAAAACAATATATAAATTTGTTCTTAGCTGAGTCTATGTTTGTGATCTTCTCATACTCAGTGTACGAGATAGCACATAGTAGGATAGTTTTGGCCTTGTGATGATTTTCGAATTCTTTCTTTTGTTGATCTGACATTTTCTTTCTTTCAATCTTCTAATCGCTTGCATCAATATGCTGAGTGTAGCCATCAATTACCATGTCCCAGAGATCAGCGTCATGAGCCAGAAAGAAACTCTCGATTTTGTCCTTCTAGTAATTGAAATTTTCTCCATCAAACATTAGGGGTCTGGCGCTGATTCTGTCTTTATCGTCATAGTGGTCATTGTTGTTCTGAACTAGTTCTGCCATTGTGTTTTTCAAGCTGGATCTTTTATCTGACATGGTTAAGTGTTAGCACCCAGAACCAGGCGCTCTGATGCCAATTGAAGGTTGAAAAACACAAGAAAGGGGGCTTGAATTGAGTTTTTGAACAATTAAAAAACAACGAGACACAAATATTTTTATTCCGGTTCGTTTGAACTCAAACTACTCCAGTCCATCTGTCAAGGTGATTTTTCTCTCTCAATGAGGTCTTAATCCACTAATCAAATCTTTGATTACAAACACGATAACAAATGCCAACGTCTTCTTGAGATCTAACCACAACTTGGTTTCTCAAGGTACAAAAAATTTACAACAAAATATGTGTTAACAGTGCTTCTTAAAAGCTATATCACAACTGTGACGTATACACTATTTAGACGCAAATAATTATAAAACAACTTTGAATGAATTGAGATGAAAGCTTTAGAGTTATTTTAGAGAGAGTGAGATTCGGCAACCAAAGCTTAATGATGAGACTTCTTTATATAGGCGTAACTTTGAACCGTTGGGAGTCACCAGAATGTGCAAAAGGAATGTTGATAAATGGATTAAGTGTTCCTTTCCATAAATACAGATCTTATCTGCAAATAGTCGTTACTTTGAATATTTCCATTTGAGTCTTGTAACGCATCAGAACTAAGGTATGAAATGCAGCCAGAATATAAAAATCAGAGTTTGTAATGCAACATAGTGCTTTCATAAGTTTGGTTTGAACAGAGCAAAACTTCTTCTAAAGAACGTGATAATCTTGAAGACTGCTTTCACATGCATATCTTTCTTATGAGTTCTCTTAGTGTGTCATTCTTCTTTATCGATCAGAACTTCTTCTTCGTCCAGAATCATAACTTCATCTGTATATTTCGTTAAAATATTAGGAAGAAAAAATGTTCTATGAAAAATATTTATCAATCAGAGCCAGAACATGAATATCATCAATTGTGTTTGTTATCATAAAAACTTCTCAAGGAGACGTAGAACCAAACTATGTTCTAACAATCTCCCCATTTTTTATGATGACAAAACATAAATATTTTGACCAAGAGGAGTTTCCCTCTGAGTTTAATTCTCAGATAAACTTAGAGAAAAGTTTTACTTCCCTGTATTAACTTTGGCTGATCAAAACTTTTGATCGATCAAATATTGTGCTTGATGATTCTGATTAACCAATTTTACCTAAAAACTTATCAAACAATGATGATCTAAATTTTTGTTAGAAATTTTTGAGGATGGTCTGGTTACTGTTATATTCAAAATATCTCATGCTCTCCCCCTTCTTGTCATAAATCAAAAAGTAAAGAATTAAAGCAAAAGTAATTTCATTGAAAGATAAAAACAAAGTACATAAAGAGATGTAGAAAATAGAAATTTGCAGAACGAAAACAAGTTGCAGAAAAGAAAATTTTCAGAAAATAAAACAAGAAAACTAAGAAGGAGGAGGAAGTTTTGAGAATAATGCCTCCAGCAACCTTTTGATTTCAGACATTGAGGCTTCTTGTTTTCCCATCATCTCCTTGATTTCCTTGTTCGTTTCATCTTGCTTGTCCAACCTTTTTCTGACCTATTCATTCTCTTTCTTCAAAACTTCCAGAGTTTGAAGAACAATAGATAACGGAGGAGTCTCTTTTTCAGCACAATCAATCGTCTCAGCAGTAGGGACTTTAGAGGATTCTGCAACCGATTTCCCTTTATCTTAAAAAGGAACCAGAGCTTAAGGCTCGGGTTTCTGAAGGGTTGTTGGTGATGGAGATTCCCAGGGAGCGTTGGCTAGAAACAGATGGTTTGCGTCCCTAAGATGAGAAATATGCTTCTCAACAAGCTTCATCCATTCACTAAAATTATGCTGAGAAATTCCATAGTGGAGTTCCTTCTGCTTCTGAGATTCAGAAATAAACCATTTTCTGAACTGAGTCTAGAGGTAGTCAGAAGCTGCTGGATTCAGATTGTCCCAACAAGCCTGCTTTAGAGAGTTAACCCAGGCCTGAATTTCTGATTCAAAAACCAGTAAAGATTCACCAACATCTAATTTAGAGGGTTGTGGTTTTGGTTATGGAATAACTATTTTATAAAGGGCAGAGACAAGGTATTTTCAAGCATTTAAATCAATGACAATTTTGAAGGGATCTTCTAGAGATTTTTTAGGAGATGGAAAGTCAACAATTATGATGGGAGAGTTGGGAGAATTTGGTGGTGTAGAGTCATATGGAGATGGAGGATTTGGAAAACCAAGAGATGATGATGGAATGGTAGATGTATTTGGTTTCGAAGTGTTGAGAGGGCAGGTGATGCCAGGAATGACGGGTGTTGTTTCTAGTGTTGGTTCAGAAGATTCATTTGGATTTTCTAGTTGGGGAAGCAACTTTTGGATTTTTCAAAGAGGTGTCTTCATCAGCATATTTTCTCTTCTTTGATTTTCTAATAGCAACATTTGGAGGTAGTTGATGAAGATCTTGAATAGTGACACCAGAATCAGTGCCATCAGATTTGAACACTTCCAGATACATGCAAACAATATATGGTCTCGAAGCATCTATTTCTATGAACATCGGGAAATTCTCCAGAGGGATTCTTCTGACTGAGACACTTTCTTTCATCACAATTATGGGTTTCTTCTTGATAGAGTCAATGATTTTCATCTTCTTAAGGTTCTTTGCATTGATAGGTTTGCCAACAATTGGATCCGGATCATCTACAAGTTTAGCTTTACTCAAATGATCAATCAGTTGATTCTTTCTCCGAATATCTGAGATGAGCCTTCTCAGAGGAATCCAATCTCTGTTGGTTCTTTCTTCTTATCTTGTTTCTTTAACACTTGTCTTCAGATGGTTGAACAGACTGTGAGGAAGGTGAATTTTTGTTTTTGTTGCAATGAAGTAAAGGAGAAATTGTTGATCAACGTTGATGTAGTCTGTAGAACTTGAAGGTTTCCTGTGGTTGATGCACCCCAGAATTATCTTAGCCCAAATTCTGAAGTGATCCTTCAGATCTTTGATTTTGTTTGATGGTTGCCCAAAAGTGAAGATTTCTTGTGAAACTTTTGTTTGATGGTTGCCATATCAATACATTTGACGCCATTGCCATCATGACCAATGAGTTGGCCAATGAGATCTTCAGTGATGATTATCTTATTCCCCAGTACATACGAAGTAACTTGATGTTAAGAAGAAAAAGCATGAATCCATAATTCTTTAACCCATTTAAGGAAAACAAGACCAATTAAATGATCAAAGTATTTGGACCGTCCTTGAAATTTCACTTCTTCAAGAAGATCATGCCCATTCTCCTCCATGCTGTCAAAGTACACAAGAAGTTCACAGAGAATCTCAAGAGAGTTGCAGGGAGTGAGTAGCGTTCTGTGGGGATCTGTGAAAACTTCTTCATTGGATTTGATTTGGGGGTGTTGTTGTTGGGACGATGAAGTCATTGTTAAGACTTAGGGTTTTTGAGCAAAGAGAGAAGGAAATAAGGGTTTTTCAAATAAAAGAGAAAGAAAGAGATTTAAAAATGGTGATTTGAAAAGGTATTAAAGAGTGAGTATATATAGAAAAAGATTTCTTGAAAACATGCAATTAAAGGAATTTAAAGCACGCAAGAAATGATTATGAGACATAATGATATCTGACAAGGGAGATAGCGTAAAGATTTAATAAACAGTTACCGATGTGACCAACGCCTCAATGCATCAACTCAACCATTTCAGTCTATCAGATCTTGAACACGTGTTCATTTTCTGAGTATGACTCAACGCTTGAGATTGACAGATGTTGATGTGGTGAACTACATGCATCTATCTTGAGATGAATCATTTGGGATCACATTCAGATCTTCTTGATAGATTTTGAGTTAGCTACCATTCTCACTTCTGAAGCATAATTAGTCAGATGTTCACAAAAAAATATATTCTGAAAGTTAAACATACAGAATTAAAATATTCATCTAGGGCATAATTCCATTCTGAGATGCTTCATAATAAAATTAAACCTATCTTCAACAAGGGGTTTTGTAAATACATCAGCCCATTGATGGTCTGTATCAATAAATTTTAATGAAAGAATTCCCTTCTAAATATAGTCCCTAATGAAATGATGTTTAATTTCTATATACTTAGCTCTAGAATGCAGAATATGATTTTTAGAGAAGCAAATAGCAGAAGTATTGTCACAGAGGATAGGAATGTTACTCACAAATATCTGAAAGTCTTCAAGTTGACTTTTCATCCAGAACATCTGAGTGTTGTGTTGAATGCCGTATTAGACGGTGTGATACGGTGAACTGACTTTGTAGGATTTTTGTATCCAAATGTGCGGATAGCAAGAGTCTCCACCGACTTTTATTTTTATCCAATTAAGGGAAGGTAAAAGTAACAGAAAAAGACCTTCGTTAGATTCTGAGTTCGGAGAATGGTTATGAAAAGGAAGGTATTAGCACCCCTTTCCATCCGTAGTTATCTGGGCTCTTAGTTGCTCTAGATCACTTTTTAAAATTGCTTTCGTGTGTTTGACAAAATGTTTTGAAAAAGGCATTTCGCTTTGACTTTTAATGACTCATGTAGGAGTGTATACAAAGTGTTCGAAATGTTTGTTTTGAAAAGAATTTGAAAAAAGTGTGTGTGAAAAGCATTTGATAGAGCGAGCAACTAAAAGACTTATTTACCTACTCGTAATTGGTCGTTTTGTTATACTTCTACATTCCTTTAGAATAGCGCTAGCCATACCATTAGTTAGTAGGTAGCTCCATTCGTTGGATGTAAGCGGGACATTCGAAGGGACATCGGATGGTCATAGAAGGCAACTTGTAGGAAGTATCCTAGCACATTCGAAGGGACTATCATCATTTTTCGTAGGCGACAATCGAGGGTCAAGATCATGTATTCGGAGGCGACATCGTGGGTCTTATGATCTTTGTATCGAAGGGACTATGATGATTTGTTTGGAAGGCAACGGTGCTAGAATACCTCTACGTTCGAGGGACATGACCATTTGAATCGAAAAGGCATCGAGAGAGAATTACCCTAAGGGGTGCGTGTGTGAGAAAAGTGTGTCAAATTCAGATATTTTATCTTGAAGATTAGTGTGAGCTATGTCCAATTATTATCTTGCCATACACGCCTAGTTACTAACAATTGATAAGGGTGCGGAAAGTAAAATGCGGAATGTAAAAATGCGGAAAGGTAAATCCTACGCTATTACATGGCTTTGGGGCAGATACATAATTTAAACTTGCGGAAAATAAAAGCCTAATTAACTATTACAACCCATGAGCAATTACATTATTGGAAAAAAAATAGAATAATAAAAGAAAACGTCCGAATCGGAGCAACCTGTGAAAGAATAGGAAAATCGGAAAATGCAATATGAATTGAACAAGAGAAAAAATGTTAGAAAAAATGCAAATTTTAATATGAGAAAATTAATATATGCTGGAAATAAGATAAATATATTAAAATAATTTTTTGGGATTTTTTGGAAAAGATTTAATAATTAAAATGCAATTTATAATGATTTAAATGCTAAAATAAAAATAAAATAAATATGCATGCAAAAATTACATTTTTTAATTTATTAAATTAAATAAAGGGTTTTAGAAAAATAATGTAACACGAAAAACTGTTTTTGGTAATTTTTAATGCAGAATAAAAAAATATGAAAAGAATTAAAATTGAATGAAAATATTGAAATAATTAGAAAATAGGAAAATAGAGTTTTGTAAAAGTGAAAAAAGGGATTGTCTGAACCAGGAATCGAACTGGGGACATCCCTTTCAAACCTTGAAAACCACATGCTTGACCAACTGAGCCAGACGTGTCAACTGTTTGGAAACGGACGGAGTGGAATACACGCGTTACTTCCCCATTGCCTCATCCTTTGCGCCAACGATCGTCTTCTCCGATTCAAATATTTGAAAGTTAGCGTCGGCTTTGGCTCGACGCTACAGGCCCTGGCAAAATCAAAAATGCAGTATACATAATATAAATGAAATCTAAGGCCATGGTTCGATTCCTTGGAGCATTCCGAACGCGATGGTACAGGTCCTATTGTCCAATTTTTCCATTTAAACAAAACCCCAATTCGAGCTCAAGAAACCCTAGATATGGTATATATCGATTCAGGCCATGGAAACACGATTGGCTTGCCCAGATCGCTTGCAAACTTGATTCTAATCACAAACAAACAATAAAAACAGATTAATAATGCATGAATGTTAGAAATCGAATTTTGAAATTTCAAGAACAAACCAAATTCGGTTTTCGTGATTCTTGATGGTTTTAAGCAATGTGAGAGTCTGGATCGATTCAGGAGATGTCAAGCAATGTGTTGGACACCTCAAAAACGATTGAAAACGGCTGGAAGTAGGGTTACCACTTGCTTGTGCACCACGGTTTTTTGAGCTTTGGAATAGGGTTTGTAGAGCAATTTTTTCGTTCTTTCTTGATAGGTATGCATCATGTATTTATACTGGATGGATTTGGGATTGAATTTGGAAAGAATCAATCAATATTCAATGGAAATCAAATTTGATATTTCCATGAAAATCAAATCTTCAAAGCTTGATCAATTTCAATCCAATCTTGCCTTTCTTGCTCCAATTTCGAATTTGCTGGCATTTGTGAGTTAATTGGACCTTAAGGAAAGAATAGAATCAATCTTTGCCATTAATTTCAATTTTATAATTTATTTTAAGATTTAATTTGCATTTAAATGAATAAATTACAAATTAAATAGAAAATAAATCAAAAATTCGTGGCTTTGGGCTTGGACACTCCTAATTGCTTGAGGAACAAGTTAGGATGAAGAAAAGTAGGCCCATTTGCAAAAGATTTGATTTTTGAAGTATCTCTCTTTGTGCATTCTTCCAAAATTGCCCAACTTGTGGATGGTGTAACTTGCTCAATTTTCCACATTTTGAGTGTTCTTGGACTTTTGAAAGCTCTAAGAGTCCTCTAAACAATGTCTTTGGTCTCATCTCAATTGGAGTTACCATGCTCAATATATCTTCAAAACAAAAGTTGACTTTGTTGACTTTGAAAATGACCAGTAATGTTTTGAGCTATACCTCTCAAATGAAGCATTTTTGGACATTCTTGTGAGACATGAAGTTGTAGAGAATTGAATTTCCTTCAAAACAAGAGGTGGTGGAAAATTTCGAGAAAGTATGAGAAAGTTATGATCATCAAAGTTCATTGACTTTTCATCTAGAAACCCTAATTTAGAAAGTTTGACTTTTGGGCAAATCTTGAGTTTTCTTGATGAATCATGATCAACCCTTGATCAAATGGTGTATGTTACTTCAAAATGAGGATGTTGACCAAAATCAAGTTTTGACTGTATGTTGACCACATTGACTTTTATCCAATACACCGATTTTCAACCATCTGAGCAATTGTCTGAGGAAACTTGACTTGTGAGGCTTGAAACTTGACATGGAGAATCTTTGAAGCATATGAGGAGGCATGAAGGCCATTGGAGATGTTGGAAATCCATCTTGACTTGAGAGATACCAAACCCTAGTTTGGGTTGATTGTCTAGGAGAGAGTTTGTCTGATCAACTCTTGAGGAATCCTTGAGCATGGATGTACGAAATCTTTTGAGAAGATGGAGGGCAAATTTTGGGGTATGACAGACGGCAAGCAAAAAGTAAAGTATTATTTTTACCGGGTGATATATACCGGTTAGGTTATATCATATCGTTTCGACAGAGATTGGTTATTGATTCATCGTTCGACAATTCTATCGTTAATGAGTTTGGGGTTAAATGGTTGTAAAGAAAAGACAAAAAGTAAATGAACAAAAACTATAAAGGACAGACATCTTGTCCAAAACGATTGCACACTACCCGTCAAAAACTTAAATCTATCGTCCATGTCATACTCAGCCTACGATACTCGTCCGTGTCATCACATACCTCTCACAACCCAATCTATTTTTAACCCAAATTGAGAATTCAACCGCATCACCTCGATAGCCATGTCTGGCCTACCTCAACAACATAGAAGTCA
Organism: Vicia sativa; assembly: GCA_021764765.1. Lineage (NCBI taxonomy): Eukaryota > Viridiplantae > Streptophyta > Magnoliopsida > Fabales > Fabaceae > Vicia > Vicia sativa. The sequence continues at coordinate 47,194,128 of CM038793.1, read as the reverse complement.
ACCGCGTCACTCGTAACGACTATCTCTAGCTCGAAACAACCAACACAGAGGCATTAAGCTCAGATACTCTAAGTAAATGTCATCTCTAAACCCATTTCTAGCATTTAGAAACTATCAGATAATCATCCTAGGTAAGAATCTAAGCAATCTATGTCTAGCAAAGCTCAAGTCCCTAACACAAGGTAAAAACCTAAGACAATCACCAACATAGATTTGTAAAGTAAGATTTATACAACGCCAAGGGCATAAATATACATGAGCAAGAGTATATATACAAACACAACCCAACAAAAGAGATTACAAAGAGAAGAAAATAAGAGGAACCAAACATTTCTTGGTTTGTCAACACCAATCGACGATAGATTTGACTCCGGATCATCCAAATGCAAGCTCCAATGTTGTTTTCTAAGCTCTCTAGACCAAAAAATGATGTATGATGGATTGGGGTTCAAAAATACCCAAAACATAACCAAAAAATGTGTTTTTTGACCCTTTTAACGTATTTCTGCCCAGGGACCGCGCTTAGCGCAAAAATCCCGCTCAGTGGTATCAGAAAAAAAACCAGATTTTGTTTTCGCCATAACTTGATAACCGTAACTCGGATTTGCGCCCGGCTCAAAGCATTGAAAAGCTTATTCAATTTCCTATCTAACCATGAATAAATATCACCAAAATTCATGATTTTATCCTCCTTAATTTGAGCCTTATTCGTTGATGAATTGCTAAAAATAGCATTCTTAAAGCTTTGTCTTTGGCCTTTATTACTCAATGCTCTAATTATGAATGAATACCTACAAAAGAGATGATAAACTATCAAATGATACAATATTTACACAAAAACTTGATTATACACTAAATATACACATTTATACAAAAAAATGGGGGATTTATTCGAAGAATATCAACAAAAGAACCGATAAGTGCCACAAAACATATATACAAATAACTACATTTTGACACTTATCAACTCTCCCCAACTTATTTGTCCTCAAACAAAGTCAAGTAAACTTAAAGAAACAAAAAATGATAATCAAAGAATCACGAATCAAAAAGGTTTTAAAACGCAAAAAAATGTATGGTTCAATTAAAAATGTACATGACAAATACATACTTACCACCATACTACAACAATAACATGTAAACAAAATAAATCCCAAGTACAAAAATCATGCAAAACATTCTAAAACAAAACAAGCTCAATCATGAATCAAACCTAGAAAAAATTCATCGGTAGATGAAGAACACACAAAGGTGAGGGACTTTTGACACTCATCCACAATCTTGCAAACAATAGACTAAATTATGCATTCATCCAAAACTAATATTGAAAATACAAATGCAAGAATCACAAGGGCTTTTCAAGGTTGTAATTTAGATTGGTTATCAAACAAGTGATAAGTCATAAAGCTAATCGAAACAAAAACTTGCTCAAATCTAAGGGAGTGATCAACTCACAAAGTTCCAAACAATACAATTTCAATCAAACTTCTTCTTCATCATAAATTGTAAAACCAAAACACCTAACTTATTGACACAACATTATTCATACTCTTTTTTTTCTTTTTCAAAGCTTTTCTCTTTTTTCTTTCTTTTTCTAATCTTTCTTTTTCACTTTTTTCTTTTCTTTTTATTAACCTTATACCAACCACAATATAAGCACATAAATATTCCTCTCCCCAACTTGAATTCAACCAACATCATTATGTGAATACTCCCTACTTTCTAAGGCAAGGTAAAAATTCATACAACAACATATAGTTGAGGGTTCAAGAAACAAAGAAACCAACATCCAGACAAAAAAATGTGAATTTAACACTCATAGACAAACATCAAGTTCAAATAAACATGGATACTGATAAAAGTTCAAAGGGGTAAACAAAGGTTCACACACTCACAGGGTGAATTGAATATTTGGTCAAGATAGTTGTGCTCAAAATCAAACAAAAATGTCTTGATTCTTTTCATGCACTCATACAATCAACACAAAACAAAAGATTAAGCATAATAAAATTCAACTAAAACAAGAATGTGGCCTCAAGCATATGTAAACAATGGAAAGCTTCCTCACATTTATGGGTAAAAATGGAACTAAAGTGATTCAATTTATTAGCAAGTAATGCAAAAAGAATGAAAGACATGGTAATTATACAAATGATAAATTTTCTAAACATGTTATGCTATAGAAAATGATAAACGAGTACCTGATGTGTACCAACTTTAAAACTATCATTATCATATATCCGCGAGTTGAAAGGATCAAACTCAGAAAATTGCAAAATGCAACCTCAAGCTACCGGACCAAAATTCGAGTGCAAACAACAACAAAAGAATTAGAAAAATAATACTAATTTTATTCAATACAAAAAGCCTTGGTGAAAGTGGAAAAAAGGAAAAGCCAAGTGGAATTTAAAACGAATTTCATCGGCTCAGACAAGAGTGCGGCACAGAGCGTTAAGCGCCACACTAGTTGCGTAAAAAGGCAACCGTGCAACTGTTATGCAAGCTCCACTTCAACTACAAAATCTCATTTACACAACTAAAATTCTAAAACTATTTACAAACCATACACACTTCCACAAACTAACACTACAAACTTGTGGAAAAATAACAAATCCCATAACAAAATAAAAACAAATAACAATACGAAAACTTGATGAAAATGAATTGACAAGTTGAAAAGTGAAGATTTGAAATTAAGAGCAAGTCCTATTTCAACTTGTTAAAACACAAGTCACCACACACATAAATAACACAAACACAACATGCTTGTTTTACGTCATAAGCTCGACGCCTTTATTGTGAGAGCTCTAGTAACCTCATCTCGTCATGCCATGGTATTGTCATACCGCGCAAATCTAAAGAAAATATCCTAACAACCACACAACAAACGTTACGATACCGATATAATTCACAACAATACGTGAAAAATAATGAAAAACACAAATATGAACAAGTATGGAAAGTAAACACACAACATGTAAATGTAACAATATAAAAGTTCATATACAAAGTCTAAACAACATATACATTAATTACAAAACTCAAAAACAAAGGATTATCGCAATGCAAAACCAATTAAACCAATCCTTGGCAACGACGCCATTTTGTTGAATGCGGTATTAGCAGGCAAGCAAAAAGTAAAGTATTATTTTTACCGGGTGATATATACCGGTTAGGTTATATCGTATCGTGTCCACAGAGATTGGTTATTGATTCTTCGTTCGATAATTATATCGTTAATGAGTTTGGGGTTAAATGGTTGTAAAGAAAAGACAAAAAGTAAATGAACAAAAACTATAAAGGATAGACAACTTGTCCGGAATGAATGCACACTACCCGTCACAGACTTAAATATATCGTCCATGTCATACTCAGCCTATGATACTCGTCTATGTCATCACATACCTCTCACAACCCAAGTTATTTCTAACCCAAATTTAGAATTCAACCACATCACCTCGATAGCCATGTCTGGCCTACCTTAACAACACAGAAGTCAACCGCGTCACTCGTAACGACTATCTCTAGCTCGAAACAACCAACACAGAGGCATTAAGCTCAGATACTCTAAGTAAATATCAGATCTAAATCCATTTCTAGCATTCAGAAACTAACAGATAATCATCCTAGGTAAGAATCTAAGCAATCTATCTCTAGCAAAGCTCAAGTCCCTAACACAAGGTAAAAACCTAAGACAATCACCAACACAGATTCGTAAAGCAAACTTTATACAACGCCAAGGGCGAAAAATATACCTGAGTAAGAGTATATATACAAACACAACCCAACAAAAGATATTACAAAGAGAAGCAAATAAGAGGAACCAAACATTTCTTGGTTTGTCAACACCAATCGACGATAGATTCAACTCTGGATCATCTAAATGCAAGCTTCAATGTTGTTTTCTAAGCTCTCTAGACCAAAAAATGATGTATGATGAATTGGGGTTCAAAAATACCCAAAACATAACCTAAAAATGTGTTTTTTGACCCTTTTAACGTGTTTCTACCCAGGGGACCGCGCTGAGCACCAAAATCCCGCACAACAGTAGCAGAAAAAAACAGATTTTGTTTTCGCCATAACTTGAGAACCGTAACTCGGATTTGCACCCGGTTCGAAGCGTTGGAAAGATTATTCAGTTCCTATCTAACCATGACTAAATATCACCAAAATTCATGATTTTATCCTCCTTAATTTGAGCCTTATTCGTTGATGAATTGCTAAAAATAGCATTCTTGAAGCTTTGTCTTTGGCCTTTATTACTCAATGCTCTAATTATGAATGAATACCTACAAAAGAGATGATAAAATATCAAATGATACAATATTTATACAAAAACTTGATTATACACTAAATATACATATTTATATAAAAAATGGGGGATTTATTCGAAGAATATCAACAAAAGAACCAACAAGTGCCACAAAACATATATACAAAATAACTACATTTTGGCACTTATCAGGCTGCAACCTGCTGCAGCTATATATTATGCTTCATTAGTTGACAAAGCAATGGTGGATTGTCTTTTGCTAGACAATGATATTAGATTATCTCCCAGAAACTGACAGCTCCCAGAAGTACTTTTCTTTCTATTTTGTCTCCAAAAAAGTTAGTATCACAGTATCCTACAAGTTTATACTCTCTGTATTTTCTATAACATAAGCCAAGGTTAGTAGTACCTTTCAGATACTTGAAAATCCGCTTAACTGCTATTAAGTGAGTTTCTCTAGGATCTGATTGGAATCCAGCACAGAGGTAAACACTATATAGAATATCAGGCCTTGAATTTGTTAAATAAAGGAAAGAACCAATCATACCTCTGTAGAGCTTCTGTTCTACTTTCTTACTTACCTCTTCCTTTTCCAAAATGCATGTGGGATGCATATGGGTTTTGGCAGGTCGGCTATTTGATATGTCAAATTTCTTTAGAATTTCTTTAACATACTACTCTGACGAATGTAAGTTCCTTCTAAGGATTGGTTGATTTTAATTCCCATAAAGAATTTGAGTTCACCCATCAGACTCATTTCAAATTCTGTCTGCGTAGACTTAGCAAACTCTTTCCCAATGGAGGCTTTAGTAGAACCAAAAATTATATCATCAACATAAATTTGACATATCAGAATATCATTTTTAAATGATTTACAAAATAAAGTAGTGTCCACTTTCCCTCTGGTGAAATCTTTTTCTAATAGAAAGTTGTTTAGTCTTTCATACCAAGCTCTGGGAGCTTATTTTAGACCATATAAAGATTTTTTAAGCTTGTAAACATATACTGGATGTTTTGTATTTTCAAAACTAAGGGGTTGGTGTACATATACTTCTTCATTAATGTAACTATTTAAAAAAGCACTTTTTACATCCATCTGATAAAGTGTAATATTGTGGTTAACATCATATGAAATTAAGAGTCTGATAGATTCTAACCTGGCGACTGGAGCAAAGGTTTATGTATAGTCAATCCTTTCTTGGTGACTATAACCTTGTGCTACCAGTCGAGCTTTGTTTCTGAATATTGATCTAGCTCTGATTGGGTCATCTTTCTTTCCCAAAATCATTTCCTCAGGATGAGTTAAGCTGCTTCTAGATGGTTTCTTCTAGATAGGTTCTTCAGAAGTTTCTTCTAGATAGGTTCTCCAAAAGGATCAAAATATGAAATGTTGGGCTTTCTGTTCTTCCAAAATTCGTAAGGAGTCTTCTCCAGAATAGGTCTTATGGAGATTCTATTCTGGATATAACATGTTATGTTCACTGCTTTTGCCCAGAAATGTTTAGCAATGTTAGTCTCATTGATCATGGTTCGAGCTATTTCTTGTAAAGTTCTGTTTTTACGTTCTACAACTCAATTTTGTTGTGGAGTTTTAGGACAAGAAAAATCATGAGAAATACCATTATCGTTAAAAAAAATTTCAAAATCTTTATTTTCAAATTCTCCACCATGATCACTTATGACTTTTACAATTCTAAACTCTTTTTCATTCTAGACTTGATTACAGAAGTTAGAGAACACAAAATTTGACTCATCCTTGTGTCTTAAGAACTTTACCCATGTCCATTTGCTATAGTCATCTACGATCATCAATCCATACTTCTTGCCACTGATTGATGTAGTTTTCATTGGTCCAAACAGATCAATATGCATAAGTTCTAATGGCCTGGAGGTAGAAACAACATTTTTTTTTATATAAAAGGAGGTTTTGCAAATTTGCCTTTTTGACATGCTTCACACAGAGCATCTGAGCTTAACTTCAAACTTGGAAGTCCTATGAATAGATTGAGTTTGTTAATCTGAGATATTATTCTCGTACTAACATGCCTCAATCGTCTGTTCCAGGCCCATTGCTCATTGTCCACAAACATAAGGCATTTAACATTCTGACTCTTGAGTTCAGAAAGTTTGATTTTATAAATGTTGTTCTTCCTTTTACCATTAAAAAGGATTGTTCCATCTTTATGACTAACAAGTTTACAGGACTTTTGATTAAAGATTATATCATAACCGTTATCGCTTAATTAAATTATGGATAACAGATTATGCATTAATCCATCTACTAACAGAACATTAGTAATAGAGGGTAAAGAACTGTTACCGGTAGTTCCAGAGCCAATGATGCTACCCTTTTGATTGCCTCTAAAACCTATGTAACCTCCAACTTTAAGTTCCAGACTTTGGAACATATGCTTTCTTTCCGCCATGTGTCGAGAGCATCTAGAGTCCAAGTACAAAGACTGGTGTTTCAACTTTGCTGTTAAAGACATCTACAATATATACTATTTTCTCCTTAGGTTCCCATATCTCTTTGGGTCCTTTCTGGTTAGTATTACCAAGGTTCTGTTTGAACTTTGGTTTAACTTAAGATTTAGCATAATATGATTCACTGGTGTATTTTATGTCATGTGGGTGACCATATGTGAAGTGATATTTTAGAGGTGTGAGTTTAATGACCATATCATCTACTTCAAGATAAGGTTTTTCATTTCTAGGTGACACATATCCTAAACCTCTTCTACTATTTATGCTGACTCCATAGATCATTTAATCCATCTTGCTTCTATCTATGCTTTTAGTAAGAAATTCTTGAAAACCAATGTCATATTCCTTTATAATTTTATCAGAGTCACTGAAGACTTCTGAAACAGATTTTTCTTGATCATTTTGTAAATCTTCTATAAAAATAGAGTTTTCAATTTTTAGATTAGAAATGGTTTCTTTAAGCTCAGATTTTTTTGTTTCAAGTTTCTTAGTCCCTTCAGAATCAGATGCAAGATTTTGTTTCAGATCCTTGTATTTGATTTGAAGTTTCTGATAGTTTTCAAGTATTTCAGACAAACTTTCCGGTAACTCAGTTTTAGAGAAATTAATAGTAAAATTAGGAAATACCTCTTCAGTATCAGAATCAGATTCTGAGGAATCTGAGTTGTCAGCTATGTTGGCCATCAAAGCTATGTTGGCCCTTTCATCTTTTGATTCTGATGAAGCTTCAGAGGAATCTGAATAGTCCCATGTAGCCATAAGACTTTTCTTATTTTCTTTGTCAAACCTCTTCTTTGGCTTTTCTTTCTGAAGCTTAGGACAGTCGCTTTTGTAGTGACCAGGTTCCTTGCATTCGTAGCAGACAACTTCTTTACTTCTTGTCTTCTTGTATCTAGATAATGAGTTAGAGAAATTGTTAGGTTTTCTTGAATTTCAAAACTTTCTTTGCCTGTTCTTCTAGAGTTGTTGTACTCTTCTGGAGAGCAAAGATAGTTCATCTTCTTCTGATGATGATCCTCCAAAGTTTTCTTCTTCAACCTGAAACGCTTTAGAATCATATTTTATGTTAGATTTAAGAGCAAGATACTTACCTTTCTTCTGGGGCTCATCTTCTTCTAATTTTATCTCGTGACTTCTTAATGAGTTGATGAGTTCTTCCAGAGAGATCTTGTTCAGATCTTTTGCAAGCTTTAGTGTTGTGACCATGGGTCTCCATTTCTTGGGTAAACTTCTGATGACTTTATTTGTATGATCTACAATAGAGTATCCTTTTTCCAATACTTTTAGACCAGCTACCAGAATTTGAAACCTTGAGAATATTGCTTCAACAGTTTCATCTTCTTCCATCTTAAACACTTCGTATTTCTGAATGAGAGTTAGGGCTTTTGTTTCCTTGACATGTGTGTTGCCTTCATGTGTCATTCATAAGGAGTAAAAAATGTTCTTAGCTGAGTCTCTGTTTGTGATCTTCTCATACTCTGTACGAGATAACAATTAGGAGGATAGTTCTGGCCTTGTGATGATTTTTGAATTCTTTCTTTTGTTGATCTGACATTTTCTTTCTTTCAATCTTTTGACCGCTTGCATCAATAGGGTGAGTGTAGCCATCAGTTGCCATGTCCCAAAGATCTGCGTCATGAGCCACAAAGAAACTTTCTATTTTGTCCTTCCAGTAATCAAAATTTTCTCCATCAAACATTGGGGGTCTGCCACTGATTCTACCTTTATCGCCATCATGGTCATTGTTGTTCTGAACTGGTTCTACCATTGTGTTTTTCAAGCTAGATCTTTTATCTGATACGGTTAAGTGTTAGCACCCAGTCAAGGTGATTTGTCTATCTCAACGAGGTCTTAATCCACTAATCAAATCTTTGATTACAAACACGATGACAACTGCCAACGTCTTCTTGAGATCTAACCACAACTTGGTTTCTCAAGGTACAAACAATTTACAACAAAATATGTGTTACTAGTGCTTCTTACAAGCTATATCACAACTGTGATGTATACACTATTTAGACGCAAATAATTATAAAACAACTTTGAATAAATTGAGATGAAAGCTTTAGAGTTGCTTTAGAGAAAGTGAGATTCGGCAACCAAAGCTTGATGATGAGACTTCTTTATATAGGCATAGATTTGAATTGTTGGGAGTCACCAGAATGTGCAAAAGGAATGTTGATAAATGCATTAAGTGCTCCTTTCCATAAATACATATCTTGTCTACAAACAACCATTACTTTGAATATTTCCATTTGAGTCTTGTAACGGATCATAACTAAGGTATGAAATATAGGCAGAATATAAAAATCAGAGTTTGTAATGCAGCATGGTGCTTTCAGAAGTTTGGTTTAAACAAAGTAGAACTTCTTCTAAAGAGCGTGATAATCTTGAAGACTAATTTCACGTGCGTATATTTCTTATGAGTTCTATTAGTGTGTCATTCTTCTTTATCGATCAAAACTTCTTCTTCCATAATCATAACTTCTTCTTCCAGAATCAGAACTTCATATGTATATTTCGCTAAAATGTTAGAAAACAAAAATGTTCTATGCAAAGTATTTATCAATCAGAGTCAGAACATGAATATCATCAATTGTGTTTGTTATCATCAAAACTTCTCAAAGAGACGTAGAACCAAACTATGTTCTAACATAATTTACCCCTCGTTTTTATTAAAAACTGAGACAAATGAGGTGATATTATTGAAAATAATAAAAATGCAGACGTCGTGGATCCAACCCACGCGCTACTAAAATATCCCTAGGTGTTTTAAACAATGAGGTGATAAGTCTTTAATTTTCATGACGACCTTATTTACCTTGCTTATGATACTGAGGTAAAACACATTTCGTGTCCGACATTACATACGTTATTTGTAGTAGTGCGTCAGCAAAGGTAACATATTTTTACAAAATTTGACGGAAAAGACTAATTAGGCTAACGAGACAGGTTTTAAGGGACTAACTTGCAACATTTATTAAATAAGAGACTAAAGTGAAATATGAAATTAAGTTAAAGGATTTCGTCACTAATTAAGCCATATTATTATTATTATCGTAGAACTATAGAACAATAAAAAAAAATTGGATATTTTGCTGTACTCTCTTTTCCAAAGTCTATACAACACTAATGACAGTTGTTAGATTCATGATAAATTTTTCTTTCTTGTACTTAATAGAATTTAATTATTTTTGTATAGCAAGATAAATGATTGATTGGAAAAAATAGAAGGTGATTCATTCTCATTAGACACTAGGAGTGGTAAAATGGGCCGCTCGTCCCGCCCTGTCCCACCACGCCTTAATCCCACCAAAAAAGAGTGGGGCAGGAAAGTCCACCAAGTGGTAATGGGCACAAAAATCTAGCTCGTCCTGTTAAGGTGAGGGGTTGGCAGGTGGTAGGCTTGCCCGCCTACTTTTTTATTTATTTTTTTCTTCATTTTTTAATAGAAAAATATTTTTTACATTTTAATTATATTTTTCACTTATATTTTAGAACAATCTTTTATCAAGCATTTTTTAAACAAATTCTTCTTAAAAAATATTGCATATATTCATAAATAAATGTATAAAATAAAATTAGGTGATACTAACAATGCTTATTTCCATGTTATGGTCAGAGGAAGGAATAAGCTAAATGGTATCCATAATTTGGTAGATAACACTGGCAACAGGATTACTCACCCCGAGGAAATGGGGAAGGTGGTCTTAAGATTTTATAAAGATTTGATTGTCACAAATACATCTAACTTCAGACATGTAGATATTGAAGTTTTGAGGCTCGGTAAACAACTATGTGTTTCTAGTCAACAAAATATGATAGCTCCATTTATTGAAAAATAAGTGAGAGGGGTGCTCAATAACATAGGTGATAACAAGGCCCCTAGTTGTGATGATTATAATGCGAAATTTTACAAATGCTTTAAGGATATCATCAAAGATGACCTGATGAAAAAAGTTCAGGATTTTTTTGAAGACAACATGATGTTTACTGCTATCAATTGTGCTCTTGTCACCCTAATCCCAAAAAATTACAAAGCCAAAGAAATGAAGGATCTCAGGCCTATTTCTTATTGCATAACGATTTATAAGATCATTTCGAAGATTTTGACAAAGCGGCTGAGTAATGTTATTAATGATGTGGTGGACAATAGCCAATCAACTTTCCTCCAAGGTAGAGTAATTCATGATAACATATTCATGGCTCACGAGTTGATTAGAGGTTATAGCCGCAAAAATATATCTCCACGTTGCACCATTAAAATGGACATACACAAGGCTTACAACACTGTGGAGTAGACGGGCCTAAACTGCATATTACGCAAACTGAGTTTCCCTGCTAAGTTTGTTGATTGGACAATGTTGTATATTTCCACTATTTCATACAAGTACTCAATTAATGGTATTGTGACGGATTTTCTCCAAGCGAGACGTGGCATGAGGCAGAGGGATCCTTTATCCCCATTACTGTTTATTTTGGTGATGGAGTACCTTCATAGAAGCTTGCACAAGTTGCAACATATACCTAACTTTAATTATCACCCAAGGTGCGAAAATCTCGGAATCATGAATATTAGCTCTGTAGATGAATTGATTATGTTATGTAAAGCTGACAACGAGTTTGTGAAACTTTTGATGGATGAATTGCGTGTTTTCTCGTATGCCACGGGTTTGAAGTGCATCCTGCAAAATGCATAGTGTTCTTTGGAGGGGGTAAACCATCATGAAAGGCTGCAGATATGGACAGACACGAGTTTTGTTGAAGGGGAAATGCCATTTCGATATTTAGGTATCCCTTTATCTAGCATGAGACTCACCATCCATCAGTGTAAACCATTGATTGATAGAATTATCAAGAAGATTAAGCACTGGGCTACGAAGATGTTGAGTTATGTCAGGTGGTGCCAGTTAATTAGTAGCATGTTATTTGTAGTCACAAATTTCAGGATGCAAATAATACATCTGCCTCAAAAAGTTACAAGAGACATAGAAGCAACCTGCAGAAGTTTTTTATGCAGTGGGAAATAGACTGTTAACAGGAAAGCGCCCATTGCTTGGGATAAAATCTGTAGGGCAAAAGCTGAAGGTGGTTTAAATTTTACTTCTCTAAAAGTTTGGAAAATAGCTACAATGGGTAAGTTGATGTGGAATATCCATAAGATAGTTGACAAGTTGTGGATTCAATGGTTAGATATATACTATTTCAAAGGCTTGGATGTGTTACAGTGACAAGTTTCTGATTCATGTTCCTGGATACTGAAGAAAATTGTTAAGAGCAAGAAGTTGGTGAATATGACGAAGTGTTGGGTTGAAGCTAATGTTAGAGGGGATTACAGAACATGTAACATGTATAAGGAGCTGCGGGGAGATGTTTTTCATGTTACCTGGGACAAAATTCTGCTTTATAATCATGCTCGTCCCCGAGCCATATTCACTTTGTGGATGAGTTTATGGAAGAAACTTCAAACTAAAGATAAGATGGAAAAATTTGGGATTATTGTGGATAAGAAGTGTTGTTTTTGTGATCATATGGAATTTATAGATCACTTGTTATTTTAGTGCAATAGATTCAACATTATTTGGCAAAAAGGTCTTGGCTTGGCATGGTGTCATAAGAGACCTCAGGGGCTGGGAAATGGAAATGAAGTGGCTTATTGAAGAGACAAAAAAGAAGGGGCCGCAGAGGCAAGTTATCAAAATAGTTGTGGCTGAGACGATCTATGAGCTTTGGAGGGAAAGAAATGATTTTATTTTCTCTCATAAAAAGCTTGAGGACACAATTAGTGAGAGAATTATTAATAGTATTAAGATTTGTTGCTCTTTGTATAACAAACTTAATATACATGTAAGAAACTATACTTAGGCTTAGTGTTGTGGTGGCCTGGATCCTAGTGATCAACTTGTTCCTTTTTGTTTTTTTTGTGAATACGTGTTAATGTTATTTTTCTATTAAAAAAATGCATAAAATAAAACGATCAAGCATAAAAATTACTAGAATTAACTAAAAAAAGACAGGTTTAAGGTCGGGCCAGCTGAACGAATAGGCGAGGCGAGGCGAGCTTTGGTGGACGTCGAGTTTTGGAGAAACGAGCTTTGGCAGACGGTGGTCTTTAGGATGGACTTTGGTGGATGACCGACCCCAAATTCAAATTCAACACATCATTTTTTGGCGGATGGACGAGCCACCTGACAGACCTTGATCCGTTCTACCACCCTTATTAAACTCTTGTAATTTGCAGACCTTATTTTTTTAATTAAGTTTATGTCCCTATTTTTCTTTTTTCTTTTTTAAACTATTGACAATTAAAAAAGTTAAATTTATTTCATTTTTAAAGTATTCAAAATTAAATAAGTGGATTTTTTTTTTCTTTCAAATTAGTGGAATTTTAAATTATCAAAAGAAATTCTTTCTAAACATTGGAAAACTAAGAAAAACATTGTACCTAAAAAAAACTAAGAAAAATATTAAAAGTAGAAAAGTAATGTCAATAATTAGTAATTAATAATAATCATTGATGAGAATATCTTCCTCAAACCACAACCGGCTATTTCCGGTAAACTCCATTCATTATGGATATGGGTTGACTCACATTACCGTTCAAAGTCACTGAAAGAATACCGGCTATTCCGGTCATATTTGGCTGTACTTGTACCCTCTTTGTTTTGTTCCTAACACCTTTGTCGCTTTGATTCTCAGCTTGCTGTGTTCGGTTCTGCTTCGTTTGTTGAAGATCCTCTCTTCTTCCCTTCATCTGTTTCAAGGTAACCCTTTTTCTCCTTTTTCTCTTTGCTTAATTATCTCTTTTGAAAGTTTTTGTTTTTGTTTTGTTTTTTGTGTATGGTTTTTGTGATTTTTTTTTGTGATTTTTTTAGCACTTCAAGACGAATTTATGATTATTGATGAGTTTTGAGGAATTTATGTATGTGGGTATGTAACATGTAACATGGAGTAGTTTAGTTTAGTACTAAAGATTGATTTTTTATGGAAAATTCGCTGAATTCTTTTGTCAAATATGTGAATTGAGGGTTATGTGATGTTTGGAATTTGAAGGGAAAGTTATGTGAAAGTTTGTGATTTTTTGTGTGTATGAATCATGCTGTTAATAAGGTTTTGAGTTGCAGTTATAATCTCTGTTACAGAGAGAAACTTGTTCTAATATTGCTTATGTGAGCATAATCATGGTTGAGAAATTGATTCCATCGCCGTAGAGAGAATCTTGTTGAAACACTTGTGAAATTGATATTGGTGGTTGATGATGATTCCTTTTGTTTTTTCAACTGTAGATCGTATTAGTAGAGGAGGTTAGACGATGACAAAGGGCAAGGGAACTGGAAAGACTTCGAGGGAAGTACTGAAACCAGTTGATGACCGGTTAGTTTCTTTATCATTGCAACTTCTCGTGTGATGTCTTTGTGTTTTCCGATGAAATTGATATATCTGATCAGAGGAATAATGTAGTGATGGAACATGTGTTTGTCTGTTGTTTACAGAAAAGTAGGAAAGCGAAAGGCTGTTTCTAAGCCTGAGAAGAGTGCACCGAAGCCTAAGAAGGAGAAGGCTAAGAAAGATCCCAACAAACCAAAAAGGCCTCCCAGCGCTTTCTTTGTCTTCCTGTTTGTATCTGTGTTTTCTCACTTTCTGTTATTAGCTTTTTTTCATTATTATTATCTGACTTATCTTCCTTTCGTTCATAGTGAGGATTTCAGAAAGACTTTCAAGGCAGAAAATCCTAATGTGAAGGCTGTATCAGCTGTAAGTTGTTTACATCGATGTGTATCGTGATTTGTGATGTATTCTTTTATAATTCGTCTGAAAAATTCGTTGTGTACTTTGATTGAAGGTTGGGAAGGCTGGAGGAGAGAAATGGAAATCCTTGACTAAGGCGGTAAGCAATGCAATCTTTGATATGTTTTGTTGAAGAAGAGATTTATAATTTATTCGGTCTTATTCTAACTAATTTTGAATGTAAAGGAAAAAGCTCCATATGAAGCCAAGGCTGCCAAAAGGAAAGTTGAATATGAAAAACTTATGAACGCTTATAATAACAAAGTAAGCATATCCTCTGCTTCTAGTTTTCTTGTTTTTGTGCTTTGTGCTTTTTTTGGGTCTGTAGTTGAAGTGGTAATAACCACTAAAAACTCAAATACAAAACCATGAGTAACGGGATTTGAACCCTGGTGATGGTGTCCAACCTAGTAATATCGGCTTCTGCCAGTTGAGCTAGGATTTGTGGACTCTGTACTTTGATTGTCTTGTTTATGTGCTTAACTTTCCTTAACATTGATAGGCGGCAAGTTCAGTCGAGGATGACGAGGAGGAATCAGACAAGTCCAAATCTGAAGTTAACAACGAAGATGAAGCAAGTGGCGAGGTAGTCCAAATTCCTTATTCATCTTGTACTTTCATGAATATATCATAAGCAAGTTGAGTAAAGAAAAACTATGAAAACAAAATTTCCTTTATGTGTATTTTTACCGTCTTTCCTCGTTGTACAGGACGACCACCAAGATGACGATGATGAAGACGACGAGGAGGATGACGAGGAAGACGATGATTGAAATCGTTGTGCATAACTTGTAATGCGATGTTTCATTGGTGGAGGGTTGCTATTATGTATTTTGTAGTAGGCTACTTTTCGATATCTGTGTGGGTTGAATATCTGTTGTCTTGTTACTTTGTTGCCAGCTACTCAAGCTTCCCTCAATTGTTAGTTATTGTCTCCTTTGTGCATTGTGCCTCTAATGTGTAGGCTTAAGTATTATAAATTTCTCATTCTGATCAAAGCTTTTACTATGTTCTGTTATATTGTTTGCGTACTCGAAAAATCGAACCCGAAATGCAATGTTACTGCTTCAATGAATGAAATCAAAGGAATACAGTGACAGTGGAACATATATATTTACAAGCAATAGATTTGAATGAGGTTTCTTCAACTATGAGGCAACCATAATCTGTGATGAAACGAGATGAATATAAGGTCTAGCAACAAGAGGCAACTTTTCTATATACATAAATAGTCTTTTCAAATTCTCCTTGTTGATTGAAGCAAGATCATCTATATCATTGCTGCTCATATACATCCATAGATCGCCTGAGTTTATGCGTTTAAGACTGTCCCGACAGAACGGGCAAGATTCCGATCTTCCATTCCTAAACCAACAGAAAAAAATGATTCAGCAATTGCGACCGCTTCGCAATATAATAGATTTAGAGGTCTCGGCAATAGCACATTTAATTTAAGGTTGCATTTTGCCAGAACTATGAACATGATTGACTTACCAGTCTCGGTAGCATTTCATACACATTGAATGATTGCAACTGGGCAATACAACCATGGTGTTCATCTCCATGCAAATATCACACTCTTCTTCATCTTCTTCTTCCGTATCAATTTCAGTGCTCTTTCCGTTGTTTATTACTTGTTTACGCTTGTACTTAGTAGCACACAAATGTTTCTGTTTCCTATCATCAACATCAGTGATTCCTCGATGAAGTTGCAATAACGACGGAAACACAACACCTGTTTATTCATTTAGATTTTAAAGCACTTCTCTAGAAACTTCAAAATCAAAATCACTTCTTAGTAGTAAAACACTTAACACTTACCATAGAACTCCTTCAAACTGGCTTTTCTTTCATATATAGACATGGTTGTCTTCCCATCTTTATATGCCTGCGACAAAATCCAACGCAAACATCATTTTATCAGTAGATAAACTCAAATAAGTTAATTCAAACAAGTCTAACGCAAAGAGGCCGAGAAAATCACCTTATAGATAAGAATTTTAAGCAATCCTAAGGCTCCGGCGAGGTAAAAATCAGTCCACTGAACAAAAAAGAGGAAGAAATGGGCAGCTGGGCTATAAGACAATCTCATTTGAAGGCAAGCACCATCTAGATCACTTGGATAATCAGAAGCTCTGATTCAAAACATATTTGCCACAAAGATTAATCAAAATAAACAACTTTTTTCAAATTTCAACATTTCAACATTTCAACATTACAACATCAAAGAAAAGGTACACACAAATTGAATCTTATAATCCCAATAACAAATTAAAAAAAAATCACATAATTCAATATTCATTACAGTGTATTGGCAAAATGAATGTCAGCTTCAAGAGCTTTGAGGGAATCCTTGAAAGACTTTGGCATGATTTCTCTATTTCCTTTTTCTTCTAATTGTTTCTTCCTTCTTTTGATAACAAACCCCATTCATAAATCTCTCATAAAAAAACTGTCCAATTAAAATTAAAAACTCATTAATTAATAAATTAATTAACCGACAAGAACAAGAACAACAAAAAAACAAGTACCTCGTTTTACCTGTGGGATAGAAGAACATGATAAAGAACAACATCCTCGTACCAAACCAAAGTAGAAAAAAGAACAGTCTTTCAGATGGAGCGAGAGATCAGAGAGAAAGTAAACTAAGAATGTGTTGTGTTGTGTTGTGTTGAAGGGTACTCACTTGAACTACACGTAACTCATTCGTTTTGTACCTTTATAACATACACGTATTACACGTCTTGGTCATGCTATCAGGAGTTTCTTCTTCAATTACCAAAAGGCCACTACCTTATTTTTCCTACAAAATAGAAAATCATGCAAAGATTTATTTGCTTTAATGTTTCTTCTTAATACTAGTTCTCACTGTTTTTCACCTCATGCAATTCATCACTTACTAATATAAGGTGTATATTGTCACATTTAGTTTGGATCAATTCAAAAACAGTTTTGGTCAAGTTCAAGCTACTTAATTTTATTCATATAATATAAACAAAAAGATTTGTTTGATAAAAATAACAGTTCTTTGATAAGCTAGTTCTTAGTTTGTACTTTATGATTGGTGGTAGATGATTGATAGTTTATAATTTATAGTTTATGATTGAGATTGATATCGAATAAACTAATTAAAATGTTTGATAAAACTAACGGTTCAATTACTTATAAATGTAAAATGACAAAAAAATATTTAATACATATTATTTCATTTTAAATTAAAATAAATTATATAGAATAAAAATGGGTTTCTCTTCAAATAATAAGGAAGAAAATAGAAGAAAAAAATAATAAGATGTATGTTAAAATACTATTTGAAATAACATATGAAAAATAAGCTATAACATAGTAAAATAAGTTATAAATTTGTAATGAAAAGACCATTATCAAACATATCTAAATTATCATATGAGTTTATAAGTAAGCTATAAACTTAAAAAAAATGTCTTACTAAATAGAGCTACATTATATAATGGGCGATTAAAATTAAAGACCGATAATTTATTGAAAATTGTATTGGTATATTTCTAAGGAGGCAATGAGAGGCGACAAGAGCGACATATTATGCCTTGTCTCGCCTTAAAACCCTATGGTCATCTATTTACGAGATTGACCACTTGTTTACTAAATCAATCACTTGTTTATTAGAGGTGCATCCCCTTTTCTAAATATGTTGCTTGTTTCGGGAATAACCCACATAATGTGGGATCGTGGGAAAGTGACATGTGTGTCTACGATCTATTACGAGGTGGAAGGAGTCATAGCGAAGTTAACCACGCTCAAAAAAATGATAGTGGATTAATCGTGCACTCTCACATTCTCTCAGCAATGGTTGCTATTTTCAAAAGACTTAGGATCCAGACCCAACACTACTATAAATTCATCAACACTGAAGTTAAGAAGAACAATCTCATTCATATAGAGAAATTACATACACAGAGCTTCTCACCTTCTATGTGAGCTAGATCTACACCCTACAACACACATTGAAACCTCTAACAACCCTAAATCACTAAGGGTTGTCACGTATGATACTTTTAGCAAGTACAATTGACGCACACTGTAGGGCTCGATAAAATTGACACGGGCCACCATCACAACCTATAGTCGAATTACTATCCTTGTGTTCAACCTCTTTGACTATCGTTGTGAACAAAAGGACAACAATCTCCGACCAACAAAGAATATGAAGGCAAGGAAAACGCCATAGTAGAGATGCGTGTTACTATAAACAATCTACATTGTCAGAGCCAAGATTTGGAGGATAACATTGAAGGTGCAATAAACACAAGAATCAGGGGTTTGAATTGGGTTTCTTGAATAAAATCTCTCTAAATTCAAACACCAACTCTTAATAGAAGAATACAAATAAATGAGCACAATTATTTTTATCATGGTTCACTGTTAAGGAAGTTAATCTAGTTCACCCGCCAAGGTGATTTCGCCTTCTCAATAATGAGTTAGTCCACTATAACCAAACTAATTACAAAACCGCAACAAGACTATTCGTCAGTGTTGCAAACCACAAAGATCAATGGTCTATTTCTTCTTGAATTTACATACTAACACTTAGTCACTCAAGGAACCAACCTCAAAGACACAATGTCAATGAATTCTTGAGCATACAAACTAACACTTAGTCACTCAAGGAACAATCAACTCACTGTTAAATACATGTTTTGTATTTACAAGATTGCTTCTCTAAAAGCATATTGCACAAGATTGCAGTGCAAATAATAAAACAAAAGTGTTAAGCAAGTTAACAAATAAAAGCTCATTGCTAGCAAGTTAATGAGCAACAACTCCTTGCTTTACAAAAATCACATAGTTATTTTGGTAGGCGTTTTAGCTACTTAAATAAACGCGAATTTCTTCAAAGTTATTCAACATTTCCAATTCTTGCAAGTCTTCCTTTTATAGTTGAAAAGAAATATGTTGGAGGGTAGAATAGAAATACCAAAATTCCAGTTGTCTTCTTGCAACAGTCAGTGAAAGAGTGGTAGGCAACCTATTACATAAGTATTGTCCTTGCACGACAAAACTAGTGTAGTGGAGGCGAGGTGATGTTGTACCTTGTACTATTACTCACGTGAAACCTTTTGATCTTCTCTTCTAATCTGTAGATGCTTTTGAATGTATAATAGTTGAAGCATGTGTAGAAGGATCAAAAATTAAGTCTCGAGAGCCATTGGTAACACTGAAACACACTATATTTCAAAGCACCCTTTTATGTACCTTGGCGCCATGCAGTATTTTTCCATTTCACTCACAAACAATCTTTCATCGGGTTTTAGATGGCCTACTATGTCATAAACCACTAAATTCTTAACTAGATCATGATTATGAATAACATATTTAATTGTTATGTTCAAACCGTTAGCGCTTGGCACGAGTCTAAACTTAAATGGACATTTACTCTTTTATTAGAAATAACCTGAGACGATTGTTGGTTCTTATAGTTTCTTCCCCTCTTACAATCCATAATCAATTTTCTTTCTTTTCTCTATATCTTGTATTAGAACAAATAGTAACAACAATGATATCATGTTGTCTCTCAATAGATTGTGTCCATGATAACACTTCAATCCGAGAGAGAAATATCTGTCAATTAAGACCATGATAACTTACTCATAGATACCATAAAACGTTTAAAAATTTCAAACAAAACATGTAAGTAAGACATATCAAATCAGTGGGGAAGAACTATTTAAAATATGTAGGAGAACTCTCCACCTCAAGAGCATATTAGTAGGGGTGGAAAAATGAGTCTGGTCCGTTGGGTACGTCTGTTTTTCCCGCACTTTTCTATAGGACAGACCAAGATTTTAGGCTCGCAATCTGAAATTTATCCGTCCAGCCCCGCCCCATTTTTTGCGAGCTTTCGCGGGCACAAACATTTACATAAAAGTTTACATTTTTAGGTTTAAAAGGTTCAAAACTCACAAGCATTCCCCGCCGCGTCCTTATTTTTTGCGGAACGGGTCAAAATTTTATGCCCGCATTCTCAATTGTGTTTGTCCTATCCCACCTCCTTTTTTGCAAGTTTTTGCGAGGACAAATCTAAATGGGACGGACATGCTCGTTTACCACTCCTACATATAAAGAGAGTATGCTAAATTAAACTATCGAATTTTTTAGGAGTGGACGAAATATCCACTATAGTGAATTTTTTAAATTTTCAATAAAAGTGAGAAACATATTGGATTTATTGAAAAAATTGATAATTTTTTTTTCAAAATCTGATAAAAATAGCATTTTTTTTCTTTTAAATCAATACAAATCTACTAAATTTTTTAAATAGACTACCAAACTTTTTGTGATTTACTGCTGTTTTAAAAGTGAAATCTTTTTAACCGTAAATTTTGAATGGCCTAAATAATGATAAAATCAAAGATAGAGGGTGTCAAGTAAATTTCTCCAAATAGTCTCCAAAAAAGGGAATTCTAATTGAGAATTTCTTAATAGATTATTATGGGATGGTGTGAATCAAACCTTTGAAATCCTTTATTTTCCTTTCAAAATGTATATTCAAACGCATCATAAAATGATTTTAAAAATTTGTTTCGGAAATGCATTTTCAAAAGTATCATAAGTGAGAATAGGTATTTCAGATATGTATATCTGAAACATTGAATAAAATGATTGTCAAAATTAGAGATTTGTTTGTGACATTTAAAAAAACACATTAATGTTAGTACGTAATAAACACAAAGATTTGATACGTAATTCAGTTAATAAACACACGAAAAAAAATAATACAAATATAACAACGATATTTAAAATAATTCGAATATGCAACTGACAAAAAATATATATTTTAACTAATTCAGATATATAACTCTAAAACACCCTAAATTTAAAATTATTTCAAAGATGTATATTTGAATACTCTTTTAAACTTTTAAATATGTGATATAATGAATTCAAATATGCACGTATTTTTGTCATAGGTATTTAAGAAGGTATCTTCCATACCAATTTAATATAAAAACCGTAGGGTAAGCCTAACTAGTGAAACAACAATTTCCTTATAATATTGTAGCACGGAAAGTTGGCAATTTCTTTAAGATAATACTTGGCCTTACTTACACTAACCACTGTTCAACGCTACTTCTCTACTATAGTCTAAAGTAACCATATATTAATTGAAGTAGAGATTTAAACTATTTTAATTTTGTGATAGTTTAATTTTGTGATAGTGACATGCCAACCAATTATTAATTACCAATAGAGAATATAGATTTGTACAAGTTAAACGTTGCTTGCACTAGACTACTAGAGAAACACACACATATACACTTCTTTTCACACGTGTGGATGTATTATGAACAAACCTTCACACGTGTTAATATATTTCCTATTCTAATGGAAGAGATACAAATTAATATTGGAGAACTAGCTATACCAAGGAATCTTTCCAAACAAAGGTATTGATCTATAATTACAATAACTCCAAACACTTGAAATATATAGAAATAGATTCTTTACCTACAAGTATAATCAAACACCTACTTAAAATTATCTTTGAACAAGAAATCAATTCTATAGATCCCTCATAAAACAAGTATAAGCAAGAAACTTTTATATGAAAGTAATAATGAATTGTTGGAGTAGAGAAAGAAGGACTCCCAAAATCGTGTGCATCCGCAGACGGATTTGGATCCCTACAACATTCGTACGATGTAGCAATTGTGGAAATAGTTAGGCCTAATGAGAGACATTTCTCATTAAATCTATCTGGTTTCCACAACTACTGCATTGTACAACATAGAGGATCGATCGTTATTGTAGGCTTCACTCTCAAGAACCTCGGGATCTTAAAACATGAATCATTTTCAATCTCCGCCATTTTAGAATTTAAAAAGTATTGATATCATCAATCGCGATTTCTTTGGGGACCTTCAAATTTAATTGTTGGGTATCCCATTTAGCACCTTTCAACTTCTGAATGAAATCATCAAACCTATCTTCCAATTCCATTAGACTATTGGCAAGTTGATCACATACATTGCCCTTGCTCTCCCAGTTTTCACTAAGCCAGAATGTCTGCCAAATACTTCGCAATACCGATAAACTTGTAGCTCCAACCTGCAATGTGGTAATAGGTCAGAAGATACACCCTTTCATGCTTCATTGATTTTGAGCTTGAAACATTAAATATGCACCAACTCATAAGGGAAATAAAGCATACCTTGAAAGAAACATAAAACTTGAAATCATCTAGCTGCTGATTCACCACAAGAATATATTTCTCATTTGCATATAGTTTGAGAAGATCCTCTACCTGCAAACCATCAGGACACTGGTTATATAATTTCCAAATGTAAAATAGTTATAAATTTATCAGTTTTCTTTGTAAAACTGTGATAGTAGCAGCAATAATGATTCTGTACCATAAAATGAGATCTGTCCATGCCATCCATCTTCTCTAAGGGTGAACCGAAAATTATTTTTGGCTTCATGAATTGTGACCAAACTAATATATTCTCTTCCTTGTTGCACTCCATGCATCCTGAAATAAATCCATTCGGAAAATTGGAAATTATCTTGAAGGGTAATAATAATAACTCGCAACAAAAACCACTGAGATTATCTGAATCTAACCTGGAACAGTGGAATGTAAAACATGTGATTTTACCAGTATGCGGGCACGCTTAAGATTTATCTGCAAAAAATAGCTACTGTAAATAACAAAACAAGATAAGATTTGATTCCTTAAAGTAAAATTAGCTCATGCTTTACATTCTTACCGTGTTAAACTGGAGAACTGAAAGTGATTCATATCGTAGCCAAATATGAAGAAGTCGTGTAAACAACCAAGTTGATGAAAGTACAGTATATGATTTTACAAGGCCAGGTGTATCCTGCGGTCAAAAGCTAAAAGATTGTAACATGGAAACCGACGGTATCGTGATGCTTCCATAATAAGAAATAAAGGTATCGTAAAAAATTATGTAGTTTACCAGTATCAATATGCCCAAACCAAGGCCAACCAATTGGGCTACCACTTCCCAAACTTCTTCCTGAGATATTTTGATGAAACAATTATTGTCGTAATTGTCATGAATGCATTATACTACGAATTATTATTCAAGGTTCATAACATCAGCATAATATTAACCAAATTGTGTCATCTATTGCTTCCTAGTACCTACTTCCTCAGCTAAGACCTATAACTTACATGCGGGTCACTGGATCAATCGATTAAACCCAAGAGCTTTGAATCAGTTTTGGGCCCAACTTAACAATAATATAAAGGTGAATATAAATTTTGAAATCAAAATCAGCATCCAACATTTCTTTAAAGGGACCAACACAAATATAGTTTCTCCTGATAAAGATGTATTCATAATGAGAGTTAGATTTGATGAAAGCATGAAATCATGAAGGCTCTATAGATATGATCATAAGTGAATGGCATGAGAGAATACATTACCTTTGCTGCTACCTCTCCTAGATTTGCTGAAATTGCAAAGTGGCTTTGAATTACTCGAAAAGAAGGGTCTTTTAGTCCTCTTGCTATAGCCTATTTTAATGTCAAACACAGAAAATCACACAACCATATGTGCTTGTTTTCGACATACCATAATCATTACAGAGAACTGATAGAGAGAAAAAAAAAAAAAAATTGCATCTGAAAATGAAAATTGTATTTTAGGCTTCAGGTGATTCTATAGAAGAGAAGTTTTATTAGTTATCTTTTTGGATAAACAACTTACTTAAGCCCTTATAGGATACACGCTTATCATATAAACTATGTTGGAAACTTATGGAAATTTAGAAAAAAACAGCGTTTGAACATGTTATAAGTTGTTTCTATAAGCTCTCGTAACCAGTTTCACAAGTGTTTATGGTAATTGAAAAACTCAAATAAGTCAATCCAAACTCACCCCAAGGTTTGCTAAGAAGACTTTACCTTAGTAAGATTTCCAAGAGATGCCAAAGGAAGAAAATATCCAGGATATAACTGGGTTGTGAGATCAAAAATGCTGCATGAGATACCATTGTGGTAAGGGTTTCTTAAGAGCTATATTTCATTTGCATATTCCATACGAAAACAAGAAGGCGTGTTCAGACCTTCCGGCACTGCCGATGAAGTCTGCATACATTCTCCATTGCTTTGGATCGTCATCGAAAAGATTTCCAAACCTCCCACCTGGAAAAACGAATAAAGGACTGTTTAAATTAAAAATTTAGCACGCGATCATCTGCTTCCTTAAGTTTTCTTCATGAATTCCCAGACCAATGAATAAGCGCCCGACAGCTCCAATGCCATCCTTTGTTACCCATCTAAAGATGAAAGCATAAAACGTTCAATCAACCAAAGAAAAGTCAAATCACATATAGTGGCCTCAAAGAAGCATTTAACATGAGTTTAATTTTGAGTCATACTAGTCAGCAAATCACAACCAATCGTTTACGTTACTTTAAAAGTAGTTTTAATTGAAGTCAGGTGTTTTTAATGATACGACAATTTTCATTGATTTACAGTGTAAAATATTTAGGCTCACAGAGTAAATGAATTATATCCTTAACATATTATATCCGTATCAATAAGGTATTACTGTATACAATAGTGGAAGATTTAAAATTCATAATTCACCTGATGGCAGCAGCAGAAGCAGCTGCCGTGGTTCCAGAGAAAGAACCGACACCAACAGCCTGTAAGTGAAGGGGGGGTTTTGACACAAGACAGAAATACAATCAGCACTCCATACATTTATGTGACAGATATATAACTTTAAACACATGACATAGTGAAGGAGCACATAGAAATCCATTGCACCACACTTTGTTGCATCACCACATAGATAGAAACAAATAAAACCTTCAAAGGACACTTTAACAGGAACATATACAACTACTGAAGGAAATGGTTTCCTAATCAAATCAACATACTTTAGGAAACTTCAATCAAGATAAAAAAATCATTTGTGTGGCAATTAGGTGATAGAAATACCGATATAATGATTTTTAACATTTGGCTGTAACCGTATGCCTTACTGACATGCACAATGATACTTTGAAGCACTAATTATCAAACCTGATGCTAAGACCACCAAATGCATATAAACCAACCATAAAATTAATCAAACATTCATAATTCAAACACTCTTGAGAAAAAGAAAAGTAATCAACAAGAATGACATGCCTTTAGAAGACTAGAAGTGACTATGGTGTGACATATCCATCCAGTCACGTTGGTCGGGAACTGTAGTAACATGTAATGCAAATAATCATCTGAGACTGATCCTGCATCATACTGAGAAACATAAGTAAACAAACGGTTACCCTCCAACTTCATCTAATCACTGAAGTTAAAACTCTAGTATTCTAGTGACCATTAGTTCAGTCTTAATTGAATCATTAGAAATGTATCACCTGTTGGATACTATTTCATTGGCATCAGTTTTTAAATTATTTCATACCAAAGAAGAATGAACAATGAAATTATTAAAGGGAACATCGATGACAGTGTTTATCCAATTTTCTAGAAGAAAAACAACAAAAAATATGTTTTAACATATTATAGACTATTAATAAAATGAATTTATGTTAATTACCAGGAAAGCCTGCTGGCAGAATAAAATCTTTAATCATCCGTGGAAGCCAGGAGAGTCTTTCATCAGAAGAATGCAAAACACCAAACTTGTTTTTCGTAGACCTATCCTCCTCAATAAGAACGGTTCGCAACTGCATATCATCGCCTAAAATGTATCTGTGCATAAGGGGAGAGTCAACCATTCTGATATTTATGCAATAATAAAATAAAAGATATGGAAATAATAAAAGGTTTAATAGGTTACACAAATGGAAATAATGAATGAAACGCGAACACGGACACTAGATAGATAAATCTTCGGCGTGAAGCATCGGTGTGCTAGACAGGCTGATGCATACATTGTTTCTAATAAACCAATTTGTATATCATATATGTTTTCTAATAAATTAATAACTAATATGCATTAGTATCTCATAACTTCCCAACCCCACAAGAATATGCACTTAAGCAACTAAGAAAATCATAAGCTAAACTAAGTCTAAAGCATATGATATAGTTAAGTAAAAACCTCTTAGCAGTACCATTGCTGTATCTCTCCACCAATATCACCTTTGATAACTCTTCACCTCTAAAACAACACAGAAACACATCAAATTCAAAAGCTAAGAAACAAAGCAAGAAAAGAGGTTAGGAACAGTCAACAAACCCTCCATTATCATCACCATCACCATCCTCTTTGAAGCTGGAATGTTGAGAGGAACATAGGATTTGAAAACAACGAGGCCTAACTCTCTTCAATTTGTTCACCTTAAGAGAAGAATTGAATGCAGTTGAAGAGAATGAAAATTGCAAGGTTGTGTGAGACATTGAAAACAAAATTCAAGCTCTGAAACTTGTTATAGTTGATTTGTGAGAAAAGTGTGAGTTTTGATGATGTTCATGGCTTCTTCTTCTGATTGTAAAGCTGGAACTGTAGTAACAACATATCCAAAGCTTGAAACGTAGAAAGAGCCACGAATCCGGCCGGACCGGTTTTGAACCGGAAAATGGTTGTCCAATGTGACCCGAACCTTATCATTTCTGGGCTAACAAATTGGAGATTTTAACATATCCACCCTTTCGCTTAAGGGCTGGACTAGGGGTGTTCGCGGTGCGGTTTTCACGCAAAAAATCATCTTAACTGCGAGAGAAAAAAGGCATGTGATTTGGTTTGATTCGGTTGATTTTTAGAAACCAAACCAAACCAATGCGGTTTGGTTCGGTGCGGTTGGTTCGGTTTTTTACAAATTATTTGTTGAGTCATACATTCAAATATATATATATATATATATGACAACATAACTTTGTATTTGATCATTCATATATGATACACTACTAAATTATAACAAAAAAAACTAATCATATTTGGACAATAACTTTCCATTTAATATGTAAAAGTTAGATTAGACAAAAGTAAATAATAAACACAAAATAATAGCATAAAATAATATAAAAAATATTAAAATAAAACAAAAAAAATAGAAGAGATGAGAAAATAGTGAAGATGAAAAAGAAAAAACATAAGAAATGAGAGATTAGAGATAAAGGTGTGCGATAAAATAAATTGAAAGAGAAAAAAATTGCATAAAAAATAAGAACGTGAAAAGGAAACAATATAAGAGAGTTGAGATTAGAGAAGAAGAGGAAAGATGTAATTAGTAAAGATGAAGTGATAATGTTAGAAGATATTTAAGAAGATTGAAACTGAAACCATAACTGCAAAGATGAGAAAATTGTTTGTAATCATAAGGCTAATGTATAATAGGTTTAGGTTTGGGTTAGATACGCGTTAAGTAAAACTTAGGTTCTAACATAATGCGGTTTGATTCGGTTTGGTTCGATTTTCAAAATACAAACCGCAAACCGAACCAAACCATGCAGTTTTGTTAAAAAATGACCCAAACTAATCCGAACCAAATGCAATTTTTTTGCGGTTTCAGTTTGGTTTGGTTTAGTTTGCGGTTTTCTATTGGGTTTGTTTGGTTTTGAACACCCCTAGGCTGGACAATCAGTTGGTTTGAATACAAATCTAGTCAAAAACTTAAATTCCACGTAAACCGTGGATCTATTATTAAGATACAATTTCGATCGATAATTTCTTTTGTTTTTATGGATTCGGTTTAGTTGGTTTGACAATAAAATAAATTAGATGGTTTGGCCGGTTTAATGTTTATTAGGATAAATCTATAAATATGACTATTTTTTATAAAATTCACAAATATTCTTCTTTTCATTTTTTTTCTTAAAAAAACTAACAAAATTTTAGAATAACTTAAAAAAAATTCATGATGTTTAGATAGAAATTAGACATGCACACGTGCGATAGAACTGTCAAAATGAGTCGAAGTTCATGGTCCGGTCAATCAGACTCGAAAAACGTTAGTGTCTAGACCTCATTTTTTGAGCTCGTTTACATTCCGGTCTTTTTTAGCCCGATCCGAAAAAGCCCTAAAAAATATGAGTCGGCCCGTATGGGCCATGGGTAGTCCACCGACCCGAAAAAAATTAAATTTTTTTAGATAACAACTAGGGTTTCTTTACTCATAAGTCTTCAACGCCTCTTGTCTTCTCTCCTTGAAAGCAGGATATCAAATCTCCAACAATATTGCTGAAGGCGTTCTCAAACTTCCTTAGTCGAAGCATACAAATAACAAACAAACTGACTTCCTAAAAATTCTGCACTTCTGTTAGTTTCACATGTCATGACATCTGCATCTTTAGTAAATTTCAAGGCATTTTCTGAGAAGAATGTTTTACCAAAATTCCTGCCAATCCCTAGATCTAACAAACTCCCACTTTGGCTAAAACATTATGTGGGGTGCAAAACAACATCACAATTAACATAAGGAATTTAAGCACACATATGAGAGCAGCACAATAAAAGCAGCATCAAAATTAAAACAGAGATAGCAGCGGATAAATAACACAGATGTTCAAACATAGCACACACAGATGCACAATTGACAAATAAAGGTTTCTCCCCCTGCACTACAACTTCTCCTCTTTGTGGAGACACATAGTATCTTTAGCGATAAAAAATTAACACATCAGCTTCTCCTCAGCATAAGAAGCACACAAAGCACAATTTACACAACAACAACTCCTTCTTAGCATAGTCGTCACATCAGCTGCACACAATTGGAACCACACAAAAAAACATGCACAACACACTCATAAGCACTCATAAACGCACACACTCATAAGCACTCATAAACGCTCACAGCTACAATAATTCACAGCTGCTCCCCCTCAAAGCACACACACTCTCCCCCTTTTTAGCCATAATTAGCCAAACCACTAAGAAAAATTCATGGCGAATGACAGAAATAAATACTAGATTTAACTAAGTCACTAATAGCTATTGTTAAGTACATCCCAATATTTAAAACAAAAGTTATGCACTTAAGTTCCAAAATTACATAACTGAGGATAAACAAATAACAAATGGAAACACAATTGACATCTTCAGGCACACTCAATGTTCTGCAGAATTTGTCGACTCTCCACTTTCTCCACTTCCTTCTTCTCCTGAGCCAGTTTCAGAAGAGCTTTGAGTTGATGAGCCGCTTGCTTCTTCTTTTTCTGGTGCCTCTTCAGCAGCATTTGCAGCAACATTCTTCTTCAGAGCTAGGATGGTCTCTTCAAGTTTCAGCTTCCTTTCTGAGATGATGCGTATGACGTCATCCAATTCTCTACAAGTTGCAGTAAGTTCAGCAATCACATCCCCTTTATTTTCTTTTTTCGGTGCAGCACCAGCAGATGTTGAGACAATGTCTAGGACATATGCTCCAACAAATAGCTTCTGATGTAGGGATAGAGGGGTAGCTCTTTTACATTCAGCATCCAAAGTTGTAGACAGAATTCCAGGATATTGATGAAGAATAATTCCACTTAGGAGAGTGGGGAAAGCTATGGAAAACTTTGTGGCACAAGTGTTAGCATGTTTAAGGGTCGGATCATAAATATAAGTACCATAGTAAAATGGTATCTTCATGCCAACTGCATAGATGAATTTGCCCAGTCCCACTAAGATAGTTGATGTGTGGTTTGTTGGCACCTAGTTTGCTACACCTATTCTATGCAGAATTGCATACTTCACACTCAATTTTCAGCAGACAACTTCTCCTTCATAGGCCAGGTCTTGACTTGATTAGCAGTTATGGTTATGCATATCTTGTCATCAGTGACTTCCAGCTCACTTTCTTCCTTATCACTCCTTCCTAGATATTGATTGATGATGACATGAAAGAATTCATCACACTTTCCTCTAACAAACACTTTCTGAAACTCTTTGTTTTTCTTGTCATCACAGTCTTCAAGGATGTTTACTATGAATTCTTTGACTAGAGTTTCATAGAAATTTTGTAGCTTTGTCACTGTCTTCATCAGCCCTGCTTCAGAGATCAATTTCATCACTTCCTTGCAAGCCAAGGCATCCTTTCCTAACTCCCTCTCTAAGGCCAATCTCCTCTGATATATGTATTTCCATCTTGCAGCAAACTTGATGGAATGGAATGAGATGTTGTCAATAGGAGCATCAATGATACTGTCATTGGTTCTCTGAACTATTGACTTCTCCACTGGTGAGATGTCTGGGACATTAGTTTCGACATCATAATCAGAATCAGATTCTGATCTTACTTTCCTCTTGTTGGCTGATGGAGTAGCTTTGCTTCACCCTTTTGGAGGTCCATACATAACCTTCTTCTTGACAAGTTTGGATGGGGTGCTGGATGTAACACCCCTTCTAATTACCCGCGTTTTATAGAAATAATAATCAGAGTTTTATCCACAATTAAGAGGCATCACAACTTAAATCATAAAAATTGATCCAACAGTTGTCATGCCTTCACTGAGGAATAAATCATTAAATAAATCATACTCAACGTCATGTTTAACAGCGGAAATGAAAACATAACCAAAATCCTGAATACATCACTCAACAGTTATTCCAGGATAATAAATCAACATAATTTAAAACTATTCAAAATATCCATTAAAGGATTCAAGCAACCGTTTCCCCAGTGTTACATCTACCAGAGCACGACACTGACACGCGAACTAGATTAACTAAACTCGACTCTAGAGCTATCCTCACCAACTCCAAGCAGCTAATCACTTCTGATCTGAAATTGTTAAAGTAAGGGTGAGATTTCAATTCAATATAACATGTATTATACGTTTTTAAATACAACAGAATAATCAGTTACATTAATCCATTAACCAAACACAAAGTCATAATCAACTCACAAACAGTTCACACAATGATCATGTATATATCAAACAATGGAAATTGCAACACTAGAAATCATCCTAACATGTTACAACCCCATATGCAATGCAGACTCTATGCATGTGGTACCAAAACGTGAACCGAGTTCACCCTCTGCTCCGTTTACTCGTGGAAAGACAGTGTAATCCATGATTCGCCCACAACCATTGGGTCAAGAATCTAGCCTCACCACCTCCGACCAGGTAAGTCTATTGGCTCTGCAAGCTCACTTCCGCACAATGGGAATGAACCAATTTAATAATGTTCATGCATGCATCATAAAGGCATGCAACATCACTTCACAGATCATAATATCAATAAAATCCACATCATGCCAATTCACCAATATATCACATTCAAACCATAATGAATATCAACATATAACATGGTATGCATTATCTCTCATCCGATAACTCAGACCATTCGTATTAATTATTCATCATCCTTAATTAATCCATACTTTTCAAAATCGGGAGCTCGACTCTTTTAAAATAATTTTTGAGAAAATAATATTTTTCCTTTCCAAAAGATATAAATTTAAATTTAAGAAATAATCGAAAACTTTCGAATCGAGTTACGGTTTAGAAAATATGAATTTTGAAGTTTTGGAATACTTGGGTTCCTCTGGGAGAACCCGGTTCCCACAATTTGAAAATACACGCTTCCTGGAAAAATGTATGGGGAACCCGGTTCCTTCCCACAGGGAACCGGTTCCCAGGTTTTAAAAATAAGTCTCCCTGGATTTTTGTATGGGGAACCCGGTTCCTCCCCACAGGGAACCGGTTCCCACGTACAAAAATGCCCAGATTTTGAATATTAACACTTGGAACCCGTTCCTCCCCACAGGGAACCGGTTCCCACGACTGTAAAAGTAAAATCTGCTATTTTTGACAGCTTTATGCATCCATAACATTTCCAAACTTTCAAACACGAATTGTGACATTGGGAACACCATTCTAAAGCCATTTTACACCATCATGACATCAAACAACATGATTTACTCATCCCTACTCACTATCTGACACACTAATGATCCAATTTTCCATACACTGACACAAAATAGGGTTTCATGCCTTAAACCTATAATTCAATTTCCTAACATACCCAATTACCCAGTTGATTCCCAAAACCCATAAGACATATTAACCAAACGAAATCACCCCTTACCTCGCGATGATTCTTGAATTCCTCGGCGTCGGCTTTTCCTCTCTTCTCTTCTCTTCTCCAATTCTACGTGAAATGATTTCTCCAAAAAAAAACTCTTTTTTTCCTTCTTTTCCTTTTTATACTCCTTTTAATATTCCTTTATTAATCCAAATAAAATGAAATAATAATAATTAGTAAAAGTAGAGTAATTTACTCCTCATACTCACTAATTACTCTGCACACCTCCCATCCTTTCTTTATTAAATGATCCAATTAATCCAATAATATAAATACTTAAGACTTTAATTAAATAAATAATTAAATTCTCACTTATTTAATATTTGAATTAAATCGGGTGTCACAACTCTCCCCCACTAAAAGAGTTTTCGTCCTCGAAAACATACCTTAGACGAAAAGTTCGGGATACGAGTCCTTCATCTGACTCTCCAGTTCCCAAGTGACATTTCCTTCAGCTGGTCCTCCCCAAGCCACTCGTACCAGTGCAATCTCTTTACCTCGCAATTGCTTCACTTTCCGATCCTCAATTCACGCAGGTACTGCTTCAATAGTCAAATTATCCCGCACCTGAACATCATCTACTTGAATCTCATGAGACGGATCCGCAATGTACCTCCTCAACTGAGACACATGGAAAACATCATGCAAATTCGCAAGTGACGGCGGTAAAGCAATCTGATACGCAACTTTCCCAACTCTCTTGGTAATCTGAAACAGACCAATAAAGCGCGGAGTCAACTTCTTTGACTTCAAAGCTCGACCAATATCAGTCATCGGAGTAACTCGCATAAACACGTGGTCTCCTTCATTAAACTCAAGATCTTTCCTTCTCTTATCATGATAACTTTTCTGACGACTCTGAGAAGTCCTCATCTTCTCCTGAATCATCTTAATCTTTTCTGAAGTTTGTTGAACGATCTCTGGCCCAATCACATCACTTTCTCCAGATTCGTACCAACACAACGGTGTCCGACATCTCCTACCATACAATGCCTCAAACGGAGCCATACCGATGCTCGAATGAAAACTATTGTTGTAGGTAAACTCTATCAACGACAAATAGCTATCCCAAGCTCCACCTTTCTCTAACACACAAGCCCTCAACAAATCTTCTAACGACTGAATCGTCCTCTCCGTCTGACCATCTATCTGCGGATGATACGCGGAACTTAATCGTAACTTAGTACCCAGAGCTTCTTGCAACCCTGTCCAGAACTTAGAAGTAAACCTCGGATCTCTATCCGACACAATGCTAGACGGAATACCATGCAAACTTACAATCTTCTCAACATACAATTCTGCCAACCTTTCCATCGGATAATCCATTCTTATCGGAATAAAGTGAGCGGACTTCGTCAATCGGTCGACAATCACCCAAATTGAATCACAGTTCTTTGCCGTTCTAGGCAAACCAGACACAAAATCCATAGAAATGCCATCCCATTTCCATTCCGGAACAAACAACGGTTCCATCAGTCCTGACGGCTTCTGATGCTCAATCTTTGATTTCTGACAAACCAAACACGCATACACAAACTCGACAATTTCCTTTTTCATTCCAGGTCACCAAAATAATTTCTTCAAATCATGGTACATCTTAGTAGCACCAGGATGAATACTCAATCCACTACGGTGTCCTTCCTCCAAAATACTTTTCCTAATCTCAACAACATCCGGAACACATACCCTATCACCAAATCTCATAACACCATTCTCATCAATTCGGAACTCGCCTCCTTGACCTTGGTTGATCAATGTCAACTTATCTACCAAACCAACATCGGACTTCTACCCATTTCGAATCTCTTCCAAAATACCACTAGTCAGCTTCAACATGCCCAACCTCACACTATTCGGAGTAGTCTCACATACCAAACTCAAGTCTCTGAATTGCTCCACTAAATCCAATTCACGAACCATTAACATCGACATGCGTAAGGACTTCCTGCTCAACGCGTCTGCCACGACGTTTGCCTTACCAGGATGGTAATTCAAACCAAAATCGTAATCCTTGAGAAATTCTAACCATCTCCTCTGCCTCATATTCAACTCTTTCTGATCAAAGAGATACTTCAGGCTCTTATGATCACTGAACACTTCAAACCGTGAACCATACAGATAATGCCTCCATAATTTCAACACAAACACAACAGCCGCCAACTCTAAATCATGAGTCGGGTAATTCCTTTCATGAGTCTTCAACTGTCTTGAAGCATAAGCCACAACTTGCCTATCTTGCATCAAAACACCTCCTAAACCCATCAAGGACGCATCACAATACACAACAAGGGACCCTTCCGGATTCGGCAAAATTAAAATCGGAGCACTAGTCAACCTCCACTTCCACTCTTGGAATCCTTCCTCACAATCAGAATCCCAAAACAATACACTTGGTTTTACAAATCTATTTCTCTGAGCACCTTCCAATAGCTTCTTCAATTTTCTATATCTAAAGTTGACGTCTTGTACGGTGTCATAGAAATAAGTTTTGTACCCAGAACGACATTAACAACGACGCCGACTCTCCTCAACCATCACTACACGATAAATAAATGACTTACAGGTGCTGGAACCATTTTAAAACAAAGTTCATCACATTATCTTTCCAACACTTCAAACGAAACTCAAATCAGACATCCAAAACTCAAATTATGGATTTTACAAGTTTTCGAAAAATGCTGTCAGCTTCAGGAAATCAATTCCCTGTGATAGGTAATCGATTTCTCACCTTGTGAGAGTGAAAAAATCCCAAAACATCATAGAATGCAAAATTTGAGATTCTAACTTCAACATACCGCAACACACATCATTCACCATGATTAATTGCGTCAAGTTACAATTCCCATAACCAATTCACATCATTGCATACTTTATATCAACCATTGACACTGACACAATTAATCTTTTCAAGAACACAAAGAGGTAACTCACACTGACAACTTCACGATCAACCGGAAGTGTTGCAACATTCCAACCACACCAGCTTCATCTTCTAAGAGTCATCCTTCTTAATTACCAAATATTTTCTAGGCCAAGAATATGCATCGACTCTTCAAAACGATTCATAATCACTTGGTTTAACTTCAAACATTCAACCCAAGGATAGCCTCAAGCTAATCCAACATCTTGCTCAAATGATGAGTCGTTATTATTCCCAGGGAACATTAGAACTCACACCTAACTAGAACACCATTATCCATACCACCGTCCTAAATGCAGTCTCCTGAATATCCTCCGCCTTAACACGAATTTGATGATATCCCGACCTCAGATCAATTTTTACTAAATACACAAGCTCCAACTAACTGATCCATCAAATCATCAATCCTCGGTAATGGATACCGATTCTTGATCGTCACTTTATTCAATTTCCTGTAGTCAACACACAATTTCATCGTACCTTCCTTCTTCTTAACTAACAACACCGGCGCACCCCACGGCAAAACACTAGGACGAATAAACTTCTTCTCTAGTAACTCTTCCAACTGTTTCTTCAACTCAGACAACTCAAATGCCGACATGCGATACAGCGCCTTCGACACCGGACTAGTTCTAGGAATTAAATCTATAGCAAACTCCACTTCTCTCTCAGGTAATAGCTCACTAACATCTTCCGGAAACACCTCTGGAAATTCATTCATAATCGGCAATTCATTACTCTCAGCCTTTCCTTTCGCTTCTGTCGAAGAATACAACATAAACACCACACCATCATTAACAACTACGTAACTCTGATCATCCATCTTAATTCATTGTCCTTATTAGAGTCTTCGTCTACTCATATGGTTCACAAGCTTCTACCACACTTCATTCATATTCATCACTTTATGCCCCATTTAGATAGTAAGACAATTGTATACCATCCAATACGATTCTGTCTACTATCAACAAGAGATTAAGGGTGATCAAGTCCTCAATTTGTCGATAGACATCCGATAATCACACTGGAGTATAAACCATCATTACCAACACTTCCTGTTCTCAGAATCGTACTTGTCTCTTTGCACTTCCAACTATGACTCGCGTCCAAACGATTCCAACAACTCTAACCACTCTTGCACTGTCTTCTCAAGCAGTACCTCGTACCAATGACTTACAATCAGAACATATCCGGGGAAGCATCTCTTCTCCCCCACTTAGTTTCACACTACTCCTGCAATAATCGATCAGAAAGGCAACAAGTACCGACAGTGTTGCACACACTTGTCGCGTACAAAGGAATAATGACATTAAGACACTGGTCACAACGACCGACTATGCTCTGATACCACTATTGTAACACCCCTTCTAATTACCCGCGTTTTATAGAAATAATAATCAGAGTTTTATCCACAATTAAGAGGCATCACAACTTAAATCATAAAAATTGATCCAACAGTTGTCATGCCTTCACTGAGGAATAAATCATTAAATAAATCATACTCAACGTCATGTTTAACAGCGGAAATGAAAACATAACCAAAATCCTGAATACATCACTCAACAGTTATTCCAGGATAATAAATCAACATAATTTAAAACTATTCAAAATATCCATTAAAGGATTCAAGCAACCGTTTCCCCAGTGTTACATCTACCAGAGCACGACACTGACACGCGAACTAGATTAACTAAACTCGACTCTAGAGCTATCCTCACCAACTCCAAGCAGCTAATCACTTCTGATCTGAAATTGTTAAAGTAAGGGTGAGATTTCAATTCAATATAACATGTATTATACGTTTTTAAATACAACAGAATAATCAGTTACATTAATCCATTAACCAAACACAAAGTCATAATCAACTCACAAACAGTTCACACAATGATCATGTATATATCAAACAATGGAAATTGCAACACTAGAAATCATCCTAACATGTTACAACCCCATATGCAATGCAGACTCTATGCATGTGGTACCAAAACGTGAACCGAGTTCACCCACTGCTCCGTTTACTCGTGGAAAGACAGTGTAATCCATGATTCGCCCACAACCATTGGGTCAAGAATCTAGCCTCACCACCTCCGACCAGGTAAGTCTATTGGCTCTGCAAGCTCACTTCCGCACAATAGGAATGAACCAATTTAACAATGTTCATGCATGCATCATAAAGGCATTGAACATCACTTCACAGATCATAATATCAATACAATCCACATCATGCCAATTCACCAATATATCACATTAAAACCATAATGAATATCAACATATAACATGGTATGCATTAGCTCTCATCCGGTAACTCATACCATTCGTATTAATTATTCATCATCCTTAATTAATCCATACTTTTCAAAATCGGGAGCTCGACTCTTTTAAAATAATTTTTGAGAAAATAATATTTTTCCTTTCCAAAAGATAGAAATTTAAATTTAAGAAATAACGAAAACGACTCGAATCGAGTTACGGTTTAGAAAATATGAATTTTGAAGTTTTAGTTTTAAAAAACTGGTAACCGATTCCTCAGGGAGAACCCGGTTCCCACAATTTGAAAATACACGCTTCCTGGAAAAATGTATGGGGAACCCGGTTCCTTCCCACAGGGAACCGGTTCCCAGGTTTTAAAAATAAGTCTCCCTGGATTTTTGTATGGGGAACCCGGTTCCTCCCCACAGGGAACCGGTTCCCACGTACAAAAATGCCCAGATTTTGAATATTAACACTTGGAACCCAGTTCCTCCCCACAGGGAACCGGTTCCCACGACCTGTAACAGTAAAATCTGCTTTTTTTGTTTACAGCTTTATGCATCCATAACATTTCCAAACTTTCAAACACGAATTGTGACATTGGGAACACCATTCTAAAGCCATTTTACACCATCATGACATCAAACAACATGATTTACTCATCCCTACTCACTATCTGACACACTAATGATCCAATTTTCCATACACCGACACAAAATAGGGTTTCATGCCTTAAACCTATAATTCAATTTCCTAACATACCAAATTACCCAGTTGATTCCCAAAACCCATAAGACATATTAACCAAACGAAATCACCCCTTACCTCGCGATGATTCTTGAATTTCTCGGCGTCGGCTTTTCCTCTCTTCTCTTCTCTTCTCCAATTCTACGTGAAATGATTTCTCCAAAAAAAACTCCTCTTTTCCTTCTTTTCCTTTTTATATTCCTTTATTAATCCAAATAAAATGAAATAATAATAATTAGTAAAAGTAGAGTAATTTACTCCTCATACTCACTAATTACTCTGCACACCTCCCATCCTTTCTTTATTAAATGATCCAATTAATCCAATAATATAAA
This sequence comes from Vicia sativa, assembly GCA_021764765.1. NCBI lineage: Eukaryota > Viridiplantae > Streptophyta > Magnoliopsida > Fabales > Fabaceae > Vicia > Vicia sativa. Next base: position 47,155,356 of record CM038793.1, on the reverse strand, counting down.
TACTTAAGACTTTAATTAAATAAATAATTAAATTCTCACTTATTTAATATTTGAATTAAATCGGGGTGTCACACTGGAAGCAACATCTTTGCCCTTTCTTGTTTTCAGTCTTTTGTTAGTTCTAGGGTTAACATTAATGACCAGCTCATTATAAGACAAGGTATCCACATCAATAATCGCCTCAGCTACATCTTTCTCAGTCCTCTTATCAGTTGAATCAGTCTGTTTTTCTTAAGGAGTTTTCTTCAGGGATGATGTTCCAACATCAGTCATGACTTCATCAAGAATTATTTCTTTTTCAAGATTCTCTCGAGGAGTCTCTTCTTCCCTCATGGATGATTTAGTGTACTCTTTTGGAGCAGCTTCACCAAGCATTTGGGCAAGAGGGATGGTGATCCCTTCAACCGGTAAACCCACACTTAGGGTATCAACAACTAACCTTCTTATTACCCTGTCTACATCTGTAGCATCTTGAATAGTTTCATCATCAGTGGGTTCAGATACATTGCCTCCAACTGAAATAGGAGTTTTCCTTGGTTATCTTGCATGACGGGTGCGAAGCTTTGTAGGTCTTGCATCCGAACAAGGAATCATGGAAAGAGGAACAATGTTTAGGACTTCTTTAGTTGGAATACTTTTGTTAGCGTTGCTTGATCCTGGTGTAGTATGTTGAGACATCTCGATGATCAAGTGTGGAGGATTGATTTTCTGAGGATTGGAGATTTTATGATTTTCTGGAGGAGTATAGCGTGTGGGGAAATTATGAAATATTTGAACTTGGGGTAGGCCTTTTATATGTGGCGCCTTGTGATGTAATATCATTGAGTGATATCTTAAATAATTTAGCCCCTTAATGACGTTCCCACACTTTTAATTGCTATAACTTCTTTAGCAAACAGAGCCCTTGTTCTTTTCTGGAGAATTCAAATACATCCCGTTCTCTTGAATAATTATTGACCAACTTAAGTTCAAAGAGTTTCCGGACCAGGTTCATTGTTCTTCTTTCAGCAGACTGGTCATTAACTTTAGAAGAGTTAACTGATGTCATGACATTTATTGGGACATTTAGATCAGTTTAACTCATACACTTCTTTTCTTTATGAACACTTTTACCTTCAATTTGTTTGACCTTTACACATGTATTGTGAGTTGCATCTAGAGGGACCCATAAATAACAGTTGTCTTTGTTTCTTATTCCCTTCATAGTAAATTCGTTTTCCTTGTTAGTAATGATACATTCAGCTTTTGTGAAGTTCACATTGAATCCTTGATCACATAGTTGACTGATGCTGATTAGGTTGAAGGTCAACCTTTTGACAAGTAATACGTCTTCAATGTTAGGGATCTTTGTACTGTGTATCTTTCCAGTTCCCTTAATTTCACCCTTTATTCCATCTCCAAAGTTGACATAACCAGTTGAATGATCTTGAAAATTGACCAATAAGTTTGGTCTCCTGTCATATGCCTTGAGCATCCACTGTCAAAATACCAGTCTGCAATGATCTTCAATGTAGAGGTAGTGTGAGCCAAGAGACATGATACATCTGCTTTGGGAATCCACTATTTCCTTGGCCTAGCCTGAGTCACATTTGAATGATGTGTAGAGTTGGGATAACCATATAGCTTGAAACAGAATAGCTTTATGTGACCATATCTTCCACAGTAACGACATCTCCAGTGTTGATGCCTCTTGTTAGGCTGTCTGTAGTTGTTCCTTTTGTGATATTGAAACATTTTATTTGATATCTTAGATTCAGTCTGACTTTGAGCTGATTCTGTAGAAGACTCCTTTGTGCCACTGTATCCTAGTCCACTCATGTCTCCTTCTACTCTTCCAGCTTAAAGTATCTTATCTAGTGTCTTAGATCCACTGTTTAGCATCTTGACAGATTTGGTCACCTGATTAAGGTCACACTTTAGCACAGTTACTTCACTTTCCAACTTCTTGATCATCTCTAGATGCTCCTTCTTTATGTCATGCAGTTGCATTATGAGCTTCTTCTGCTTCTCATTCTCCTAGACTACTTCAACACTTTTGATGCATAGTTCCTTATATGAAGAAACTAGTTCTTCGAATGTCAATTCTTCATCACTGGAGTCTCCATCAAAAATATATGTACCTGTCAGAGCTGTTACATGTTTGGCTGATTCTCCACCTGCTTCACTCTCAGAGTCTTCATCTGAACATATCACATTCAATCCTTTGTCTTGTCTCTTGAGATAGTTTAGCCAGTCCCATTTGATATGCCCAAAGCCTCCACATTCATAGCACCTTATTTCTCTACCTTGAGTAGGTCTTTCTCCAGCTTCTACTTTCTTCCCATAATTACTTGTCCTACTGATGTCATATGGGATGTTTCAGACATTTGGTCTTGAGCTACCATTCATTCTTTTCAGAACTGTCTTTCTAGCATGACTATGGTATTTGAAAATCCTTCCTTTGTATTCAGATCATATTCCTCACTTTTCTCTTCAGTGTTGGACTTGAATGCTATACTTTTGGACTTCTTCTCAGACCTCTCATTAATACTCAGCTCAAATGTTTGGAGTGAACCCACAAGCTCATCCATTTTCATGTTGTTGATATCCTGAGCTTCTTCAATAGTTGTTACCTCCATATCTCTTAGGTAGAGATCTTATCATCTTCCTTACCAGCTTTTCTTCTGGTATCTTTTCTCCCAAGGCACTACAAGCACCAACTTTTCAAGAACATTCATATGCAATTCTTGAATGCTTTCCTCTTCCTTCATTCTCAGGTTCTCAAATTTAGATGTGAGCAGCTGTAGTTTTGACATTTTAACCTTGGAGGTCCCTTCATGATTAGTCTTGATTATTTCCCAAGCATCCTTGGCCACTTCACACGTATTGATTAATCTGAAGATGTTCCTGTCAACTCCACCACATATAGCATTCAATGCCTTTGAATTTGCAAGAGTTAGTTCATCATCTTCCTTTGACCAATTTTCTTCAAGCTTTAGCTCACCAGTGGGTTGATTATTAGATCCAATTATGATAGGATGAGTTCATCCTTTCAGAATAGCTTTCGAAGCTCTGTTGTCCAAGGACTTTATGTATGCTGCCATCCGAGGCTTCCATAGATCATAATTAGAACCATCCAGAATGGGTGGCCTATTCAAGAATATTGCCTCCTTGTCCATGTTACCAGAAAATATCTTCTCTAGATCTCACCCAGAGACAAAGTAGGATGTCTGCTCTGATACCAATTGAAATTCTAGTATTAGATATGAGATGTCGAAGGTAATGTCACGACACTAATATCTGTTGTGAACACAGCTAAACAAAACAAAGTTTAAAGAGTGCATAAAAAAATAAAAACACATAGAGTTTTTAACCCATTTCGGTTCTAACCAACCTACGTCTGGGGGCTTCCAAGACAGGGATGAAGTTCACTATCAGCAGTATTAATTCGGAGCTAAACCTTCCCTGTTTACACCTCTTCACTTAATCAAACTACCCAATGACCCTTCTACCTAAGATACCACACTATGACACTCAACAAAACTAAAAACTGAAGACACTTTTCAAAGACACACAATCACACTCGCTTCAAAGCTTATGGTGATTGAAAACTTACAACTCAAAAATTTCCTAATCAAGTAGAAATACTCAAGAGGCTCACAATGAACAATTAACAACCAAAAGAATGAACAATTAACAACCAAAAGAATGAACAACAAATAATTAAAAACTAGACTTCTAAATCTGGAACGACCAAACTGCAAAACAAGGTTTGCAGCCCTTAAATAGAGCAACAACAAATAAGGTTGCTTTACTCACAAGTCTTCAGCGCCTCCTGTCTTCTCTCCTTGAAAGTAGGATATCAAATCTCCAAAAATATTGCTGAAGGCGTTCTCAATCTTCCTTAGTCGAAGCATACAAATAATAAACAAACTGACTTCCTAAAAATTCTAAGCTTCTGTCAGTTTCACATGTTATGACATCTGCATCTTCAGTAAATTTCAAGGCATTTCTGAGCAGAATGTTTTACCAAAATTGATGCCAATCCATAGAACTAACATTTACCTAAATATTTTTGGGGTGAAGTTCTGTCTACTGCAACACATATTTTGAATAAATGTCCAATGAAGAAGCTAGACGAAATTACTCAAGCAGAATGTTGGTCTGGTGTAAAAGAAAGTTTGAGTCATCTGAAGGTATTTTGATCTATTTCACGTATTTTGATCTATTGCATGTAGGCATGTGTCAGATCAGTTGAGAAGAAAACTCTATGACAAGTCGAGTCAAAGGATTCTAGTTGGATATCATTTGACAGGAGGTTACAAGTTGTTCGACCTAGTAAACAAGCATACTGTGATCGGCAGAGACGTGATCATATATGCGCTTAAAGAGTAGGATTGGACTGAAAATGTCAAGAAAGATTCAGTAAGAATCTTACTTGAAGAACCATAAACTCAAACTGAAAATGTAAAGAGGAATTTAGACAAAATGAAGTAAGAGATCAACCAAATATAAGTACAAGAAGACCCCAGAGAACAAGACGCATGCCAACAAGGTTGCAAGACCTCAGAGAACAAGACCTTAGTGAAGTGCACAACTGAACATGGAGTATATGTAAGAAGAAGCAATAGTGAATTTCTTATATTATGTCTCTTTGTCGATGACTTGTTAATATTAGCTAGTTGCAAGAAGGAGATCAAATACTTCAAAGGTGATCTCAATAAGGAATTTGAAATGTCTGCTCTGGGTGACATTTCATATTTTCTTGGCATCGAATTCTACAAGACTAGTAGAGGTTTGATGATGCATCAAATAAGATATGCAAGTGAAATTCTCAAGAGATTTGAGATGGAAGAATGCAACTCGACTTCGACACCTGTAAAACCAAGACTGCAACTATCGAAAGATTCAGAGGAAGATGATGTCGACCCAACCCAATATAGAAGACTTATTGGGTCATTAAGGTACCTTTATCACACGAGGCCTGACTTAGCATACATTGTGGGTATGGTAAGTATATTCATGCAGAAGTCAAAGGTATCACACCTAGCAACGACGAAAAGGATAATGAGGTATCTGAAAGGAAATCTCGGCTATGGTATTTGAGTTGGTGTAGTGATGTTGAGGATCGAAAAGCCACAACATGATGTGTGTTTATGTTAGGTGGTGCACTAGTTTCCAGGAGTTCGAGAAAGAATCAATAGTGACATTATCATCATGCGAATCAAAACACATAGTTGCTTCTCTTTGTATATGTCAAGCAACATGGATCATGAACTTGGTCGAAGAGATAGCACGAAAAGATCATGGAACAATTACCATAAAGATCGACAACATGTCAACTATCAATCTGGCGAAGAACCCAATCGCACATGGTTGAAGCAAACACATCGAAATGAGATTCCACTATCATCGAGAGTAGTAGCAGATGGGAAGATGAACTTGTAACATTGCAGAACTAAGAATCAGATTGCAGATATCATGACGAAGGGTGTGTAAGTCGAAGTATTTAGAAGACTAAGAACTATGATGAATCTAGATAGCTTAGATACAATGAATTAGGTGTTGTATTGAAAATAATTCCTTGTGTCGAAGCAGATTGCTCGACAACGACAAGGGAGTGTTGAAAAGATTTGATTCGATTTAGAAGTGTGGAAACAGTTTGTTACACATATGTTTGTTTTAGATCTAAAATAAATAAGATTTGATTTAGGTCTAAAATAGATAGATTTGATTTAGTTTCAAAATAAGTATTTAGGGCTTTTATAGTTTTAGGTTTTGACTTGGAGAGCAAGCTAACCTAAATCTATAAATAGAGGGAGTAACCCCTATTTTTGTAATCAGTCAAGTTGTATTCACAAAATTTATCGTTTCAAGTGAATAAGAAGTTTTTCACAGTTTGTGGGTAGAGAGAAACTCTGCAGAAAATCGTTGTCTTTTTTCTTCTTTTCTTTTATATTTTTCATCGTTATTGTGTGATGATAATAATCTTGTTCATCAAGAATGATATATATATATATATATATATATATATATATATATATATATATATATATATATATATATATATATATATATTCATCATAGATTTTGGTAGAGTTCCAACATAAATATTATGACAGGTGTCTACACAAATATTCCATCTGTAACAATTTATAAGTAAAATTAACTTTTTTGTTACATTTGATCATTAATGTATGTAGTCCATGGACTACATACATTAATGGTCAAATGTACTAGAAAAATCAATTTTATTTATAAATGGTTACGTAGAGGCTAGGGACTAAGATAGCGATTGAGAGACACTTTTTCAGAGCTGATACTCACACATACTTATCATGTTACTTCCTCCGTCTTATATTATAAGACACTTTGAAGAAAAAATTTGTCCTAAATTATAAGTCACTAACGTGACATTAATGATGTTTTTTCCAATATTCCATCTATTATTTATTTCTCTTTCCTTTTTTAATTTTCTTAATTTTTATTTTCTTTATAATTAATAAAAGATAATAGTGTAAAATCATGCATAAAATATTTAAAACGTGTTATAATCTAAAAATTTGCATTTAGAATAACAATATGGTGTAAGTTTGAGCGGAGAAATGAAAAACTTACAAAAATGGAAGAGTTTTGTTATTCATTTGCATTTCATTGCGATTTTTCTTCTTCTTACAAACTAAGAAATTGATGGAGGGTATTGAGTTTCAGAGAGAAAAACTGCTCTCACTCACAAAATCTGTGAAGCTATTGTTAGAAAATCATGTTTTTACTTTGTTCAAAAATGTTGTTAGTTCAAATCATGTGATTAGTTCTGAAACCAAAAGATTAGTTGAAATATGACATGGCTTGATTTTAAGTGTTTCCAGTTCTAGCACTGTTGTTTCCCATGAAACTCCTACTAGTTCTATTTATGGAAGAGTCTCTGATATTGAGAAACTCAAACATCTTTTGTTGTCTAGCAGCGATATTTCTATTGTGGGCATGGGAGGCATTGGTAAAACAACCCTTGCTAGTCACCTTTACAATGATCCTCAAGTTAGGGAGAAATTTGACTTTAAAAAGGTAGTACATGACTTGCTGCCAACAATGAAACAATTACGTGTGTTGTCTCTGTCAAACTACAAGAGTATCACTCAGGTTCCCAACTCTATTGGAGATTTGTTACACATGCGGTACTTAAATCTTTCTCATATTAATATTGAAAGGCTGCCTTCTAAAACATGCAAGCTTTACAATCTGCAGTTCTTGTTGTTGGCAGGCTGTAAAAGGTTCACTGAATTGCCAAAGGACATGGGAAAATTGGTTAATCTATACTACCTTGACGTAAGTAACACCGCATTGAGAGAGATGCCGAAACACATGGGAAACTTGGTTAACCTATACTACCTTGACGTAAGTAACACTGCATTGACGTAAGTGATGATTCGGTGAACATGCTTATGGGGCCTTTTCTACCTGCATCGCTTTTGACACTGTGCATCTATGATCTTAATGATACAGTCATTGATGGGAAGTGGTTTCAGCATCTAAACTCTCTCCAAAAACTTGAATTGTTAATGCTCCCAAACTCAAGTCGTTGCCAAAAGAGGGTTTTCCTTCCTCTTTGCATGTACTAAGTATCACAAGTTTGCAGAGGAAGCGAGGAAAGGAATGGCGTAAGATTGCTCTCTCCCTGGCATCACCAAAAGGAATTTGCAAAAATTGGTTGTATCAAGCAATATAGTCAAGTTCGAGTGGTGGGTGGTAGGATCATACAATCCTATGTGCCACGGCTGCTATGATTGGAGTACGATTTTTATTGTCGGTGTGGTCAGGACCAAAATATTTTAGGAGGATCGAAACTTAGCAGGACACTATCTCGTGTATGTACATTTTATTTTTTACTCATATTTTACATGAATGGTCTTAACTCTTATTATTACTCACCATTAAGTGTGTCTACATTTTTGTTTTTACTCCTATTTTTGCATCATGATGTATGGGGAATATTGAGGCCTTCGTTGAGAGGTCCTCGACAAAAATATTCATCAAATATTTCACACATTTAGAAATGGATCGTTGAGACCATGAGGAGTTGAGAGCCACACGGGCAAGTGTTGAAAGTAACACAGCAGAAGAATAAATAGAGAATCTTACATTACTTGTAAAGTAGTTAGTAACTAATTTTAGTTAGTTAAGAAGTTAGTTAGGTGTTTGAAATAGTTAGTTAGGAATTAACTACTATATAAGCAGCATTGTAATTCCATATTAGACATGAAAATGAGTAATAAGAAAAAGTTCAGTGATTCTCTATCTGTTTTCTGCAATTCTTCTTCATTCTTTGTATGCAAGGCTTGAGTTTTAACTTGGTATCATCGACCTGTGATCAAGTCTCCACCGTTGCGTTTTCGTGATCGCTCATTTTCATCCTTCTTTTTTCTTCTTCTTCTTCCTTTCTCACTGCTTCTTGTTTTCTTTTCCTGCACCACCATGTCAACTCCCAGCAGTGTTCATGGTGGTTCTCCATTCAAACACAACAGCAAGGGATATCAAAATGATACCCTCAACCCTTACTTCATGCACCCAAACGAAAATCCCGCATTGGTTCTTGTCACTCCTTTACTATCAACCAACAACTATCATTCTTGGTCAAGATCCATGACAATGGCTCTTCGCTCCAAGAACAAGCTTTGTTTCATCAATGACAGTTTACCTCAACCAATGGAGGAAGATTTCAACTCGCTTGCTTGGGATCGGTGCAACACCATGATCATGTCATGGCTCCTTAATTCTGTTGAATCTGAAATTGCACAAAGTGTGCTTTGGATGGATACTGCAGCTGAGATTTGGATCGAATTGAAATATCGTTTTTATCAAGGTGATGTGTTTCGCATCTCAAATCTCCAGGAAGAAATCTACAATCTGAAACAAGGTGATTCTTCTATATCATCATATTATACTAAACTCAAGAAACTGTACCAAGAATTGGATAATTTTCGTCCAATTCCTTAATGTTTTTGTGATACTACATGTCAAGATGTTAACAAGATTCGAGCCTATCGTGATGGAGATCAAGTCATTTGGTTTATAAAGGGGTTGAACGATCAATACTCAACAGTGCAGTCACAAATCATGTTAATGGAACCACTCCCATCCATATGCAGAGTTTACTCGCTTCTTGTTCAGCAAGAAAGACAAGTCATTCTATCTATTGATGAGTCAAAAGCTCTGTTTTCCCCAATACCAACCAACCTCAGTAAACTGCTTCTTCCAGAGGTGGAAATTCTCGAGTCAGGGGTGTTAGGGGTGGTCGATCTAATGGAGTAAGAGGTATAGGCTCAAGAATCTGCACACATTGTGGCTTGACCAACCACACGGTTGACACTTGTTTCAAAAAGCATGGCTATCCACCGCATTGGAAGCAAGATGGTGCTATCAATCAATATGCAGCATTTACTGATCAGTCAAATTCCTCTCAAGACACTGCCAATGGTAATTTTGAACAAGTGCAATCTCCTTTGGCCTTTACACCTGATCAACACAAGGCATTGTTGGCTTTACTTAAAGGTGCTACTTCTCAAGCCCACAATGTCAACCATTTAACCTCTCAGCCTGAAAATGGCTCAGGTATCCTCTGTACTATTCCAAATTCCCTTTGCTCTAAGAAATTTGTTCTCGACACGGGTGCCACTGATCATGTTTCTCATACTAAAGCATTTTTTCAATGCTTAAAAAGAATAAACCCCATCACCATAAAATTGCCTAATGGAGCTCTTGTCACCACTAATTATGTCAGAACCATTTATTTTGATCGTTTGATATACATTACTGATGTACTATACATGCCAGATTTCTCATTCAATCTCATTTATGTTCCTAAGCTGACCAGAAATTTACAATGTCAATTAATGTTTGATGATCATTATTGCGTGATAAAAGATTCTTACTCCAAGAAGAAGATTGGCACAACTAGGTTGAATGGTGGATTGTACATCCTAGAGTCTCCATTAGTTTCTTTGTCTGCTACTCCTTCTGCCCATTCCATCAATGTATTGTGTAACGCCCCGAATTTAATTAATTAGTTAATTAAATTATTAAAAGATTTAATTATTGGAATTAGACGAAGTTTGAGAATTAGTCGGAGTAATTGAATTTATTGGCATTATTTAAGAGACATATTTGGATTATTAAGTTTAAGCCGGATTATTTGGTTGGTGTAATTGGAGGATTAATATTAAGAATAATAGTATTTATTTATTGGACTAGTTTATTTAAGTGAAATAATCAGTTTAGTCGGAGAATTATTATTATGAGTAGAGATTAATTAACTAGAATAATTTAGTGATGAATTAATTTTGTGGTAGAATATTATTGAAAATAATATTAGAAATAAGTGTGGAAATAATAGAGTTATTTATTTGGTGTTAGAAATATAGAAAAAAAGGTGTGAAAATTAAGTTAAGTAGAAATAATAGAAATATTATTATTATTACTATTTTATTATTATAATAATAATATTATTAGTTGGATTTAATTATAAGAGAAGGAATTAGGTTTAAATAAATAAGAGATATAAAAGGAGAAATATAAGGCTAATAGTTAGAATAATAATAATACTAGAATTATTCTATTATTTGGAATTAATAAATTAAATGTGGTATATTAATTATAAGAGAGAATTAGTATTTTTGGGGAGAATTATTTAATAAAACAATTTTATTAGAAGCTACTATATATATTGAGTAACCTAGAAAAATAAGGATTTTTATGTTGTTGCTTGAAAACAAAAAGAAAACCCTAGCCGTGGAGAAATACCAGAAGTGAGAAAAAGGAAGAAAAGTTGGAAAACAAAGGTGCTAGGAGGGATCGTTGCTGTCCGAGAGTTCTATTATCCCGATCGAATTTCCGAGTTCCCGTCAATCCACAGGTAAGGGTGGGGTTCGGGTTTTATAATCGATTGTAGGATGGTTCGTATGTGGGGTTTAGAGCTACGTAATTATACTGCTAATCGTAATTACGGTGATAATTTTATATGTTGAATTGAATTATAATATTTTGTGTTGAATTATGAAGAAATTGTGTTGTGGGTAATGCATACAATGTTGTGTTGTCTCGATCGAAATATTACACGTGGCTGTGGAAAAGAAGGGAATTTTGGATTGATGAAGAACAAAGGGAGGCGACCGCCCGAAAGGAAAGGAGACGACGTCCTAGAGGAGGAGGTCCGCCTCTTGTTTAAGGGGGGCGCCCTCAAGATTGGGGTGGGGTCCCAACCATGTTCATTGCTCACTGACGTGGCATGTTGGCTTGGAGATGTAGTGCTTGGTATGTGATTAGGAGAGAGTATTATAATAATTAATAGTCCCAATATAAGAAAATATGACAATTAAAGAAGAAGTGTGCTTAGCTGTAGCAGGAAAATCATTTAGCAGTATCAAGAACCATACCATAAAATTAATATTAGCAGTAAATAAATGATATTAGACAGTGTAGATTAATTTGGGAAGTGATCCCTAATAATGCAGGAAACTATTAGACAGTGATAGAATTACCTAGTAGAATAAATAGAACTAATTCCTGGTGTTGCAGAAAATTAAAACAGGGCAGAAAATAACACTGTCGGTCGACGGTCGTATTAAGCGGAGAAAATAGTTTGTCGGAATCGAACGAAATTTTATGAGATAGTTCGGGTATACGGGTAGTTAATTAAAACAGTGTTATTTTGTCTTAACTCGTGTTAGTTGTTTAATTGCCGATACTGTCGGAATGATGTCGTTTATGTCCGAATTAGATGGTCTAAGTGTCGTAGGCTCAAATGGCCAAAGTCGAAGATGAAGTTGATTGAATTAAATTATAATTGTATTGTTGTTAATATTGCTAATTGTTGTTAAAGTTGTTAATTGTTATTGAGGTTGAATTTGATCGTGTTAATTATAAATTATATCGTGGTTGATATTGCTAATTGTTGTTAAAGTTGTTAATTGTTATTGAGGTTGAATTTGATCGTGTTAATTATAAATTATATTGTGGTTGATATTACTAATTGTTGTCGAAGTTGTTAATTATTGTTGAAGTTGAAGTTGATTATGTTAATTATAAGCTGCATTGTTGTTGACGTTGTTGATAGTTGTTGAGGTCGAAGTTGATTGTGTTGATTAAGTTGATGCAGTTAATGCATGATTAAGTTGTTGTTGTTTTAAGTTGTTGTTGTTTTAAGTTGTTGTTGATGTTGTGGTTGGTGTATCATACATAGCATGTGCATTATTAAGTTGGATTGGCACCACGTTGTAAGTTGGCCTGGATTGGCACCACGTTGTAAGTTGAAGGCTTATGCCTTGTTGAATGCCTCGATAACCTGGCATATTTTTACGTTGGGAGTTTTGCTCCAAATGGATCCACATGCATTTGCATTTGTCGAGTCGCATTGAGTCGCATTTAAGTTGTTGTTGATTCTATATGGTTTGGTGGATATTATCGTTGTTGATTCTATGTTGTTTGGTGGATATTATATGTTGTTGATTCTATGTTGTTGGGTGGATATTATATGTTGTTGACTACAATGTTGTTTGGTAGATATTATGTGTTATCGATTAAAGTAGTAATTATTGTTTGTTTCTTTACTTAAGCATATGAATTATCGTACTTTCGCTTATATTATTCGATATCTCACCCTTTCTATTTTGTTGGTCGTTACCTTTATATTGGTAACGTGCAGGTATCCAAGAATGGAGGAATTAGTTAATGTCGGTTCAAGTCGGTGTCTTTGCTCTGATACGTAACACTCGGGGGGACGTTGGTCTATGTTGTTTATATTGTTAACTCTAGTTGTTATTAGTATAATTTGTTGAAATCCTAAGTGATGTTGTGAAATAAAAAGTTGTTAAGTATGTTGAAAGTCGAACAAGATGTTTAAAGTTGCTATTAGTATAATATATTCAGTTGTATAACTATGAATTCCGCTGCGTAGTAATAAAAAGTATTCTGTTTGAAAGTTATTGCAAGTTGTTATGAGATCCTCCGAATTAAAAAGTGTTATGTATCTTATCTATTTGTGTTGTTAATGTTGAAATGTGACATCCCACGTTTTTAGTTTAAAATTTCCGCACTCTGATTTTATAATAAACGTTGGGTAGAAATGGGGTGTTACATTAGTGGTATCAGAGCAGGTCGGTCTCTCCGGCCAGTGTTGTCTAACGTTGTTTACTTCCTTGGTACGCGACTAGTGTGTGGAACACTGTCGGTACTTGTTGCTTTTGGTTGATTGCTTGCAGGAATTAAGTTGAAGCTAAGTGGGGGAGAAGCTTTGCTTCTCAGATGTGTTTAGTTGAGAGATATCAGATTAGTATGCTACTGAAGGATACGGTGCAAATGTTGTAGGAGCCTTGTCGTTTCTTGAATTCGAAGGTGGTAAGAATTTAAGATTTGGTTGTTTGACAAGTTGGAATGTATTGGAAATGAATAGTTGCTATGAGATAGAATTTAGTGAGTTGATTGTTTAATTAGGCCATGTTGTAGAATTATTGGGATTGATTTTAAAAGTTGTAGAAGTTGTTGGGAGTTGTTGGGATCCTTGAATCATGGATGCAAGTTGGAAAAAGGATACTATTAATGTTAGTAACGACGGTTTAATCTCTATTATGGTTGTCGGCTATCTATTGACAAATTGAGGAACTGATCACCCTTAATCTCTTGTTGATAGTAGACGGGATCATGTTGGATGATATAAAATTGTTTTGCTATCTTAATGGTAAGTAAGTGGTGGATGCTACGACAAGAATGTTGTTAAAGTGAGGATACCAAGGTGTACAAGAAAGTAAGTGAGTAGTAGTTGTTACTATGTTGTAAGGTGATTGTCTCCAAGTAGTTGCTTTTGAGTTGATGAGAATTAAGAGAGTTGTTGGTGTTTTGTGAATGAATGACCTCAGAGTATGAGAATAAGGATTTTGTATAAGTATTTCAGTGTTGGAGATGTTGCTAGGATAATGATGCAATGATGTATAAGTTGAGTATGAGCAAGTGAAGGTTGTTGCTATATTATAAGACGTTGTTTCAAGATATTGCCAAAATGGTTGGCGAGTTAGTAAGGATTATGTTACAAGAGCATTGGAAGATTGAGATATAAGTTGTGGAATTAAGCCATGGATGGGTTGTTGTTGAATCGAACGATTGGATGCGAATGTGATGTTAAGGATGGTTGTGTCGGATAGATTTTCGAGGACGAAAATATTCTAAGTGGGGGAGAGTTGTAACGCCCCGAATTTAATTAATTAGTTAATTAAATTATTAAAAGATTTAATTATTGGAATTAGACGAAGTTTGAGAATTAATCGGAGTAATTGAATTTATTGGCATTATTTAAGAGACATATTTGGATTATTAAGTTTAAGCCGGATTATTTGGTTGGTGTAATTGGAGGATTAATATTAAGAATAATAGTATTTATTTATTGGACTAGTTTATTTAAGTGAAATAATCAGTTTAGTCGGAGAATTATTATTATGAGTAGAGATTAATTAACTAGAATAATTTAGTGATGAATTAATTTTGTGGTAGAATATTATTGAAAATAATATTAGAAATAAGTGTGGAAATAATAGAGTTATTTATTTGGTGTTAGAAATATAGAAAAAAAGGTGTGAAAATTAAGTTAAGTAGAAATAATAGAAATATTATTATTATTACTATTTTATTATTATAATAATAATATTATTAGTTGGATTTAATTATAAGAGAAGGAATTAGGTTTAAATAAATAAGAGATATAAAAGGAGAAATATAAGGCTAATAGTTAGAATAATAATAATACTAGAATTATTCTATTATTTGGAATTAATAAATTAAATGTGGTATATTAATTATAAGAGAGAATTAGTATTTTTGGGGAGAATTATTTAATAAAACAATTTTATTAGAAGCTACTATATATATTGAGTAACCTAGAAAAATAAGGATTTTTATGTTGTTGCTTGAAAACAAAAAGAAAACCCTAGCCGTGGAGAAATACCAGAAGTGAGAAAAAGGAAGAAAAGTTGGAAAACAAAGGTGCTAGGAGGGATCCTGTCCGAGAGTTCTATTATCCCGATCGAATTTCCGAGTTCCGTCAATCCACGGGTGGGGTTCGGTTTTATAATCGATTGTAGGATGGTTCGTATGTGGGGTTTAGAGCTACGTAATTATACTGCTAATCGTAATTACGGTGATAATTTTATATGTTGAATTGAATTATAATATTTTGTGTTGAATTATGAAGAAATTGTGTTGTGGGTAATGCATACAATGTTGTGTTGTCTCGATCGAAATATTACACGTGTGGAAAAGAAGGAATTTTGGATTGATGAAGAACAAAGGAGGCGACCGCCTGGGAAAGGAAAGGAGACGACTTAGGAGGAGGCGTCCCTCCTTGCTGTTAAGGGTGGGGGGTCCTCAAGATTGGGGTGGGGTCCCAACCATGTTCTCATTGCTCAGACGTGGCATGTTGGCTTGGAGATGTAGTGCTTGGTATGTGATTAGGAGAGAGTATTATAATAATTAATAGTCCCAATATAAGAAAATATGACAATTAAAGAAGAAGTGTGCTTAGCTGTAGCAGGAAAATCATTTAGCAGTATCAAGAACCATACCATAAAATTAATATTAGCAGTAAATAAATGATATTAGACAGTGTAGATTAATTTGGGAAGTGATCCCTAATAATGCAGGAAACTATTAGACAGTGATAGAATTACCTAGTAGAATAAATAGAACTAATTCCTGGTGTTGCAGAAAATTAAAACAGGGCAGAAAATAACACTGTCGGTCGTATTAAGCGGAGAAAATAGTTTGTCGGAATCGAACGAAATTTTATGAGATAGTTCGGGTATACGGGTAGTTAATTAAAACAGTGTTATTTTGTCTTAACTCGTGTTAGTTGTTTAATTGCCGATATCTGTCGAATGATGTCTTATGTCCGAATTAGATGGTCTAAGTGTCGTAGGCTCAAATGGCCAAAGTCGAAGATGAAGTTGATTGAATTAAATTATAATTGTATTGTTGTTAATATTGCTAATTGTTGTTAAAGTTGTTAATTGTTATTGAGGTTGAATTTGATCGTGTTAATTATAAATTATATCGTGGTTGATATTGCTAATTGTTGTTAAAGTTGTTAATTGTTATTGAGGTTGAATTTGATCGTGTTAATTATAAATTATATTGTGGTTGATATTACTAATTATTGTCGAAGTTGTTAATTATTGTTGAAGTTGAAGTTGATTATGTTAATTATAAGCTGCATTGTTGTTGACGTTGTTGATAGTTGTTGAGGTCGAAGTTGATTGTGTTGATTAAGTTGATGCAGTTAATGCATGATTAAGTTGTTGTTGTTTTAAGTTGTTGTTGTTTTAAGTTGTTGTTGATGTTGTGGTTGGTGTATCATACATAGCATGTGCATTATTAAGTTGGCCTGGATTGGCACCACGTTGTAAGTTGGCCTGGATTGGCACCACGTTGTAAGTTGAAGGCTTATGCCTTGTTGAATGCCTCGATAACCTGGCATATTTTTACGTTGGGAGTTTTGCTCCAAATGGATCCACATGCATTTGCATTTGTCGAGTCGCATTGAGTCGCATTTAAGTTGTTGTTGATTCTATATGGTTTGGTGGATATTATACGTTGTTGATTCTATGTTGTTTGGTGGATATTATATGTTGTTGATTCTATGTTGTTGGGTGGATATTATATGTTGTTGACTACAATGTTGTTTGGTAGATATTATGTGTTATCGATTAAAGTAGTAATTATTGTTTGTTTCTTTACTTAAGCATATGAATTATCGTACTTTCGCTTATATTATTCGATATCTCACCCTTTCTATTTTGTTGGCCGTTACCTTTATATTGGTAACGTGCAGGTATCCAAGAATGGAGGAATTAGTTAATGTCGGTTCAAGTCGGTGTCTTTGCTCTGATACGTAACACTCGGGGGGACGTTGGTCTATGTTGTTTATATTGTTAAATCTAGTATTTATTAGTATAATTTGTTGAAATCCTAAGTGATGTTGTGAAATAAAAAGTTGTTAAGTATGTTGAAAGTCGAACAAGATGTTTAAAGTTGCTATTAGTATAATATATTCAGTTGTATAACTATGAATTCCGCTGCGTAGTAATAAAAAGTATTCTGTTTGAAAGTTATTGCAAGTTGTTATGAGATCCACCGAATTAAAAAGTGTTATGTATCTTATCTATTTGTGTTGTTAATGTTGAAATGTGACATCCCACGTTTTTAGTTTAAAATTTCCGCACTTTGATTTTATAATAAACGTTGGGTAGAAATGGGGTGTTACATATTGCACTCCAAACCATCAAATATAGACCAATCATGTAATCTTTGGAACTTGAGGCATGGTCACCCCTCTAATGCAAAATTCACCCAATTGCATAAAAAGTTTCCTTTTATCCACAATACTTTTGTTTCTACTCCTTGTGATGTTTGTTTTTATGCCAAACAAAAATGATTGCCTTTTTCTCATAGTTTACATACCTCTCAGTATGTGTTTGATTTGGTACATATGGATATTTGGGACCTTTGTCCACCCCCTCTATGATGGGTTTTCGATATTTTCTCACAGTGGTAGATGATAAAAGTAGATTCACATGGTTGTTTTTAATGAGATTGAAATATGATGCCTTGTCAATCATCAAATCTTTTGTGGCCATGGTCAAAACTCAATTTAATACAGTCATTAAGTGCATAAGAACCGATAATGGATGTGAATTTTTTCTCACTGAATTCTACAAACAGCATGGCATTTTGCATCAAACGTCTTGTGTTGGTACTCCTCAACAAAATGGCATTGTTGAAAGGAAGCACCAACACATCTTAGGCATAACTCGTGCTCTATTATTTCAATCTCATTTACCTCACATTTTCTGGGCTCATGCAGTAGGACATGCAGTTCATATAATAAATAGATTATAATCCCTTTTCCTAAAACATCAATCTCCTTATCAGCTTTTATACAATACTTTACCTGATATTACAAACCTTAAGGTTTTTGGCTCGTTATGCTTTGCTGCTACATTAAAAGCTCATCGAAAGAAGCTTGATTCTCGAGCACGCAAATGCATTTACTTAGGTTATCAACCTGGCACAAAGGGTCATATTTTATTCGACCTAAATTGCAAAGAACTATTTGTTTCACGTGATGTGTCCTTTTTTGAACAAAACTTCCCATATAAACAAGCACATAGCCAAAATGCTCCATTCACCTCTACACCTCAACCTCCTGATTTAACCTATTTGGATGACCTGCTTGATCATCCCTGCACCTTTCCTTTCCCTACACCTCACACACCACATACTTCCTCATTTACACATACATCACCTCAACCTTTGCATCCTACCAATTCCAAGACCCCTCCTGTGCCTCCAAGGCGGTCTCATAGAATTGTCAAACCTCTCACTCATCTTCAAGACTATCACTGCAATCTTATGGCTAGTACAATCCCTATTTCAGATGATGCTAGTACCAATCTCTCTTCTCACTGTAAGTATCCCCTCTCATCTGTCTTATCATATGCTGCTCTTTCTCCTTCCCACAGGAAATTCATCTTGAATATATCTGCCATAAATGAACCTTCTACATATGAGTCAGCCATATGTGATGCCAACTGGAGGGAAGCTATTCAGACTGAGTTAAATTCCTTAATCAAGACCAACACATGGTCTCTTGTTCCTTTACCTCCTCACAAGAAAGCTATCAGCTGCAAGTGGGTTTTCAAGCTAAAAATGCATGTCGATGGTACAATAGAAAGTTATAAGGCACGTTTGGTTGCAAAGGGCTTTACACAAATTGACGGTTGGATTATATGGATACTTTTAGCCTTGTGGTCAAAATGATTACAGTTCACATGTTCATGGCAATTGTTGCAGTTCAAGATTTGCCACTGTTCCAACTGGATGTTAATACATCTTTTCTACATGGGGACCTAAATGAAGAAGTTTACATGAAGGCACCTCCTGGTTTGGAACTCCTTAAATCTTGTCTCGTTTATAAATTACAACGATCCATATATGGATTAAAGCAAGCAAGTCGGCAGTGGAACACCAAACTCATTGATACACTTATTGTCATTGGATATGTTCAATCTAAAGTTGATTATTCACTCTTCACCAAACATTCTTCAGCAGGGTTCATAGTTGTTCTTGCCTATGTAGATGATTTGGTGCTTGGTGGAACTAATCTTGAAGACATGCAGTAACTCAAAGATCTCCTCAATTCCAAGTTTAGCATCAAAGATCTAGGTGCTTTGAAGTATTTTTTAGGCTTTGAGGTTGCTCGAAACTCTTAAGGAATTTCTTTATGTCAACGGAAATATGCTTTAGATCTCAGCAGTGATGCATGTCTCCTTGGTGCCTAACCTTGCACCACACCTATGCAACCTCACTT
Source organism: Vicia sativa (assembly GCA_021764765.1). Taxonomy (NCBI): domain Eukaryota; kingdom Viridiplantae; phylum Streptophyta; class Magnoliopsida; order Fabales; family Fabaceae; genus Vicia; species Vicia sativa. The sequence goes on along the minus strand of CM038793.1, from coordinate 47,135,972 downwards.
GCAGCTACACAAAGATCTTGGCACTCCCATTTCTGACCCCACTTCATATCAAAGACTCACTGGCAGACTCTTATATATCACACATTCTCGCCCAGAGATTGCATATGCTGTCAGCAAACTGAGCCAATTTTTGGCTACTCCAACTGATGCACATATGCTGACAGGTATTCATGCTCTACGTTTCCTCAAGAATAACCCTGGCCAAGGTTTATTCTTCAGTTCATCTTCATCTCTTTTCCTTAAGGTATTCTATGATTCGGATTGGGGAGCTTGCCCAGATTCACGAAGGTCTACCACAGGTTTCTGTTTTTTCTTGGGAAAATCTCTCATTAGCTGGAAGAGCAAAAAACAAGTTGTCGTATCTCGTTCCTCTTCAGAGGCTGAATATTGAGCTTTGGCTCACACCACTTGTGAGGGTGTATGGCTCTTTTCGTTACTGCAAGATTTTTGAATTCCACACAAACCTCATTTTATTATCTAATGTGATAACAAATTCGCGATGCATGTTGCTGCTAATCCGTTTTTTCACGAAAGAACCAAACACATTGAAATATATTGTCATGTTGTGCGTGACAAAGTTTTAGCTGGTGTTGTTCATCTTTTGCCTGTCACAACCAAAGAACAAGTCGCTGATATTCTCACTAAGTCGTTGCATTCGGGTCCTTTCTCTATTTTACAGTCCAAGCTTTGCATGATTGACATTCACCCAACTGTTGAGTAACATCGGAAGAATAAATGAGACCTTACATTACTTGTAAGTAGTTAATCAACTTTTGTTAGTTGAGAAGTTAGTTAGTTGCTTGTAATAGTTAGTTAAGATTAAGCGCTATATAAGAAATTGTATTAGACATGAAAATGAGTAATAAGAAAAAGTTCAGTGATTCTCTATCTGTTTTTTGCATTCTTTGTATGCAAGGCTTGAGTTTTAACAGATAGAGAATCACTGAACTTTTCTTATTACTCATTTTCATGTCTAATATGGAATTAAAATGCCGTTTATATAGCAGTTAATTCCTAACTAACTATTACAAGCAACTAACTAACTTCTCAACTAATTAAAAGTTAGTTACTAACTACTTTACAAGTAATGTAAGGTTCTCTATTTATTCTTCTGATGTGTTACTTTCAACAGTAAGAGTTTATTTGAGCGTAGAAACAATATATCCAATTCTCTTACAGACATTGCAGCACTTTTATGAGATGATTTATTTACACGTGTGGTTTAGAAGAATTCATCATAAGAGAAATAATTTATGGTTTGTGTTATTCAATGGAAGAGTCCAGTGAGGATTTCATGTTTATCAGTACACTGGATTGGAATTATTTATACCATTTGGTGAGTATGAAATTCTTGTAAAGATGAAAATTGGAAAAAGAGTATTTGGCACATCATTATCGACAATAGAAATAGAATGTAAATAATCTTTTACACAATATTTATGTAGCCTAATGGAGAAGTTAAGTGATACAAATTGTTCATGTGGGATGAACCACTGAGGCAACAATTATCTACTAAACATTTTAACACCTTATGTACTAATCTATGCATTTCCATATTATTTTGTTTATGTAGAAAATTTGGACATCATATTTTGTCCTCATGTTAGTTAATTAAAGGTACTTACAGGGGCTTAACTATGAAAAACACAATTCAAACAATTCAAGAATTAGGAAGACCAATGACTAGGACATTACTTTTTTCATCTTTAGAGGTGTTCATTCACCCTTATGAAAAACAAAAAATATCTCTAGAATTTGGAAATTCATTTTCGGAAGCACCACATTCTTTCATAAATGAGTCACATCTTTATTTTTGTCAAAACCTAGCTCGGAAATGTATATACGTAAAAAATGGAAGTATATCTCCGAACGGGTTTTAGTCTAATACACTTCAGATATTCCCACTTTCTCATTTTCAGTAAAATACACCAAAAATTTTCTCAAGTCACTTCTCTGATACCCCAAGTTTTATTTTTATCAATCCAAATTTCACTTTTACTCCACTAAATTCAAGTGGTTTGTCAATTACTTCTCAACATCTAATCAATCAAAGTGCTTCAACATCAACTACACATTTGATAAGTTTTTCAATGTAAGTTTTTTTTCACATTTGATTTTCTCTACGTGCACTACAAAATAAGAACATTAGTTTGTGTAATACATCAACATATAGGTAGTTACACTCATTGCTAGGTAGTTTACCGAGCAATACATTTTTCCCATTTCTATTTTCCCTTGTTTTTGCCATTGTCGTGTTTTCTAAGTTGCAAGAAACTACAGAAGTTCACTTTCGTATTGTTTTTGAATTTTATTTTTCAAGAATACGAGAGGGCACTTATGTATTTTATATGTCTGAATTGTTTGGTTTGACTTTAAAACTTTGTAAATATTTCCTTCTTTTCCCCATGTTTGTTTTCTTTCTTTCACATGCATTTCCCTTAGTGCATAACATAGACATAGACATAGAGATTAAGCAATAGATACCCGCATCCAATAGATAGAAAGTAGAAGTGGATACCGTAGAGTACTACGGGCGTGTGGGGTGCTAATACTTTCCCCTCGCGTAACTGACTCCCTTACCCGATCTCTTGGTCGTAAGACCGTGATTTCTTCCTTTTAGGTTTACTCGATGTTTACCTTTCTCTTCGTGAGATAAAAAAGGCGACTTCATTGATATTCTATCATATGAGTTTGTCCAGTTCCTTCACACTCATAAAAAGTACACAACATATTCTTCTTAGCTCCAATGGCCAACCACCACCAAGAATACATTTTTGGCATTGTGAACAATTTCTGCAATATCTGCAACAACATCTTTGAATATGATGTCGTTCCTTTGCTTTCATATACACCATCACACCGTTAGCCAAATTAGTCTTGCCCTATTCATTGCAGCCCTATTACCAATTGAATCCACCATATGTAAAAAATGCTCCCCACACAAAGGCCCTATGTTAGAGTCTAATCTTACCCAATTCATAATCAGATACCAAATGTCCATAAAAAAATGGGCAAGTAGCAAAAATATGATTGACAGATTCAACTTGAGGACAACCAAACACAATGACAATATGTAACTACCTCATTAATCCCTGTGAAACTAAAGAAACTCTTTAAAGAGATAATTGCAAACAAAAAGCATAAAGAAAAATAATTACAAGATATTGTATATGCAACCAAAACTTATCGCCTAAATCTCAATACATTTCTCTCACAAATCATATACCATAACACCCTTTTTACACCAATCATGAACAATCTTTGCCACAAACTCACACAGTGACATAGAATAAGAAAACAAAGGAGAAAATTAAATAAATAATAAAAAAAAAGAACAGGTGAATATACTACAACAAATAAAATATACAGAAGGAACCTTCACAATGACAATGATTAAAGATGTGGCAACCGTAAAATTTGATGGTGATGGCAAAACTGAACAACAAAGAAGATGATCGGTAATAGTGAAGCTCAATGGTGATGGTGATGGTGATGACAATCAAATACATATACATGATAACTAAGCTTTATTGTGATAAGAAGATGATTGCACGCGACGAAGGAGATGAAATATCAACAACATAATGGTTTTTTTAGTTTTATGTTCAAACACTTTTTTATATATATATTAAAATACAATATTGAAAATGTGACAAAATAAATAATTAGATTAATTCAACGATCTATAATCGATGAAAAGTAAAAAGTAATTGCGCCAAAAAGTTAAGAGATCCATTCCCCCATTTACCACCCCTACCTACAAATATTTCAATTAAAATCTCCATCTTATTTACAAACTTTTCTATCACCTATCTATATCTATATTATAAATGGACCATATAATAATGTTGTACTTTTAAAGACACCTCCGCTTCCTATTATGGTAAAAGCCTACTTTCTTCTCTATCCTCTCTCTATCCTCCACCACCTTAATAAAACCTTCTCTTTTGATATACAGAACAAGTGGAATAAGAGGAGAAGCAGTATTAATGAGGGAAGAAATTCTTTCGAGAAAATGTACGTATTTCCATTTTTTAAATAAGCCGCCCATTAATTGTCACAATAATTAAAGGGTCCATATGCTGACAGTGACACCAATGCTGGCCAAACTATAGTGTATAAATAGAGAATTCTAGAAATTATATTATATAAGAGTAATGTTATTCATACACCAAAATCTTACATCAATACTTACATCAAATATTATTCATCGTATTTATACAGTGAATAGAATTTTTTAAGAAAAGATATATTTATGAACAGTAATATATTATTATAATGATGTTCTTTTTATAAAAAAATATTTTTTTTAATAATAAAATAAAATTGATTAATGAAATATAAAAACTTCTTATATAAATACATTATATAAATACATTTTACATACACCGAACTCTCGTCTTTCTTGACTGATTCTTTTATATACAAATACTAACTTCTTCTTCAAAGAAATAAAATTACTAATTCAAAGTCAAGCATTTGTGTCATAAAAAAAAGTACATTATTGTATTGAATAGACTATTGAGTATAAAATTATAGTTTCTCTAAATGTAAAGTGCCGCAATTCACACGTAACACCACATAATATTTCATTTGTATAGTTCTATAATTTACATAGGGTAAGCTAAGTTCACAATGTATATCCTCTCTTACACTATTTACTTTTATTTCCTTAAATTACCATATCTTATGTTCTCTCTCTCTCTTTTGTACTATATAACACGTGAATTCTCTTATGTCCCAATTCATTCAAGTGCCTCAATAGTTTCAGTTCTGCACCATTCAACTTGGTTCCACGGATCAGAAGATGGCACCAACAACGGCTACAGAAGCTGCAAATGGATCAAACCACTCAAATGAAACCAAAGGAAAAATCATTACTTGCAAAGGTAACTAACTCACATCACAACTTTCACATATATTCTTTAACTTATTGAATAATCTTAATTAATGATCATTATAATTATGTTGCTATGTTGAATTATAGCCGCTGTGGCATATGGTCCAAGAGAACCCTTAGTAGTGGAAGAAATTCTTGTGCATCCTCCCCGAAAAATGGAGGTTCGAATCAAAATTTTATATACTTCCATTTGTCACACCGATCTCAGCGGTTGGCAAGGCGAGGTAAACACATATCATATATTTATATATCTATACCTATATCTATATATATCACCTTCTTCTTTTGATAGATTATATTTTTTGTGTTTTTGTTGACTAAAGTCCGAACCTCAACGTGCTTTCCCTCGAATTTTCGGGCATGAAGCCTCCGGGTATGCAAATTTCTACCCTAATAATTTTTCTTTTGTTAATGAAATATGAGATCAAGAATTTTTTTTTGTAGGATTGTGGAGAGTGTAGGGGAAGGAGTGAGTGACATGAAAGAAAAGGACTATGTGGTGGTAATATTCAATGGAGAATGTGGTGAGTGTGTGTACTGCACGTGTGAGAAAACCAATATGTGTGAGAAATTTGGGGTGAATCCTATGAAGAAGGAAATGTGTGATGGAACAAGTAGGTTTAGTACAAAAGATGGTAAAGCTATTTTCCATTTTATGAACACTTCAACTTTCACGGAGTATACTGTGGTGGATTCAGCTTGTGTTGTTAAGATCAATCCTGAGTATACATTAAGTCTCAAGAATCTCACCTTGCTTAGTTGTGGAGTTTCAACAGGTAAGTTATTAGGCCATCTTTTTTCTTTTATTAGAAAATATATTTGGTTAAATCAGTTCAGTTGATAATTATGCAAAAAAAATAAAATTAAACATTAAAATATATGTAAATTTGTGGCATCTCATTTATTCATATTTAAAGGATGAGTTTAACTAAATAGAAAAAGTTAATTAACAAAATAATAGATAGAAAATATTGAATAAGTCAAAGTACTAAACACAACCTCCACATGTTATGCCTAAAAGGAAAAAAACCGTTTTAACATGCTACACACACATTCAGAAATGAAGGTCAAAATGTTTTCCATTTAAAAAAAAATGGAAATGATTTACTATTAATGTTTTGTATGCATAAAAGTTAATTTATGTAAATTGATATCAAAAATTCTAAAAATATGTATATTTACTTTCATTCATATTTTTATGAATGAGATAGATATATGAAAGAGATAAATTGCAAAAATTTATTAATAAAATGTATTTATTAAATTAATAAAAGGTATTTATAATTTAGGTTTACCTGTAGAAAAAACAATTGAATAGAGAATAGATAAGGAATAGAAAAGTGGACCTTGGTGTCTCCGGTGTCTTTGTTGTTTTTATTTGAGGTCATTTTCTATTATTAATGCCCTGGTTGCTATATAAGATTTGATTTCAAATTATTGTATTCATTTTTTAAGCATTTATAATTCTTTATATAGTACTATTTTCTAGAAACGTCTTCAAAGGATAGTAATGTAATGTGCACTTTTTTTTATTTTGGTATTAGTAATGTAGTAATGTAATGTGCACCTTTAAAAAATAGAGAGGGAGAGAGCACAAACTAATTAATCATTAAAAATGCCCTTTTATATGACAAAGTAAGTAATTTCAACTTTGAACTTGTTGAATTAATTCTTGTATTTTACAAAAATATCCCTGATTGAAGTTTATTAAAATATATATCCTTTGAACTTTACTTTTTTTCTTTCGGCACTGGGGTATATATATTTTGTCAAATTAGATTAAAAATTTTTAATTATTTGTATAATATAATAGTATGATATATTTCACTTGAATGATAATGAAAAAGTCTTTTATATTGTCGGTTCATCTTTATTAAATTATATTGTTTATCTAAAATTTAAGAAAAAAATTAATATATAAATTTAGTATATGTTTGGATTGGTGTTTGGAAGGGTTAAAAGTAATTCAGTGAGATATTTAGTTATATAAAAGTAGAATTGGTTCTACCTTTATAATCAATCGTTTTTATTTTCAAAATATTTTTTGGATAATTTTTATACTAAAATTTATTTTTTAACTCATTTTTACATAAGTATACTCAAATATAAATCAATTATGCTAAATTCAATTCTGACAAAATTAATTCTATCAAACTCAATTTTAATGGAATCAATTATATTTATCATCAATTCAAATACACACTTAATTACCTAACTTTCTTAATACCTATGAATTATCTTAAAGACTTATAATACATCATATGATCAATTATTATATGAATAAAGACACGATCAATTATATTAGAATTTCTATAAGATAAAATAAAATAAAACGATATGATCATATATACTAGTGATATTTTTAACATTATAATGAGTTTTTGACTAACATAGTTTTTAATGCGTGGGCCTCTTACCTTGCTTGTTGGAGATGGGATTGATTTCTACTTTCAAAACATTTAATGTGATGTCCCACGCCTTTCCTTCTTATGCTTACAGTCACAGACTCAGTTTCCTATTTTGGAAGTTATATTTGATTTTTATTTTATTTTATTTTTTTATTCCTATTTTGGAAGTTATATTTTATTTTTTTTATTTTATTTTTTTACCCACCCAATAAGAGTAGGATGTACCCGTGAAAATTTAAAGAGACTAACTAAATAGAAAACTGATATGAAAAAATAAAATTGAAAAAATTGTATTGATTAAATTCCTATTTAGTTAATCTCTCTTTCAAAATAATTTACGTCTTTTTAAACAAAAAGTAAATTGCTTCAAAATAAATGTTGTTTTATATTTTCAATACATTGTTTAAAATTATCAATATAAAAGTTAAAATTATCTATATACATATAAGAACATTTGAAATATAATGATCTCTTTGAATTTAAAACAAATATCTTATAAGTATAACTACCACAAATTAAGAATAGACGAAAATTAATTTTCAATGGGATGTGTTAGCTGCTTAAAAAGACTTTGAATTTTACAGCTGAAAAATATTTATTCCGGTCATGTATATTAGCAACAAGTCAACAAGTCACATTCTGAAAATTTGGTCTTTATGAAAGAAAATTATAGCATCTAGAATGTCCAGAAAATAGGGGAAATAAAATAATGAGAAAATGTAATTGTCAGTTTGCAGCCTGCAACTTGGCGCAACATTGTTTGTTTTATTTATTTATTTTTTCTCATAGGAAAAGTCTATTTATGTTTATTTGAATATTCTATTTAATAGTCAATGTTTGTATTTGAATGTATTTTTTCGAGTCTGTCATGTGCGTATATTATTTTAAGAAACCAATGACAATAATCTTTTTACTATTGATTTACAATAATTATATAGTGCAATTTTTTAGTCAAAACTTATATGACCTGACTAAAATAGTCCTCAATATTGACGCCGGTTACGAAAACTCAAAATTTGTATAGTGTTTTTAAGCCTCAATTATAAACAAGTGTGTGTTTCAATCAACTTCAAGGCCACGTCAAAATATTGTCCACTTCGTGTATAATTAAATTAAATTGAAGTGTATAAGCTCATTTATCGGAAATCCATCAAATATTTATGATGAATTTTTACTAATCTCAATGAATAAGATTGATATTATCAATAATAATAATAAACAAAGAAAGAAGAAAATATTTTCTATAGAGTTTCTCTCTACTCATAAACTGTGGAGAATTTCTTATTCACTTGCATCTGTAAATTCTATGAATTCAACTTTTTTTACAAAAATAGGGGTTACTCCCTCTATTTATAGACTTAGGTTAGTTTGCTCTCTATGTCAAATCAAATATATTTGATTTGTTCTCTAAGCCAAATCAAATATATTCTATTTTAGATTTAAATCAAATCTATTTAAATCTAAAATCAAATATGTGTGTAACAAACTGTTTCCACACTCCTAAATCAAATCAAATCAAATATTTTCTGACACAAGGAATTATTTTCAACACACCACCTAATTCATTGTGTCTAAGCTATCTACATTCATCATAGCTCTTAGTCTTCAAAATAAAACCTGCACACCCTTCGTCATGATATCTGCAATCTGATTCTCAATTTTGCAGTGTTCTAAATTCATCTTCTCATCTGCTACCTGCTCTCGTAGATAGTGGAACCTTATCTCGATATGTTTGCTTCAACCATATGTTATCGAATTCTTTGGCAGATTGATAGCTGACATGCTGTCAATCTTCATTGTAATTGCTCCATGATCTTTACCTGTGATTTATTCGACCAAGTTCACCATCCAAGTTGCTTGACATGTGCAAAGAGAAACTATGTATTCTGATTCACATGATGATAATGCCACAACTGGCTCCTTTCTCGAACTCCAAGCAACTGGTACACCACCTAACATGAATACATATCCTGCTGTGGATTTTCGATTTTCAACATCACTACACTAGCTCGAATCTGTGTACCTCACTAACTTGCATTCTTTTCCTTTATCAGTTGCAGGAAACAAATTGCCATAGTTGAGAGTTTCTATCAAATACCTCAATTTCTCTTAGTTGCTGCTAGGTGAGATATCTTCGGCTTCTGCATGAATCTACTTACCAAACCAACAATGTATGTTAAGTCAGGCCTAGTATGACAAAGGTATCTTAAGGACCCAATAAGTCGTCTATATTGGGTTGGGTCGACATCATCTTGTTTTGAGTCTTTCGACAGTTGCAGTCTTGGTTCTGCAGGTGTCGAAGTCGAATTGCATTCTTCCATCTCAAATCTCTTGAGAATTTCTCCTGTATATCTTCTTTGATGCATCATCAAACCTCTACTAGTCTTGTAGAACTCGATGCCAAGGAAATATGAAATATCACCCAGATTAGACATTTTGAATTCCTTACTGAGATCACCTTTGAAGTCTTCGATCTCTTTCTTACAACTACCTGTTATCAACAAGTCATCGACATAGAGACATAGTATAAGCAATTTACTATTGCTTCTTCTTACATACACTCCATGTTCATTTGTGCACTTCACAAATTCCTTCTCCCTTAGAAAGCTATCAATCTTCTTGTTCCAAGCTCTTGGAGCTTGCTTCAATCCATACAGGGCTTTATGAAGCCTGTACACCTTTCTCTCTTCGTTATGTTTCACAAAACCAACTAGTTGTTTAACATAAACTTCTTCGTCTAAGGGTCCATTCAAGAATGAACATTTTACGTCCATCTGACATATGTGTCAACTATTTATTTCTGCTAAACCGACAACCAACCTGATTGTTGCGATCCTAGCTACAGGTGCAAAAACCTCATCGAAGTCGATTCCTTCTTTATTGAGAAATCCTTTCGCCACTAGCCTTGCTTTGTGTCGAGTTACTTCCCCTTTACGATTCATCTTCAGTTTGTATACCCACTTAACATCAATTGTCTTCTTGCCTTGATCAATTCGACAAGTGACCAAGTGTTATTGTCTTCGATGGATTTCACTTCTTTGTTCATTGCTTTCACCCACTTTGAATCCTTCAATGCTTAAGCGACATTGACAGGTTCGGCATCTGCATAGAAAGCATAATGTACCAGCTCACCTTCGTCATCAACCATATCATCTGATGTAGCTACACAATCTTGCAACCTTGTAGGCATGCGTCTTGCTCTCTGAGGTCGACTTGTGCTTGGTTGATCTATAACTACTGGTTCCTCTTGTCGAACTTCTCTTTCGACTTGAGTTTTTAGTTCTTCGAGTAAAATTATAACTGAATCTTTCTTGACATTTCGACTCCAGTCCCACTCTTTAAGCTCATATATGATCACGTCCCTGTTGATCACAGTCTGCTTGTTCACTGGATCGAACAACTAGTAACCTTTTGTCGAATGATATCCTACTAGAATCATTTGACTCGACTTGTCATCAAGTTTTCTTCTCAAATGATCTGGCACATGTCTATGTGCAATAGATCCAAATACCTTCAGATGACTCGAGCTAGGCTTTACACTATACCAACATTCTTCTGGAGTAATTCCTTCTAGCTACTTCGTTGAACATCTGTTCAAAATATAAGTTGCAGTCGACACAACTTCACCCCAAAACTCTTTAGGTAAATTCCTGCCTTTCAACATACTTTGAATCATATTCATGATGGTTCGATTCTTCCATTCTGCAGTCTCATTCTGTTGTGGAGTGTAGGGTGGCACCACCTTATGCACAATCCCTTCTTTTTCACATAACCTGTCGAAATCTTTCGAAACATACTCTTCACCACCACCACTTCTCAAAACTTTGAGCTTTCGACCACTTTGTCTTTCGACCATAGACTTAACTTTGAAAATACCTCGATCACTTCACTTTTCTTCTTGATCAAGTAAGTCCACAATTTTCGACTAAAATCATCTATTAATGTGACAAAGTATTTGTTACCTCTAAACGAATCCACCTGGATTGGTCCACATACATCAGAGTATATGACTTCGAGAACAACCTTCGACTTGCTTCCTGCATCCTTGCTGAAGTTATTCTTGTAATGCTTCGCTTGCACACACTCTTCACACACTTCGTTTGGAATGTCGATTTCTGGAAATCCTAAAACCCTATTCTTCCTCTTTAGATCTATGATGTCTCTGAAGTTGAGATGGCCTAGTCGATAGTGCCATATCCATTTGTCTCTGCTAGCTGCAGCCGAAAGGCACTTGTGCTCCATCACATTTAGTTCGATCTTGAAGGTTCTGTTCTGGAACATAGGAGCCTTCAAGATTAGTCTTCCATTCGCGTCAACGATTCTCATCATCTTGTCTTCGACAATCACCTTGTAATTCTTTTCGACCAATTGTCATATACTAAGCAAGTTACTCTTCATGCCTGGAATGTATAGTACGTTTGAAGTTACTGCTCTTTTGCCATCTTTCCTCATGATCATAACATCTCCAATACCTTTAGCTTCTAAATTATTGTCATTTGCAAATTTCACCATGTTCTTCATTGAGGGCTTTAGGTTAACAAACTAATATTCCCTTCCAGACATATGTGATGAGCATCTTGAATCCAAGCACCATTGATCCTTGAATTTTTCTCCACATCTTGTTGTGACCATCAACGTCATCTATTCTTCTTCACACTTCGAACTTTGCATCACTTTCTTTTGCCTTTCGCTTCTCTGGACAATCACTTGAATAGTGACCATACTTTTGACAATCGTAAAATTAAATGTGACTCTTGTCAAGTTTTCGACCACCACCTCTTCCTCTATTTGCAACACCACCTCTTTGGTTGCCCTGGTATGGTGTTCTCTAATTCGACATGTTTCCTTCGTTCTGGTTTCCTCTGCTAGTCGAATTATTGTAGTCACCTCTACCTTTGTCGAACCACTTTCTTTTGCCTTTGGTTTCTTTTGCTGAATTTGTCTGCAAAATTACATCACTCTTTTTCTTCCCTGCAGCTCTTTCATTCATCCTTTGTTCATGAGATTCAAGTGTCCCTTAAAGTTCTTCCTTTGTCAATTTTGACAAATCTTTCCCTTCTTCAATAGCCACCCCACCACCACGTGATCGAACATGGGAGCCAAAGATCTCAAAATCTTTGAAACAACACCTCTTGTTGTAAATGGTTCTTCACATATCTTGATTTGATTCACTAGTTTTGTAACCTTATTGAAGAAATTAGATATGCTTTCGTTGTCTTCCATCTGAAGCAATTCAAACGTTCTCTTGTGATTTTGTAACCTCACCTCTTTTACCTTTTTTGCGCCTCCAAAATATTTCTCAAGAATATCTCAAGCTTCTTTTGTAGATTCTTTATCACTGACCTTTTCGAAGTTGTCTGGACTCAAATATTGATGAATTATAAATAGGGCTTTATAACTCTTCTTTTCTGATTTTGTGTGTTCTTATTTTTCTTCTTCTAAAGCGTCTTCTTCAAGCTCTTTTACTCCATCCTTTACAAGATCCCATAGACCTTGACAACGCAATAAAATCTTCATTTGCTTGCACCAATTCTCATAGTTATCTACTTTCAGAATTATAAGACTTTCTGGATAATTCGCATTCTCATAGCCCACTACCATCGTGAATTCTTCTTCTATGATCTTTCTTGATCGTTCTTGATTATTCTTCCTTTGAATCGATCAACCGGAGCTCTTGATACCAGATGTTAAAAATCCACCAAATATCTATGATGAAATTCTACCAATCTTGATGAACAAGATTGATATCACCATACAATGACAATGAACAAAGAAAGAAAGAAAGAAAGAAGAGGAAGGAAATATTTTCTGCAGAGTTTCTCTCTGCCCACAAACTGTGGAGAATTTCTTATTCACTTGCAACTGCAAATTCTGTGAATACAACTTTTTTACAAAAATAGGGGTTACTCCCTCTATTTATAGATTTAGGTTAGCTTGCTCCCTAAGCCAAATCAAATATTTCCTGACACAAGGAATTACTTTCAACAATATATATATATATATATATATATATATATATATATATATATATATATATATATATATATATATATATATATATATATATAGACTATTCCGGTGAAGAGAGTTTGGAAGGAGATAGCTTTATGGGTGAACAAACAAGATATAGAGGAGGAGGAATGTCTTCCGTATTTTATGAGTTGGTATTCGTTTTGCCGTGTAAAGAAGGTTAAAGAAGGTAATTTAAAAAAAATTTGTTTGCCATAATGTGGGTGCTTTGGTTATCTAAAAATGGATTATGTTTCCGGGAAGAGGTTTGGAACCTTAATAACATGGTGTGGAACATTAAAATATTGGCTTGGAGGTGGTCCTTCTATGGCAAAATTACATACTCCAAATGTAATCTCTACGAGTTTAGTAAAGATCTTTTACTATTCCTTTAAAGATGTTATTGATTTGTAATTTTGTTTTTTGCCTGTGTCTTTCGATTCTTGTGTACTCAAGTTTAGAGAACCCTTAATTCTCTCATTAATATATTTCTTAATTATATATATTACTAGTATTAATGTTACATATGTTAAAGGAAAAAATATGATTTTTTTTAAATAGTCAAGAATAATTTACATGGATGTGATTGTGATTTGTCAATTGCTAAAACTGAAATAAACGTAGGAATTGGAGCTGCTTGGAATACTGCTAATGTTCATGCTGGTTCATCTATAGCAGTCTTTGGTTTAGGTGCAGTTGGCCTTGCTGTAAGTTTTATCATTTTCTGATGCATTTGTTTATCGTTTTCTTCAATTTTAACTTAATACTGTGTTTGTTTAATCTACTGAAATTTTTCACAATCAACAATTCCTGGGTCAAAAAAGGTCAACTTATATTGCACATTGGCCAGGTTGCAGAAGGGGCACGAGCCAGAGGTGCTTCCAAAATAATTGGTGTGGATATCAATCCAGACAAATTCTTTACAGGTAGCTTACTTTCTATAACAATTTTACTCAGACTTTCTCCCCAACTGAAATGTATTTTTTTTGTTCAAAGCCCAAGATATGGGAATCACAGACTTCGTAAATCCAACCGATGGAGAGAAGCCGGTATATGAGGTTGGTGTTTTCTCTCCTCTCCTTTCAGAGAAAATATAATCTGCAAATTCATTTTCACTAGCAAAATGATTCATGTGCAGAGAATCAGAGAAATGACTGGAGGAGGTGCAGACTATAGTTTTGAATGTACAGGAAACTTGAATGTTCTAAGAGATGCATTCTTGTCTGTTCATGAGGTATATGTATATTCATAGCAGCAGAATTCAGTAGATTCATTGCCATAGTAATTCAATTTTTCTTCAAGAATAAACTTCATCCTTAGTTGAAAGCAAGATCCAATTCAAAACTGATCACAGAAATAGTTTTCTAGTTTAAAATTGTGCAGTACAAAATTTCACGTGAATATTTGTAATGCAGGGTTGGGGACTAACTGTACTATTGGGAATTCATGCATCACCAAAGTTGCTTCCCATCCACCCAATGGAGCTGTTTGATGGTCGCAGAATTGAAGGATCGGTGTTTGGAGGTTTCAAAGGCAAAAGTCAGTTGCCTAATCTTGCCACAGAATGCATGCAAGGAGTAATGATCATCACTACTTGCATTTTCTTCAAATAGTTTTAATGTGCAATTAATAATATTCTCCTATAATTACTCAACTTTGCAAAACTCATGCAAGGTCTAATACCTGGTTATGTCTTTAATTAACTTGTTAGGTGATAAAGCTGGATAATTTCATCACTCATGAGCTTCCATTTGAGGAGATAAACAAAGCCTTTGATCTTTTGATTGCCGGGAAGTCACTCAGATGTCTTCTGCACCTCTAAGACAAGATGCTATTTTTTTATGATCGAGAGATCACTTGCCAGTTTTATGATATCTGAATTCTACAATAGAAGTATATATAAGTATAAACATGTAATACTATTTTTAAACAGTACTTACGCGGCATTGTCTTACTGTGAAGTTTGCTATGACGACCAAGAAATAAAAGTAGAAGCGTACTCAAATTCGTTCATCTTCCAACGTTAGATGATAAAGAATGCTGGCCTGCTGTTTCTTTATCCTTATTTGCATCTGTAAATAAACACTTCTGTATATGGGAGAGAGTGAAATTACAATCATACTGATAACACTATAGGTAAAAATGTAAATTAAATAATGGTTTGCAAGGGAGAGTTTATTATAGAATACAGTTTTTCATAATCTATCACCAAGTTTGATAAGTACAACATCTCTGAAAAATTACAGCTAATGACGAATTCATAAAAAGAAAATAAGACTTACAGAATGCGTGGCAAAAATATATATTCTACAAAATTCTTGGCCAGCGCATAAAGAAACATTGGCAGTTGGATGATTTTCATTACTGCTGGCCGATAAGCTAACTCGAATCCCACAAATAAATAAATAAATAAATAGCTCTACAGAGTACTAATTCGATATTTATATATATTCAGGAGCAAAATGGGTAAAATAAGATGAATTCAAAGTTCACTTTCATTGATTGTTGATGTTGTTGTTGTTTTGTTTGTTGCGATTTTCCTCTGTAATTGTTTGAAATTCTTTCTCACTAGCTGCAATTATGCGCTTGACAATGTCATATGAGGTGAGCTTGATGCTGCAGAGAGAAACAAGGGTGAGTAATGAAACTAATGCCAAGAAAGCATAAGAATGTAGTTAAAAGGTAGCACAATCAATAAATCATAATCTTATTTTCATAAACAATAGGAGAAAATATGAACCTGCTATTTGGTAGGGTTTTCAGAGCATTGGGCACAAATCCCCTATACAAACCAGGGATTCCATCTCGTGCGACAATTCCTGCATCAACATGAGTAATATCATATACTAAATGCTCTTACACTACCAGAATTCAAATAGCTTAATTAACATCAAGTATACCATCCCAGTATATCTAAATGTCAAAAATATATGGTTATATTACAACCTGTGATTATAAATATTGAGTAAACTTTCAGGGTAAAATGGAAATAACAGAAAATTGTAGACAGACAAATACACACCGGCTGACTATGGTCTGCAAATGTTAAAGCAATCCCTCAATATGAGAGTAAAGATTTGTGCCGTTAATCAAATATATTTAAGGGGTCAATTTTATAATGGAACGGTCAAGTTTATTGCATTTATCAAATAAATAAGCATTGGAAGATTCTGAATCACTTATTATCCTGCATGTCTTCTTTAGGGAATATTAAATTCAAGGCACCAATAAGGCAACTTAATTACTGCAGTTATAAACACAAGACGTTGGGCCAAAGAACAAGAGCATGACTTTATATTTTATAAATGATAATACAACACACAAGTCAGATTTTTCAAACATTTGTTTTATATATTTCTGATGTCAAATAAATAATAGCATGCAAAATGGATATATGGTGACATAAGACGCTAAAGAATAAACAGGAGCAACCCTCACCTGAAAAAGCTTCTAATATTGTCATATAAGGCGTATCCTTCAATTGCATTTGTCTTCGTACAGTGTCCAAAGGATAGCATGTAAGTGTAGCAAGAGATGCCGAAAGCACAGCAGTGAGTATAGTTGTTTCAGTTCTCTTTTGATACTTCTCAGGCAACGACTTCTTTAATCTATAATCCATAGAAGGTCAGGATTTTTCAATTTCAATGTCCAAGTTTGTTGTCCCACAAATACTAAAAAAATACAAGTATGTTAATGAACTTACAAGTCAAAAACACAAAAATTGACTGCAATATAAGGAGCTATGGCAATAAGAGAAGGCCCAAGGCCTTTGTAGAAAGATGCAAATCCTTCATCCCTTAGCATGCACAAGGCAACCTAGAAAAACCACAAAATGGCTATGACCCCCGTATCACGTACGTCTTCACAAATAAAGATCTTGCTTAAATGCTAAATCAGTTCAATCATACCTCTGACATGGTTCGATAACCAGGCTCAACAGCTAATCGTAATCTCAGAACATCTAATGGGTAAGTTATCTACAAAGATAGAAAAAATAACAGGAACATCATACGTCGAAGCAAAATGTAAAAGCATAAATGATTATTTTACATAAAAGAAACTGCTAATAGGTATTAACTGTATTATGTAAAATTATTAAAATACCTACAATAAAAGCAAGCCCCCTCTAATTATTTACTTACAAAAGTGGCTGTCATGCCGGCAAAAGCACCAGCTGAAAGTCTTGCCACAACAGAGAGCTCACCATTTTCTCCCCTGAACAATTTCTGTAAATCCAAAAGTAGAACTTCAAACATGAACAATTAATATTTTCTGTTAGAATTTTTAAAAAGGTAACCAGGGGCGACCTTATAAGTTTCATAAGCAAAAAGCTGGACGGCGCTATAAGGTATAACCCGAATCACCTGTAACATTAAAAAATGAAGACCTAAAATGAAAAGACTAGTCAATGTTTATAAGGAAACATAAAGACAGAAATACCAATTCATTTTTTCCTAATTGTACTGACCTGAGGGAGATTTCCCTTCCAGTAACCTCTAATCCCTTCTTCCTTCCCTATAACTGCTATGGCCTGTATTTTAAGTTCACGTGATCAAAGAATTATTTGAAAAAGGTTCCATCAGAGAGCTCAGTATATTCAAGGAAAGGAAAAGTAACATTCTAATGCTACAACTAAAGTGGTTGTTTCTACAAACAAGACCAACTTTCCTTATACAAGATGGAAACAATTACAAACCAGCAGCCCTATTGAGAGCAAATAGTCTAACAAAGTCCATAAATATTCAATTACAAACAAGCAACATGAAGATAAATCTGTAAAGCACTTATAAACACAAATGTCACAAAACCAACTTTTTTTTAATATCAACAGCAGAAGAAAAGAAAAAGTATTTTTGCCAAATTCTAACAGATATACAAATACAATATCAGTTCAAACAATGGAGTCTACCAAGGAGGTATAGAACTTACCAACATACATACCTCTTCAAATTCACTCTTAGCTACATCGCCTTTAATTTACTTTTCTTCAATATTATTAATATTAAATAAAAAAATCATCAAAGTGTTGTAGCCAAAAATTCAAGCTTTAGGGATAAATGATTCATAACATGATTTAGAATCAACTCTCTAGCTTCCACTATTTTCAAAGTAGAAAAAAAAAAAGGAAATGCTAACCAATTTGGGGCACTGATAAGTTTTGTTATAAATACTTGTATTTAATGCATTGAAATTTTAACTTATTAACTTTTGTAAAGAATATTTATTTTTTAAAACTATATCAGTGTAATCGTGTGTCAGCGTCAATATCGTGTTTTCCGTATCCGGATTACAAAAGCATTCAACAATTAAAGCTAGGACGGGAAAAACGAAAAAAAATAAAAATAAAACATTCATTACCTGAAAGAAACTTATTGCCTTGTTAGCACTCTCTTGCCCAACCCGCACACCATGAGTCTGCAAACACATTATTAAACGCTGCGTTTGGTTTACAATTTTCGCAAGTTAAATTTCAGTAACAATTCGTTTTCACGCACCTGCATGAGGAGCTTGATACGGTCAAGCGGAGCAGTGAACGTCTTAGCAGCGGCGCCAGCGAAGGCACCGGCGGAGAAGAGCGCGGCATCTCGTGGAACAAACGCCAACGCGGCGAGGGGGTGTTTGAGGAGCTGGGAAGTGGTTGGCGCGAAATGGTTATGCAATTTGGGTTCCGCGACGGAGACAGAGGCGAATTTGGTGGACGCGGCGGCGGCGGAGAAGGTGAGTGTGGCGGTTTGGAGGAGAGGGGAGTGGGAATTGGGCGAAACGACGTCGTGTTGGAGGTTGGGAATTTTGTGCCATGAGATTAGAGGTGGTTCGTCTTTGGAGGAGATGGAAATTGACATTTGAAGATGGGGAGAAGAGGAGATAAGGCGCTCAAGAGAAAAGAAGAAAAAAAAGGAGGGTGCGTTTGAATAACTCTTTGCTCAAATACTGATATATAGATGTAAAATATTTAAAAATTTCCTAATGTGAAAAATAAACCAAAATAAAAATAAACAATTTTTTAATAAACTTACAATATTTAAACTCATATTTTATGAATAAAAAAAAAATGCAAAACTAAGTTCAGACAGTAAAGAATAATAAATATTATTTTATAAACTCATATCTCTCGCTTAACAACTTTGAAACAAGTTTATAGAGAACATATTCATTCACAAAATTTGGAAAACCATTGTTCAGTTTTCTTAATCACGCATAATCTCTCTTTCTCAAATAAAAAATGAAGAACAAATTTTTCTTGATTTGAGTTCGTGAGATATTGAGCATTGTTGTGTGAGATTGCATATGAAATCATTCATCTTCAACCTAAGAGAAATAACAATTATTGTGCTAATGTTTTGTAAATTATAACTCTTAGATCAAGAATCAATGTGGTTAGGATTGACAATCTAGTAAAAGAAGAAGAAAAAAATTTTTTCAAAATTTTTTTTGGTAAGGTCAAGTGATGGTTGCTATAAACAAGTTGGAGTTTCGAGTTTCTTTAGTGAGATCAAAGGCCCAACAAGTTATTTTCGACAAGGTTGAGTAATGACTATTGTGAATGGAGGCTTGAAAAAACTTTAGATTTGAGAAGGTGAATTGTTTCAAGATCAAGTGAAGATTATATAGAATTCAGCCTCGTGAGAGTTGTATACATCATAAGAAGAAGAAGAAGAAGGTGCATATTAAAGTTGTTGTATCTGTTGATTTATGTTTTAGCATTATATGAAATAACTTGATTGTATTAAAAGACACATAAAATTGTCATATGGTGGAAGACCTATGAATTTTCAATAATTTGTTACGGAAGACTGAACTAGGTGCAAACGAGGATGAACATAGTGAACTAACTACTAATAATACTAATGCACTTTTCCCCATCCCTCTTTTTAAATTCTTGTGTAAATTTGCATGATCTTAGGGTTTATCTTCTTTCTAGCATTGTATGTGGTTAAGTTTATTGCTTATAATAATTGAGGATTTCTTAATGCACTCCAAGTGCTTCTTAGGCACTAGCATGAAATTTCAAATATGTCTTCAGGAATTGGAGATGTATCTTCGGGATGCACCAAAATCAGAAATGCGTATACGGTTTATAACCGCAAATCTCATATGTATTGTTCATTTCGGTGTTATTCATTACAGAATGCAGAAAGACAACACTTACCTATTACATCAAGATTCCTAAACAAAACATAAAATTACATAAAGTAAGCAATACAATACATATGAGATTTAAACATATGTGAGATATTACACTTCAACATTCGGGTGGACGTTGCAACAACTTCAAAATTTCATCGACCGTTCTTATAATCGTCACATCAAGCTCGATTTGAACTTTTTAGTCATAACCGTAAAAGGTTTCCCACATAGTCTATAAATCAATGCTTGTGTTTATCTCTTTATTGATGAACTCAAGCTTTCCGTCATTGTTAACGGGTGGAGAGCTGTACTCTATCTTCAAAATTTTCCGACTGTCACCAAATGCTAAAAGTCCCCGTATTGTGTAGTGAAGATCTTCAAGCGGTTCATACTTGTTGATCTTGAATTCCCTTGATGATAGATCTCCAGTAACGAAGTGAATCTTTCCAACATGCCAAACGATATTCATTTTTTGTTTTAATGTTTACACATGATATAACATGAGAGATGAGTTTCTTATATAGTAGCTAGAGGATGTTATGGACCACACACATACTATCTACTGACAGAATGCAAATCAGAAATATATGACTGATTACACTTCAAGTGAAAATCGGAATTACATATCCGGTAAAGTTGCTAATATTAAAAACCAGAAACAGAGATAAAACAAACAAAGCAGTTTTAATAAAAACATAGTAATTGCTTACATAGCTACCAAAATGAGAATATTTCACGTCATAATTCATTAACCAAAAAGACATATACATCAAATTCATATTTAACTACTTAAAAGATCCGAAGTAATTGTCTCCCGACAAATCCATAGGTGGTACATGTTGGGATCTAAGAGGGTTTTTTTTTTAAAAAAATTTATCATCTTAACGGAACAATCGGATGAACGGATCTTGATTAAATCATTAATCACAAATCAAAACTCACCGAAATAAGAATTCAAGAGTTATCTCTTGAAGCGTGCTTTCTCTTACAATCACGAACGGCGGAAGATATCAGCGTCTCTACGTAGTCCACGCGAGTGCAAAGTGGAAGACAGTGCTAACCGTTTCTAGTTCTCTTGAGAATTGACAATTAACCTAGCAAGGGAAAAGAGCTTCTCTATTTATAGAGAGCTTCTAAAACCCTAATGCTCATAATTTGGGCTTTTTCCAAAACAAGCCCAATCTTAATTAATTAAACTATTTAATTAAATAATTATTATTTATATTTAATTAAATTCTTTTAATTAAATAAAATAAAATATTAATTAAATTAAATCATATTTAATTTAATCAACTGTCAATTTCCATTTATTTAATTATATTATATTTAATCAAATAAATTATATGTGTCAATGTATTAAACAATTTAATTAATATTAACACATAATTAAATTAAATCATATTTAATTTAATCATTCATTCCACTATAAGTACTTTATCCATGTGACCCTGTAGGTTCTCTAACGTTGGCAATAATATTAAATCACATATTTAATATTATAAACAATGAGCGGTATCTAACAACACATCATTGCTACCTAAGTTACTAGAATTTCATGTGATCTGACATAACCTTTATGTGATAATGGTTATGTGTATAATTATTTTTTTGCCCTTATATCTATATTGAACACAAGGCATAGAATGTGTCACCCTCGTATAGTTCAATACTTTATTCCTTGATCCCCGAGTATTCTTGATAACAACAAGTAAGCCCAATATCTCATATTGACTTATTTGAGCACGGCCATGCATTTTAAATCATACTCTATCAAGGGGCCCATAGATATTACTCCCGTATTGTTGGCTGAAGATTTTGATGATACAGTTCGAAATGAAACAATATGGATGTTTCGTTGGAATAAAGCAAATGTTACGATTCGGAATGGTAGAAATGGTTCTTCGAATAGAAATGTCAAAGCTCAGAGCTTCGAATGGCAGTTGTGAAGATACATTTAAAAGAAGCTTCAAGTGGTAACGAGGCGTGTCTGTGAAGGTTGTGAAACGGTTGAGCGAAGGATACCAAGGTGTTTGAAATTCAAACGTGAGCGGGATATTAGAAATCAAATATATATGCGCTGGAGTGTTCGAAGACGCGTGGAGGCTAGAGAGAAGCAGCGCTCTGCATGTTTCGAACGTGGCAGAATTCTATAAGCAAGACCGTTATGGTCAAAATAGTATAAATAGAAGTCTTAGTGTTAGGATTTCGTGTGTCATATCTATTGTACAAAATTCAGTAAACATTCAAAATACCACATGGATAGGGAAACGAATGCTCGAACAATGTACGTATGATAACACCAAATATTTATAATTCAGTAAAAACTCTTTATCTTTTCCAGTTTATCTTCCATTTTCATGTCATTGTCATTTTAAATACTTTTACATTCAAAGTCATTTACTTATTTCTTGCATTTAAACGTCATTCTTCCATTCGACTCCTTTACACATTTCAGAAACCTTTTACATTCATGCTTTTACATTCATGCTTTTACATTAAAGTCTTTACATTAAAGCTTTTATTCTTTTCTGCATTTAAATGTCTCTTATCCTATTCGAATCTTTAATTATTCAGTCCAGTTTTACATTTATTCGCCTAATCAAGTCATTGGAATCCTTTAGTATGGCAATCGAAGTAAGGTGTTTGAAATTCAAACGTGAGCGGGATATGGGAAATCAAATATATATGCGCTGGAGTGTTCGAAGACGCGTGGAGGCTAGAGAGAAGCAGCGCTCTGCATGTTTCGAACGTGGCAGAATTCTATAAGCAAGACCGTTATGGTCAAAATAGTATAAATAGAAGTCTTAGTGTTAGGATTTCGTGTGTCATATCTATTGTACAAAATTCAGTAAACATTCAAAATACCACATGGATAGGGAAACGAATGCTCGAACAATGTACGTATGATAACACCAAATATTTATAATTCAGTAAAAACTCTTTATCTTTTCCAGTTTATCTTCCATTTTCATGTCATTGTCATTTTAAATACTTTTACATTCAAAGTCATTTACTTATTTCTTGCATTTAAACGTCATTCTTCCATTCGACTCCTTTACACATTTCAGAAACCTTTTACATTCATGCTTTTACATTCATGCTTTTACATTAAAGTCTTTACATTAAAGCTTTTATTCTTTTCTGCATTTAAATGTCTCTTATCCTATTCGAATCTTTAATTATTCAGTCCAGTTTTACATTTATTCGCCTAATCAAGTCATCGGAATCCTTTAGTATGGCAATCGAAGTAAATTGAATGTCTTTAAAACACTTTAATCAAAAATCCTAAATATGAATACCAGTTTTACAATTAGATTTATCCAAACGACCAAACCCCATAGGATCAATCTAGTCAATCCTGCAAGTTACCAGAGAGATTAAATAACAGTCATTAAGATTATTTGATAGTTTGGAAGACTAGCGGTTGTTTACCAGAAATCACTGTAAACAAATTGGCACACCCAGTGGGACCGTCATTGGTCGTCAACAAATTAAAAGCAAAGATTGTTAGGATAAAGTCATTGTAAAGTTCTTTTCTGAGTAACAAGTTTGTTTGTTATATGAACCTTAGAAGTGGTAGAATAACCAATAGTAACCAACCCTTACCCAGAAGAAAACGTAATAACAGAATGTCTAATCCAAACAATCAACAAGGGGAACAAAATACCCCACATGGAACAGGAACTAATGCGTCTGCTTCGACGGGAACGTCTAACGCGATCCCTTCGAACGCACAGTCTATTGCATCTTCCACTAGTAGTGTGGCCACGAATGGAACAAGTGGCATGTCAACTAACAGTTCGATCCTAGGAAATACATGAACCACTGGTTATCCTGGGGGATTTGTCCCGCCATCAGGGACACAAACCCATTTTGCCACCCCACCACCAACTAGACCACCCAGTTTCGATGGCAATAGACCCAGAAATCCCTCTTATGGGATGCCAACATCTTTCATGGCGGGTTTGCATACTTCAACATCGAATTCGTCACCACAGTTTGGGTCTGGATCTGGGGCTAATCAATTTATGGCAAATAACCAAGAGTCAGTAGGTTATAGTACATTGCCTATCCTAACCACAGAAAATCAGATGGTTTTTAGGCAATTAATGGATGATAGTAACCATAATATGATAAGAGTGTTAGCACAAACTATGCAAGAGATCTTCGCCCCAATAGTATAAAATGTAACTGTGACAAACAGAGAAAACGCGGATAACATGAGTTGAATAGTAGATTTTTTCGCTCCGCCAGAAAGGCGTAGACAGAATCAGGCTTTGGTTCGAGCGAATGTACCCATTATAGAACAAATTGCTGATGACCCACCCTATAGACCAATCAGAGAAGGGGTTAATTTGGGGGCAAGGGCACAAAGGTTAGATGCCCGAGTGATTCGAGAGGAACCACAAAGGGAATTATAGAACCGAGGGCAAGGATCGAAGGTTAGAGGCCCCAGTGATTCGAGAAGAACCACAAAGGGGAATGATAGAACCAGGGGCAAGGGTCGAAAGGCTAGAAGTCCCAGCGTTTCGAGAAGAACAACCTAGAGAAGTTGTCATGGTGGGTCGACATCAAGATGCTGACGCAGTCGTTCATAGAATTCGAAATGATAATATCCTAGCATAAAATAATTTAACCACCATGATAGAGAGGATTATGGCCCAAAACGGTCTCAATACAGGAATTAGAAGGCCAAATTATGCCTCTCCTATAGCAGATTATGTAATGCACACTGATTTACCAAGGGGATATAAGGTCCCTAAGTTTAAGTTTTCTGGAGATACCAATGAATCAACAGTCGAACACATAGCAGTGTCGATCAAGCAGAGACATAGCAAATAATGAGAACCTTAGGATTAAATATTTCCCAAGTTCCTTGACTAAGAATGCTTTTACATGGTTTACCACATTGCCTCCTGGATCTATAGATACTTGGACCCTCTTAGAGAGATTATTCCATGAACAATTCTACATGGGACAATCTAAAATAAGTTTGAAGGAGCTAGCCAGTGTTAAGAGGAAATTTACTGAACCCATAAATGATTATCTGAATAGGTTCAGACTCTTGAAATCTAGATGCTTCACAGTAGTTCCTGAACATGAGTTAGTCGAAATGGCTGCTGGTGGCCTGGATTACTCTATTCGAAAGAAATTAGACACACAATACTTGAGGGACATGGCTCAATTAGCAGATAGGGTTCGACAAGTCGAAAGACTAAAGGCCGAGAAGGCCAGGGTTTTTAAAAGTAACAAGAAAGAAAGAATTTCCTATGTTAAAACTGAGGAGGTTGAGGATTATCCTAAATTCGAAGAGGTCGAAATTGATCTCGCTGAATTAAAGCAGGCTCCACCTTACTCTTGTAAACTACTAGTTCCCACAAAAGGGAAAGATATTGTTGAAAATGAGAAAAGTGACAAATTCCCAAAGAAGGTGTATACCTTCGACGTGACAAAGTGTGACGAGATTTTTGATTTGCTTGTCAAAGATGGCCAACTAATTGTGCCATCGAATGTTAAAATACCTCCTTTAGATCAAAGAAAGAAAAGAGGATTTTGCAAGTATCATAGTTTCCTAGGCCACAAAACCTCACAGTGTTTTCTTTTCAGGGATCTGATTCAAAATGCTATCAAAGATGGTAGGTTGAAATTCGCTGATAAGCCAAAGATGAAAGTAGATGAAGACCCTTTGGATGTTGCAGACACCAACTACTCTGAGCCTGCATACATTGGAGAAATAAATATGGTGGAAGCAAATCAGGGTGACACTCCATCAGAAGAGAAAAACACTGAGAATAAAAACCATGTGCTAGTCGAAGTCAAAAAGGAGGTTACTGAGGACGTCCATAAGGAACAGGAAGCTTCGATTGAAGTAGTACCTTTGGCTACTTCGAAAGAGACACAGGCTACTGAAGGCCTGAGGCTAAAGTTGGAGAAAGTCCAGACACAATTACGCCTCAGAAAGAAATGGGACACCTTGGGGAATGAAAGTTCGACTGGTGAAATATTACGCCGAGAAAGTTCAAAAACCCCAATCGAAGATATCAAACCTACAGGATGGGGAGATGATGACATAAAGGGGGAAGACGTGGATGTTAACATGGTAGATATGGAGAGACCTCGTTCTGAAATGGAGGAAATGGAAAGATATCTAGAGAAAGAAAAATATGAGATGGAGGATAGTTATGTTAGGGATGCCAGTCTCAAAGACTACCTCATGCTGTGCCACAAAGGGAATGCTGAAATGATACTATGTCCCAGATGAAGCATCATTTGCAACCAGAAAATTGCTGCAGACTTCGAGAAGAAACAAAGGGCACGAACTGGCATCAACTGGCGCTAGGATAACCAGCTATTCAGATGTTACCCTAAGGCTGGAGAAAGCTTATTGGAGTTCTTAGTGCGTTGTCACAAAGGGGCAACCAAATGCCTAGTGTGCCCAAGGTGTTCTGCAGTGTATGATAAGAATGTGGCCAAAGCCTTCGAAACAATTCCTTTCGCCCCATGCTAGAATCACAAAGAAGCTGGGCAGATGAGCCAACGTTTCGAGAGCAACTACACTCAACGAAGGCCTGAAAACCCTTACCCTAAAGGCGCTCGAAGGGTGACGTTCAAAGTCCCTGCCGAAGTACCAACAGACAAGTGGCTACAAGTTGGGACCAACAAGGGGAAGGATAAATGGAAGAACAATGAACGAAATGCATGTCACGCCATGACATATAGAAGGCAGTTCAATACGGCAAAGAGGGAAGAAGTGAGGTTAGAAAACTACAAAGGAAAAACCCCTATGTCAAGATCACAATGGCGCAGGCAACAGAGAATTCGAAAGGCTGAAAGAGAAGCTATACCAGGAAAAGGAGTGGCTTCGAACAAGAATAAAGAGGAATCAAGTACCAACAAACCTACACCGAATAAGCAACCTGAGGGCAAACCCCCAGTTAGCAGGAGACTTTTCTCTGAAACGAAACAAAGTGAATCAAAGGAGTACACACCAAGTCCAGAAGAAGATGAGGATATGCTAACTGACAACTTCGAATTAGAGGGGGAATCTTCACTCAACATCAACTGCAACGTGGTATCTGTGTTGCCATGTGAATTTGGACAGGAAACTGAAATCGGAGAGCACGAAGAGGATGATACGATGGATCTGATGAAGCATAGGCCAGCGTGCTACTACGTGATGGATAACGGAGCTGTCGAAGAGCAGAATGCTTTCTTCGAACACCCAGAGCCAACTATGAAGAATCATCTGAAGCCATTGTTCATTCGAGCAAAAGTTGGTACACATGGCGTAAATAAAGTCCTGGTGGATGGAGGCGTTGCAGTCAACTTAATGCCCCATTTCATGTTGAAGAAGTTAGGAATACAAGATGGTGACATCAAACCACACAACATGGTACTATCCAACTATGAAGGAAAAGTAGGCCAGACATTGGGGGTAGTTCAAGTAGATTTGACAGTAGGATCAAGCTGCAGGCCCACCATGTTCATGGTGATCGAAGCCAAAGCCAACTACAACTTGCTGTTGGGAAGAGAATGGATCCATGGCGTTGGAGCAGTCCCTTCGTTGATGCATCAAAGGTTAGTTTTATGGAGAGAGGATGGTATTGTGGAGAACATCAAAGAGGATCAAAGTTATTTTATGACAACAGTTAACTTAGTCAATAAGAGAAATTATGACAAATACCTAGCCAAAATAGCTCCTTGTGCCCCAAGTGACGAGATCAACGAAACCGTGAACGCGCACTATTACATGACCCTTCGCCATGATGGCATGTATTGGGATAGGAAGATAATTAAAGGAGACGAAGAAGTCGAAGGCACCACACAAAGACGGCCAGCAGGCTGGGAGTTCGACAACCTTGCTCATGATTGAGTCCTCCTTCTTCGAAAGGCTTTCGGCCTATATGGCTGAGAACGAATGGGAAGCGGCCTTAGAGGCTGAAATAGATAATATGGCTGCAGAAGTGAACGAAATTGATGGGCATGGCTCGAAAGACTCACCCTTTGAAGAACACAAAATAGATCAAAGGCTAGATGCCATCTATGATAAAGAACCCTTAGGCTTCGAGAAGGACCCCACAGACTCAAGTGCCAAAATGTTGGCGCAGGATCCGCTCGAAGAGGTAAATTTGGGGGATGAACACACAAAAAGAATAACTTACATAAGCGCAAAACTCAATCCAAGCATCAAGCAGGAAGTGATCGAAGTTCTCAAGAGAAACAAAGATTGCTTCACATGGGACTATGATGAAATGCCTGGTTTGAAGAGAGAGTTAGTGGAGCATAGACTTCCAATTAAGGATGGCAAGAAGCCCATCAAGCAAACTCCTAGAAGATTCACACCAGCAGTTCTCACAAAGATTAAAGCTGAGATCGAAAGGTTGCTGCGCTGCAGATTCATCAGAACCACAAGGTATGTCGAATGGTTAGCAAATTTAGTACCTGTTATTAAGAAAAATGGCTCTCTGAGAATTTGCATAGATTTTAGGGATTTAAATACTGCTACCCCTAAAGATGAGTACTCCATGCCTGTGGCAGAAATGTTAATAGACTCTGCTGCAAGATTCGAATACTTAAGTATGTTAGATGGGTACTCTGGGTATAATCAGATTTTTATTGCTGAAGAAGATGTTGCCAAGACAGCATTTCGTTGCCCAGGAGCATTAGGCACCTACGAATGGGTAGTGATGCCTTTTGGTTTAAAAAATGCTGGAGCAACTTACCAAAGAGTAATGAATTCAATTTTCCATGATTTCATTGAGACATTTATGCAGGTGTAAATTGATGATATAGTCATCAAATCCATATCTGCAGAAACCCATTTGCATCATTTGAGCCAATCATTCGAAAGAATGAGAAAACATGGCTTAAAAATGAACCCCCTTAAGTGTGCATTCTTTGTGCAGGCTGGAGATTTCCTTGGCTTTGTGGTTCATAAGAAAGGCATCAAGATCAACCAAAACAAGACCAAAGCCATTATGGAGACGAAAGCACCTACATCAAAAAGGGAGCTGCAATCTTTGCTAGGGAAGATTAACTTTCTAAGAAGGTTTATTTTGAATCTAAGTGGAAGAACCCAGGCTTTCTCTCTGTTACTTCGTTTGAAGCAAGGCCAAGCCTTCCATTGGAGCGAAGCACATCAGGAGGCATTTGACAATATCAAAAAATATCTTACCCAGACTCCTATCTTGTCTCCACCTTCATGGGGAAAACCCATGAGATTGTACATATCTGCCTCTGAAGTTACTATAGGTAGTATGTTAGCACAAGAAGATAGCAATGACATCGAAAGAGCCATATACTATTTAAGTAGGGTGTTGAACGATGCAGAAACTAGATATAGCAATATAGAAAAGCTATGTCTCTGTTTGTACTTTTCTTGTATGAAACTTAAGTATTACATAAAGCCTGTTGATGTTTATGTTTCATCTCATTTCGATGTTATCAAACACATGCTTTCGAAACCAATAATGCATAGCAGAGTTGGTAAATGGGCTTTGGCCTTAACAGAATATTCTTTGACTTTCATGCCTTTAAGAGCTGTGAAAGGTCAAGTAATTTCTGATTTCATTGTGGACCATTCACTGGTCAAAAAGACTGTCATGGGTTACATTGAAATTCAACCTTGGAAACTATACTCTGATGGTTAGACCCATAAGGATGGTAGTGGTGTTGGAGTTCTTATAATTTCTCCTGAAGGAATTCCAACAAAATTCAAGTATAAATTAGATGGTCCTCGTTGCTCAAACAACGAAGCTGAGTACGAAGCGCTTATTGTTGGACTTGAAGCTTTGTTGGAATTGGGGGCAACTAGATTCGAAATTAAAGGAGATTCGGAGTTAGTGGTCAAGCAAATAACAAAGGAATACAAATGCATAAAGGAAAATCTGATGACATACTTCGTCATAGTTAACAGGCTACTCAGAAAATTCGAATACATGGATATTAAACATATATCAAGAATAGAAAACCAAGTAGCAAATGACCTAGCACAATTGGCTTCAGGGTATAAAGTTTCTACCAAAAACTTTGAGGATTTGGTTGAATTAAGAGGAAGGGTTATGGCTACTAGACTCATACCATCAAATTTAGAAAATATAAAATTAGGTTATGTTAATAAACAGGGATTCGAAGTGTTAGCCATTGACACCTTATCAGATGCAGATTGGCGAAGTCCAATTGTGAGTTATTTAACAAATCCAACATTGAATGTTGATAGGAAGATAAAATATAGAGCATTATCATATGTCCTCATGGGAAATGAATTGTTCAAGAAGACCCAGGAGGGCGTGTTATTGAAATGCCTAGGAGAAAGTGAGGCGTACTTAGCATTATCAGAAGTCCACAATGGGGCATGTGGGGCCCATCAAGCAGGCCATAAGATGAAATGGTTGTTATTTCGATATGGTATGTATTGGCCCAACATGCTCAAAGATTGTATAGATTTTGCTAAAGGGTGTGAAGAATGCCAGAAACATGTAGGAATTCAACATGCTCCTGCAAGTGAGCTACATTCGATCATTAAACCATGGCCCTTTCGAGGATGGGCACTAGATTTAATAGGAGAAATCAATCCTGCTTCGTCTAAAGGACAAAAATATATCTTGGTAGGAATTGATTATTTTACTAAGTGGATCGAAGCAATACCACTAGTAGTTGCTGATCAAGAGGCCATTATTGAGTTCATACAGAAACAGATAATCTATAGGTTCGGATTACCAGAGAGCACAACCACAGACCAAGGTTCTGTGTTTACTGGTAGAAAGATGCAGGAATTTTCTCAAGATATGGGGTTTAAATTACTAACATCAACACCATATTACGCTCAAGCAAATGGTCAGGTCGAAGCAGCAAATAAAGTGATAATAGGATTAATTAAGAAACATGTGGGTAAAAAGCCAAGGAACTGGCACAAGACTTTGGACCAAATACTATGGGCCTGTAGAACATCTCCTAAAGAAGCTACTAACACCACGCCTTTCCAACTAACATTTGGTCATGATGCAGTTCTACCAGTGGAAATTCATCTACAATCAGTTCGAATTCAAAGACAGAATGAGATCCCAACTGCATTGTATTGGGAAATGATGATGAATGAGTTATTTGAGTTAGACGAAGTCAGATTGCATGCATTGGAAATCCTGATGAGGCAAAAGGAAAGAGTAGCCAGGGCATATAACAAAAGAGTGAAAGGTAAAACATTTATTGCTAATGATTTAGTTTGGAAAGTCATATTGCCCATGGACAAGAAAATAGAACATTAGGAAAATGGTCACCTCATTGGGAAGGACCTTTTCAAATACTAAAGATATTTTCAAACAATGCATATGAAATCGAAGAGTTAGCTGATGATAAGCGAATATTAAAGGTAAATGGAAAATATTTGAAAAAATATAGGCCTTGCCTGCAGGAGATTCGAATAATAACATAGTCAAAACATTATATAGGAATGCCAAAATGGTAATATTCATTGCCAAAATGGCGTTGTTCAGATATTACAAATTAAGATTCAAAACTAATTAAATAAACAGAGATTTAAAAATATGTATTGTTCCTCAATCTATCAAAAGTGCTTTGAAAGGACTCAAGCCTTTGTTGAGTGAAACGTTTTGCTCCTTCTAGGGTAGCTACTTCTCCTTTAAGTTGCTTTGCTGCTTCCATTTCGGCAAGGCCTTTGTTGAGGGTTTCTTCGAATTGATTCCCAGCAGTATTAGCTTCGTACGCCATTTGCTGTTGTTGGGCCTCCTTAACCTTTTATTGGAGTTCTTGAATTTGCTTTTCCCAGAGGAGAATAGATTGAGCTCGAGCTTCATAGTCAGTCTTGGCATGTTGTAAGTGCATGGCCTGGTCTTCAGCTTCTTTGGAAAGTTTTGAAGCATGCTCATAAGCAGCTTCCATAGCGTTCCGCTTCTCTTGGGCTTTAGCAGCAGCAAATTCGTCCTAAAGAAGACACCCAGTCACATTATCCAACAAAGCTTGAAGATCGAACAATATGGTGCTGACTTCTAAAGAGCAGATGGAGAGGTTAACTTGCGTAAGAAGCTCCTTCATGGTGTAGCAAGTTGTACTATCCTTTTTGAGCACTTCGAACAAGTTTACATCAAGGATTGTTCTCCTGAATTTGTTAAGGAGTACAACTCTATCATCTGAGGGCAATGGGTTGTTGGTCGAATTAGTACCAGCCATAGCAAGAGGGGTATCCCTTTGAGCTAATTTAGCTTTCATGTGCCCGATTGGGTCATTTCGTCTTAGGAGAGCTAACTCCTCTTCAATCATTTGAGATTGAGAAGACTCGGGAAGTTCCATACGCAAGGGAGTCACATCCATTTCGACTTTCATAGGCTCATTAGTCTTGCCACCATCGCCTTCGTCTTGGTCTTGCTCATTGTCTTCTCCATTGTCAACCAGATCCACCACTTCGATTGAATTGGTCTCACTACTATTAGCATCAGACTCTGTTCCATCGCTCGAACCGCTCTAGGCTTCGTCTTCCTCAGATCCTTCATCTGCAGATTCCTCACTCTCTTGAGAAGAATTAGCCTTTTCCTCTTTAGCATGAGTGACATTTTGGATCTCTTGAAGGGTTTCGAGAGGAGACTTTGGGAGACAAGTTTCTGGTAGAATCTCTGCAGACGTATGAGGCGATGCTTCATTCGTTTCTTTTAAAGGAGGGGAAGTGCCTTGGTCATCCTGTACATCTGAAGCTCCAGTCGGAATCACCATATTGGAGGATCCTTTGTTTTGCACAAGATTACTGGAGTCTCCATGAGGAGAAGAGTTGTTTGGAGCAGCAGTCTTTGATGGAGGAGTTGAAGTAGTGGGATTTGGGTTCGAAGTAGCCTACATAAACAAAGAAAATTAAGAGCATGCACCAAGGTACGAATAACTATTTTGTTAAGGATTTGAATTCAATTTACCTGTGGATTATCGGAGGAAAGGTTGCTATCAATATGTTCCAATATTACGTTGGAGGTCGAAGGTGGAATTTTGGATATTGTGGAGGGAGCAACATCTCTGGAATCGAGTCCGGAAATGCTAGTAGGTTCAGCGTCTTTTGAAACTTTTCTTCTCGCTTCTTCAAGTTGGGAATTTCCACCAGTCTTGGGATTCTTTCCAGTGGTGCTTGGTTTCCTTTTCTTCGGAGTGGTTGGTGGAAGTTTGTTAGTCTGAAAAGATTTAGACATGAGTTAGATCTAAATCATAAATTTCAGTTTATTCAAAACATCAGGGTTAATTGATTACCTTTGGAGTAGGAACATTTGTTATTGTTGGTGTTGTTGTTGTTGCACTAGTTGTTATTGGTATGGCTAGAGGCACATCATCATTAGTTTCGACAGATTGTTGGGAGGTGCTTCCTTCCTTAGACTTTGAAGCAACGGGCTTTATCCTAATGGCTGAAAATTGAAACAATTAAAGTAAAATGTTAAAAATAAAGAAAGTAAGAAACATTTGGGATTTTACCAAGCATTCGCACTTGCGCCTTGATTAGATATAATCGACATGGCAGAAAGGTCATAGCGAAGATGTCCTGGGAAATTATGAAGCCAATGACGAGCCCATGTCACAGTCTCAGATGGCTTTAGTTTCTTTTGAGATTTGTATTTGAACATCTCTTTGCAAGTCAACCACCAAGGGTATGGAGGTAACCAAGCCAGAGCCAGTTCTGAGGTAGGCAATCTAGGAAATTTAGGTGGATGCATTTCGAGTTCCAACCTATACCTATCCTCAGGTGACAACCCTGAAGGAAGTTTGAACTTAGAAATTTTTTCTTTAAATTTTTCCTTCAAGGTCTGGGATGCTCGATACACAGTGGTTTCCAAGTGTGTAGGATCATAAGTGGTTTCGAAATAATTCTGAAAAGCCCTAATCTCTTTTGCATGAGTGAACATACCTTTCTTGGAGTGTACCTGCACATTGAACGCGTCAGTTAGCTTCTGTTGAATGGTGAGTGTGTCAAACATATAAGATTGGTAGAACTTAGTCCACCATTCCAGGAACCCCTTCGCTGTGAAGTGTGTTGGTTCAAAGGGTAGTAGTTCGAATTGAGCGAAATCTTGATATTGTTCTTGTTGCAGCTTGGCTTCTCTTGCTTTAAAGGTTCGACCTGAGGTTATGGCACTCTGTGTTTGGAATAGAGGTTCAGGGATTAACTGGCACATGCCAAATTGTCTAGAAACAAAGTTAGGTTGATAGGCAAAAAGGAAGATCTGATTCTTGGCAGGAGTGATTCGAGGGGAAATTAACCTAGGGAGCAGAAATGCTTTCCAAATGGCTTGAATTTCTTTACTTTTAACAGCTTCTGAAAGAGACATGGTGAACCATGATGGTCCATGAGTCCTTGAAGCGAAGGGTGCCATGGTCTCTTCAAATTTGTGTCTCTTGGAGAAAATCATGATATACTGCGAGAAAAGGACTTTGAAGTCATCTTTGTCATCATTCGGAGTGAGTTTTCGCAGCCTTGTACCTTCAATAATTTTATCCGCTATCTCCGAATCTTGTTCGACAATGGTGTCAGCAGTTGATAACGAGGATTCGAACATGGCATTGAGCCATAATTGGAGCAACCAAAAAGGGCCAACTAGAAGGATGTTTTTGGGAGTATGGGATTTCAAACTCGAAACGGCTGATCTTAAACATTCATAAAGGTCAACAAGCAGCAATTCGCTCAGACAAACTCTCCTATTCTCATGCAAGTCCCTAGCTAAGGGGATGAACCTACTTGCTACTTGCAAGGATCTGCTACAGAATACATATCTTGACAACCATAAAGTTAGAAAGGCCATGTGTTCTACGTCTGAGACGCTATTTCGTTCAGTGTGGTAGTGGCTGATGAATTTGGAAAAACTAGCTAGTTTGACATCGAAGTCAATAATACTAGAGTGTTCTTCATTGTCAGTGATATAGGTTTCTCCTACTGGTGAAAGACCAGTAATGGCAGCGATATCGAAAAATGTGGGCGTTATCATTCCGCCAGGAAGATGAAAGGTATTGTAGGTGTTGTCCCAAAAGTATAATGAGGCAAATAACAGTGGGTGACTATAGGTGAAACCTGGTTTCGACAGCTTAATCAGATTGTAGATTCCTAATTCTTCCCATTGCTGGGATTTCTTGGCTTCTACTTTGGTGAGCCGGTTTTGGTAAGCTATGTCTGAGGGTCTGAGGTAGGGCAGGATCGGAATGGCTTAAAGTTACTTTTTACATAATCTAAGATAAAGGGATCTTTTGGGGGAACGATTGGAGTTTCTATGGCCTTCGAATTAGATGATTCGCCTATACTTTCAGTTCCTATCTTAGGGATGTCCATTTTATTAAATAAGGGTTTGAAGTTATAGCAAACAGGGAAGATTTTCCTAGTGTCCTTCAAGATTTCAAACACGGTTAGAGGGCCCATTAAAGTAAATCTTTTTCCAGCAGCGTTAGTAGGAATCAATACCTGAGAGGCGTACAACATTTCCTTTTCTTTAGAGATCATCTGAGGAATGAGCACAGATTGACCCTGGTAAGTGCCCACCTTACTTTCCATGATTGTTCCTGTGTTCTTGCTCTTCTTCTTTGAAGTTTTCTTCAGTTGGGATGATGTTGATGAAGACATTGTTGAGATTGTTGGAAGTTTTAGGGTTTTAGTGAGAGTAGAGGAAGAAGAAGTTTCAGAATATGGAAAAAGAATAAAAGACTAAGTTGATTAGTTTTTATAGCGTGGAAGTTTAAACACACACTAAGTGAAACTAGGAATACGTGGGAATCGTGGGTTGGATTCAGAAGGAGGTGGCGTAAAAGCTGATGTTGGTAATAAGCATGATTAATAATAATCATTATTTTTTAACTGCACCATGTTGTGATCACTGTTCCAAAACGATTATGAAATCCAAGAGGCGTCTTGATTGACGTGGTTGAAGTCATACACAGTAAATATCATGATTACTCAAAAGTCACATCAAAATCTTGTAAATATATTTAAAATAAGTATTTCCTAAAAGGTTCGAAATACATATTTTAAAGGGGCATTTTGTTGGCTGAAGATTTTGATGATAAAGTTCGAAATGAAACAATATGGATGTTTTGTTGGAATAAAGCAAATGTTACGATTCGGAATGGTAGAAATGGTTCTTCGAATAGAAATGTCAAAGCTCAGAGCTTCGAATGGCAGTTGTGAAGATACATTTAAAAGAAGCTTCGAAGTGGTAACGAGACTGTGTTTGTGAAGGTTTTGAAACGGATTCAAAGCGAAGGATACCAAGGTGTTTGAAATTCAAATGTGAGCGGGATATTGGAAATCAAATATATATGCGTTCGAGTGTTTGAAGATGCGTGGAGGCTAGAGAGAATCAGCGCTCTGCATGTTCCGAACGTGGCAGAATTCTATAAGCAAGACCATTATGGTCGAAATAGTATAAATAGAAGTCTTAGTGTTAGGATTTCGTGTGTCATATCTATTGTACAAAATTCAGTAAACATTCAAAATACCACATGGATAGGGAAACGAATGCTCGAACAATGTACGTATGATAACACCAAATATTTATAATTCAGTAAAAACTCTTTATCTTTTCCAGTTTATCTTCCATTTTCATGTCATTGTCATTTTAAATACTTTTACATTCAAAGTCATTTACTTATTTCTTGCATTTAAACGTCATTCTTCCATTCGACTCCTTTACACATTTCAGAAACCTTTTACATTCATGCTTTTATATTCATGCTTTTACATTAAAGTCTTTACATTAAAGCTTTTATTCTTTTCTGCATTTAAATGTCTCTTATCCTATTCAAATCTTTAATTATTCAGTCCAGTTTTACATTTATTCGCTTAATCAAGTCATTGGAATCCTTTAGTATGGCAATCAAAGTAAATTGAATGTCTTTAAAACACTTTAATCAAAAATCCTAAATATGAATACCAGTTTTACAATTAGATTTATCCAAACGACCAAACCCCATAGGATCAATCTAGTCGATCCTGCAAGTTACCAGAGAGATTAAATAACAGTCATTAAGATTATTTGATAGTTTGGAAGACTAGCAGTTGTTTACCAGAAATCACTGTAAACACGTATATGTAGGAGGGGAAAATCCCATCTAGGTCACTCTTGTCCCTCATCATGATTTGTAAAGTACCCATCAATCATCTTTATGGTCATCCTGTTACGGATAACGTTTGATTGGCAATAAAGTACTCGACTCTACATCTAGGGTCCATAGTGGTTTCAGGTCGAAGGGTGGTATACACCACTATCACTATGAGAATAACTTATGACACTTACATAACAAACTATGTAGTATTCTCATGGTGGGTCACTCCAGTATAAATATTACTCCTAATATTTATACCTACATGAAGACTTGATATCTCATATCCATGACTTGTGAGACACAATCATCAGTCTACTCACATAATAGTCTCTATGCATAATTGTTGTCCTATTTGACAGTAAAGTTTGACTACGGATACTTTAAGAATAATGTCCTTATGTTTAATGAGTTCTCACGATTAAGTCAC
The DNA here is from genome assembly GCA_021764765.1 of Vicia sativa. Classification (NCBI taxonomy): domain Eukaryota; kingdom Viridiplantae; phylum Streptophyta; class Magnoliopsida; order Fabales; family Fabaceae; genus Vicia; species Vicia sativa. The sequence goes on along the minus strand of CM038793.1, from coordinate 47,098,030 downwards.
ACTTAATAGATCATTAATAGAGTAATTATTCTAAGGACTTTATTATGTCATTCGCAAATGACATAATAAATACGAAGCCTGATAAGTATACATATATTGGCAAACAACAATATACATATCAAGGTAGTGATACAAAAGCATATTAAGTCAATATTGATTGGCTATTACGGCTTACTCCAACAATACACCCTTTGAATTTTCCTTGGTTTTTGCAATTTCAATATTCTCGTCAGGTTAATACACACTTTGTCATACGCATTTGCAATGAGATGACCCATCTCGGGGAAACGCATCAATTTGTTCTTCAATACAAATGCTTTCATGGATGGTATAAGAGCGTCATAGATTTTTGCATACTTATTCGCATTTCTGTAAACCTGTGTGTACAAATCTTTATGGCTCCTCAACTCTTGGATAAGAGTTTGGCGGACAAGTACATGATCCTTTCCCCTTTATTGAGTAAAGCAGAAATAGCCTAAAAACCACAATTACTGTCACCACCAATATTGACGATCTGATCAATGTGATTGTGCATAAAAACCAACATCTCCTCAATGAATGATATTTTTGGTGGAGGCGGAGGAGTTAGAGGTTTGCTTATCCGAGCACCTTTGAAGATCTTTTTCTGAGATTTTTGTGTCGGTGAATCGGGAAATTTTTTGTCAACGTGTTCAAAATACGATAGACTCCTCATAGCAGAATTTTCACTTGGTGTAGGTTTGAACTTGTTTGGTGGCCTCCGCACGAATCCACTACATCATAACATCTTGATATTCAAATTTTTGTTCATTTGTAAATTGCTTCTGCACATCGACCGCCTTGATAACAATAGGTGAAACAAAACTATGTGAAGCACCTTGAGACAAAATAAGAGAAACACCTTTGAAAAAAGACTAGGCGAAACACCTTGAGACACAATAGCTTTGGGGATATTATCGGGATGCATCATACGTAATATAAAAAAAGAGATTAAACTTAGTAATATCTTAGGTAAATAAGAAAACTGAAGTTACTGGAAATAGTAGTACAGGAACCAGAAATATATTTCTGGTTGCGTTCATCTACAAACCGAAAATATATTTCTGGTTTTAACCTGACATTTTTTCAATCCAAAAAATTGTTTAATGTAGTTAATCTAGATTGAAAAGAGGAAACTTTATCTCAAATTCGGTTTCCTTTAGCTCCTTTTGATATAATGCACCACAAGAATGTTGAGTTTGAGTAAAAAAATAAGATTTAGAATGTGAGGGTTTTTGGAGAGGTTTTTTGGTCACCTTTTAAATGTTTATGATCAAAGTGTCTCATTGACCTTGTTGTTTTAAGCTTTTGGTTTTGCAGAAAAACCGGAAATGCATATACGGTTTATAGATGAGAATTTTGTTTACTTTTCCCGCACAAAAACACCGAAGTTGTATCTCCGGGTTCTACCAAGGTTACATCTCCAGTAAGGTTCTTACATTATTCAGGGGTGTAACAAAAATTAGCCCGTTCACTGAGGGTAAGGGCGCGCCTCAGAAATGCACTTATGAAGGGCATTTTTTGGTTTTTATAGGGTATTTTCCCCTTGTATAGGTTTCCATAAGAAATTCTTTAATAACTTTGTGTAATAAGCATGTATATGATAGATTAAGTCCGTCTAACTATTTTTCTGTTAATTATTGATGTAAAACTTGTAATGTTAGATTTCTCACTCAATTAATAAATTTCAACTTATTCATCTCGTGTATATTGAATTTTGTTAATTAACGCATTGATTGTTTAACAACTTTATTCCTCATCTATATTATACTATCTTATAATAGTGAAATTCGTGGAATCTATCCAAACACGTATTTTATTAAATTTTGTTCGCCTGCTTTTTGTAAAACTCTGATTTTGAATAAAACTCTTGAAATTAGTTTTTTGGGGAAAAATATTTATTCAATCCACCTTTTAGACCCTTTTATACTTATATCTTACCCAAGTTCATGCACAATTTAACTTTTAAAAATTTGAGTTTAAGATATTGCATGTGCAAGGACTTAGCAGTGCCAATAACAATATTGAGTTTATGCAATAAATATATGTAAAATTTTGCTATTAAAATCGTAAAATTTGGAAATTCAAATTATTGGATGTTTAGAATAAGTCAAATGCATTATAATAGCTTTTGTAATCGTTTCGAGCAAACAACTTATCTAGAAAATCACTTCTGGAAATTTGGAAGTTTCGAAGAGGAAATCAGTTTCCCAGTTTGAGGAAACTATTTTCTGTCATGTGTTTCAGTTCTGGGATTTATCAGTCAATTGAGGAAATGGGTTTCCAAGTTTTGGGAAACCAGTTTCTGACGTGATTTTGTGTTTTTCAACTGTTCTGTGAGACAGTTTAGTTATTGTGTGTTTTAGTTGTATCATATAAATACCCTCTTGTAATGTTGTTTGAATTTAATGCCAACAACAATTTTTCTCCTCAATTAATCTCTCTCTCTCTCTCTCTCTCTCTCTCTCTCTCTAATCTCCAATACTCTTTAAACTCCATCTTCCTCAATTAACCAATTCACCAATTTTCACCATTGATTCACCATGTTAGTTTTGTGTATGTTCTAACATTTGGCATCAAGATCCAGATTCTGATCTATTAACCTGCTGCAAACATGTCAACCATTTCCAACAATCGGATCCCTACCAACCTTCCAATTTTTTATTCCAAGAACTATGAAAAATGGTGCAAACAAATGAAATTTTTGTTTTGGTATCAAGAAGTTCTCGAAGTGGTGAGTAATGGTGTTACACCACTTGTGCTCGAAGTTACAACTTCCTAACAAGCTACATTCAAGGAAAAGAATAACAAAAACTATAAATTACTCTCCTTGATACACTCTTGCATCGATAATGACAACTTTGAGAAAGTTGGTGATTGTACGTCTGCAAAGCAAGCTTGGGAGATTTTGAAGAAAGCCTATGAAGGGGCTGATAAAGCAAAGGTTGTGAGGTTACAAACTCACAAGAGGAAGTTTGAGCTGGTGCAAAAGGAATAAAAGGAGTCGGTCAATGATTACATTACATGTATAATACCTTTGGTGAATCAAATGAAGTCTTGGGGTGAAACCGTTTTGGTGCAGAACATGGTGGCAAAATCTTTCGTTCTTTAACGTCAAGATTTGACAATATAGTGGTTGCAATATAATAATCAAAGGATCTTATTACTATGAGCAAGGAGGATCTTCAAATCTCATTAGATACTCATGAACAAATGATGGATAAAATAGTAAATGACAAGGCCAAAGTGAAGATTGCTTTGCAACCACGGTTCAATGAGAAGAACAAGAGATCGAAAGGAAAATAATCTTCAAAGGGCAAGGCAAATTCTAGAATTTTGGTGGAAAATATTCACAAAATTCAAAGGCTTTTATGGAACAAAGATATGAGAGTAGCTCCAAAGGTGGTGGTCAAGGAAACAACACCAATAGATTTGACAAGATTGGTTCAAAGTGCTATAATTGTTATAAACTTGGTCATTTCGCAAGAGATTGTAATGCAAAATCGGAAAAAAAATCAAAGTGATGAAGCCAAGGTTGCAAGACAAGAGGTGGATGATGATAATACGCTTCTGGTCATGATCATAGAGGATAACTATGGCATGGGAAAGTAGCTGGACAATAGTAGTAGCAATTGTCAAAGGCTGGGCAACAGTGTCAACAGTGCTGAAAATTATGCAAAAATGCGTCTGAAGTAAAACACAATGGTAACCGTTCAAGATGGAGTCCAAGGAAGTGAAAATTATGAGGGGCACTTGGATTCTAGTTGTTCAACTCATATGAGAGGTAGAAAGGATTAGTTTGTCAAAATCAATCAAGCCACGAAAAATAGAGTTAAATTTGCGGATGACACCACTTTAGCGACCGACAGTGTGAGTGGTGTTTTGATCATGAAGAATGATGAGAGTCATTCCTTGATCAAATATGTGTTATACATTCCTGGAATTAAGTGTAATATCTTGAGAATTGGCCAATTACTTGAGAAGAATTATGATTCGCATGGAAAACAAGATTTTGCGCGTTTTGGACCGAAACAGAGTCTTAATTCTTAGAGCATCCATTATTGCAAATTGTACCTTCAAGATAGAGTTGAAGGTGATGGAACACAAGTGTCTTGCTACAGTGGCAAGTCGTGATGAGTGGTTTTGGCACTAACGTCTTGGACATCTAAATTTTAGAGACCTCAACGCATTGCAAATGAATAGTATGGTGACCAGAATGCCCAAGATTAATATTCCAGTTGAGATTTGTGAAGAGTGTGTTCAAGGGAAGAAGCACAAGAATAGTTTCAACAAGGATGTGGGTCATAGGACCAAACATAATCTTGAGGTGTTGTATTCTGATATATGTGGTCCAATGTAGGTTAACTCATATGGTGGAAATAGGTACTTTGTCACATTTATTGACGATTTTAGTAGGAAGTTATGGATTTATTTAACCAATAGGAAGAATGAGGTGTTTGATGTGTTCAAGCGTTTTAAGTCTATGGAAGAGCGACACTATGGTCACAAGTTAAAAATTCTCAAAACAGATGGTGGAGGTGAGTATACCTTGAATGAGTTTGGTAATTATTATGATGATGAAGTTATAATGCGTGAGGTTGTACCACCTTATACGCCTCAACAAAATGGTGCTGTCGAGAGAAGAAATCGCTCAATAATGAATATGGTTCGTAGCATGTTAAAGGGAAAAGCTTGCCGAAGGAACTATGGGGTGAAGCCGTTTCTACAAGTTCATATTTGTTGAATAGGTGCATTACTAAGAAGCTGGACAAAGTAACACTAGAAGAGGTATGGTCTGGTCATAAACCGAGTTTGAGTCATTTAAAGGTTTTCGGTTCAGTTTCATTTCGACATATTTCTGGTTAGCTTCGAAAGAAGTTGGATGACAAAGGAGATCAACAATGATGTTGATCTTAATAACTTTGTGCTTATGGTCGAATCCGAGCTGGTGAGCACGGAGGAGGCATTAAGCAATTCAAAGTGGGTGTGGGTGATGAAAGAAGAGGTGGAATCTATTGAAAAAAATAGTACTTGGGAGCTGGTTGATTTACCAGAACAAAAGAAGCCAATCGATGTGAAATGGGTCTATAAAGTGAAGGCAAATCCAAAAGGCGAGACTGTCAAGCATATGGCTCGACTAGTAGCGAAAGGATTTTTGCAAAGAGAATGTATAGACTATGATGAGGTGTTTACTCCAGGGATAGACTAGAGACTATAAGGCTGGTTGTTGGTATTGCAAATAGCAAAAATTGGTCAATGTATCAAATCGATGTAAAATCTGCATTTTTGAATGGTCCACTGGAAGAGGAAGTCTATGTAGAGCAATCTCTTGGTTCTGTGGTGAAGAATCAAGAGGGAAGAGTATACAAATTGAAGAAGGCACTTTATGGTTTGAAACAAGCTCCTAGAGCTTGGAACGAATACATAGATGCTTTTCTAGTTGAGGTTAGCTTCAAGAAGTGTGTATTCGAACATGTTATTTATGTGAAGACAGATGCAAGCAAAGATGTGATTATGCTTTTCTTATATGTGTACGATCTATTGATTATGTGCAGCAACAAAGTTCTCATTTCCAAGATCAAAAGTGAACTTATGGAAGAGTTTGAAATGAGTGGCCCTGACACCATGACTTACTTTCTTGGCATAGAGTTCCACAAAACAAAATTGGGACTGCTCATGCATCAAAGAAAGTATGCTCTCGAGATATTGAAGAGGTGTTATATGAAGCATTATAATGATGCCAATACACCAGTTGGAACAAGGTTGCAGTTGTCCAAAAGTGAAGATGAGGAAGATGTGGATCCAACTCAATATAGGAGGTTGATTGGATCGTTACTTGTGCAATACGCGGTCATATTTGGCATTCAGTGTCGGTATTGCAAGTTGATTCATGAAGAGACCAAATGTTTCTCACTTGGAAGCAATTAAGAGGATCCTAAGATACATCAAAGGTACTCTTGATTATGGAATTCTCTTTCATGCGCAGCTGGTACAGACAATATTTGTGAGTTACACAGTTACACAAATTCCAATTGGTGCAGAGATAAAGATGATCAAAAGTCTAGGACTGATTATATCTTTATGTTCGATGGAGCTCCAATCTATTGATGCTCTAAAAAAGAATTTATGGTGGCACTCTCTTCTTGTGAGGCCAAGTATATCGCGACAATATGTGTGTCAGGCTATGTGGCTTATGAATCTGCTAAGGGAGTTGGGCAACAATGTAAAAAAAGTTGTTACGCTCTTGGTTGACAATATTTTAGCTATTAACCTAGCAAGGAATCCCATAGCATATGGGAAGAGCAAGCATATAGAGATGAGATTTCATTACTTGAGGGAATTGGCCTGTGCAGACCAGTTGAAGATAGGATACTGTCAAAGTGAAGAACAACTTGCGGATTTATTGACGAAAGAGGTGACAAATGATGTGTTCAAGAAGCTTGTGAGGAGTTTAAGCACGAGGAATGTTGAGCTTTGAATTAAACTGGTGTATTGGATGTTTAGAATAAGTCAAATGCATTACAATAGCTTTTGTAATCGTTTCGAGGAAACAACTTATCTAGAAAAGCACTTTTGTAAATCAGAAATTTGGAAGTTTCGAAGAGGAAATCGATTTTCTTGTTTGAGGAAACGGGTTTCTGTCATATGTTTTAGTTCTGGGATTTATCAGTTAGTTGGGGGAACTGGTTTCTAAGTTTTGAGAAACCGGTTTTTTGGCGCGATTTTGTGTTTTTCAGTTGTTCTAGAAGACAGTTTAGTTGTTGTGTGTTTTAGTTGTATCATATAATTATCCTCTTGTAATGTTGTTTGAGTTTAATGCCAATAATAATTTTTCTTCTCAATTACTCTCTCTCTTATCTCCAATACTCTCTAAACTTCATCTTTCCAATTGATCAATTCACCAATCTTGTCATTGATTCATTAAATTTAATTTACCTGATTAATTTCGTATATGTTCCAACACAAACTAGTAGAAAAAAGTGGACTCTCACATAAATAAAATTGAACTTTAAACTTTAAGATATATTTACATGCGTTATTTTAGGAATTAATTTATGCAATTACAACTTGAAAATACTTAAAATCAATTCAAATGCATTACAAATATCATATTAAACACACAAAAATATTAATTTTTTTGTCGCTCAACGTAATCTCCGTGTCTTGGTGAATTAGTTTTTACAATTGCACCCATAGAATATTCATTTATAAATAAAAAACTAAAATCTTTATCATTTCTTTACCACCAAACCTACCTTAGTTGTATGTTATTTAAGTAAAGTGTTAAAGGTTAATTTGATCTACTAGTTTTCAATCGAAAATTCACGTCTAAAACTAAGTTGGTTAGCATACTACACCTACTTGTTAAACAAAAAAGTTGGATTGCATTTAATATAAAGTGTGGAGAATGAGTAGGACTTAGTGGGTGATAATTGAGATCCATTAGCCCCTAGATTTAAATTTAGGTGGGGAGTGACTACAACTGGAATAAGGATTAGTACCTGATTTTTTTGGTAATTTGACTTATTCATTTAATTAGCATATTTTTAAGTGTTGAATTAAAGTTACACAATTTGTATCTTTGTCTTTGTTGATAAAAAGGAGGGGGTACAAAAGAAGATCTAAACCAAGATTAGAGAAAAAGAGTTATTTAAAAAAAGTGGAATATACAACTTTAAAATACTAGATGTGGCCAATTTTGTTTGGTTTTGGGTTGAATATAATTTTAAGTAATTAATTTGGTTATCCTTTTTCTTCTAATTGGTTTGGATCGATCAAATAATTTGGTTATCCTTTTTTCTTTTAGGTTTTATAAGTGGGCGTGCCAATTTAGTTTAAATTCATATATAGAGACTATACTCTAATTGAAATATATCTCTTTCTTTTAAACTGTCATATGCTTCATTTGATCTTTATTTAGATTTAGTGCATGGAAGATTTTTCTTTTATACTCCGTGTTTTTGATCATTTTCATAAAATTCAATTTTACCACCATATTTTTCACAATAAAAATCAGCCACTAAAATTATTAAATATTGTAAATTTTGATCGTGGATTTTTTAACCCACCCTGATTTTTTAACCCACCCTATAAGGGTGGGCGCATCTCGGGAAAACTCAAAAATAATTATGGAAATCGGGAAATATTCCCGGTACGCACTATATTTTAAAATATTTGGGTGAAAATCAGAAATATATTTTCGGTTCTAAATTTATTTTAAATTTGGTCTCACATACACGCTTTATTGAAGTATTACATAAAGTTTAAAATCGAAAATATACTTCTGGTTCACACCCAACCATTTTCAACGTAATTTGCATGATATAGGATGCTAACCGGAAGTTTATTTCCGGTTTCCCGGAGGCAAAAATGGAATTTCGCAGGGGTGGGTAAGAAGGTCATCAGATGGGTTAAGAAATCTATATTTTGATATTTTACGTATGGAATTTTTATCAAGATAACTCAGTTTTTTTATGAATTCTCAAAATAATTCATATTTTAATTTTTTTTTCAATATACTCCACTTTAAAATAAAACAGCTGTGGTGTCAGGCGAATTGACGCATGCACCTAAAAAGTAAAAGAGCGTCAATTGAATCGGCGCCTATTTCTAGTGTTGCCAACCCAATTGGCACATATGTGTAATGTTTAAAATGTGGCCCCAATTCAATTGGCACTAGTGTGTGTTGTGTTTTTTTAGTATAAATAGAGGTGTCTTCTATCATTTCAACTTCATATCTCTTTTTATAATCTCTTTTTCTTTTCTTCACTAGCTCTATCATGATTGTTAAAAGAGACGAGGATGTCAGTTTTCAACAACAAAGCCTCCAATGAAAATACGTTTTTGAAACATCCAAAGTTTCGAGCATCTTGAAAGGAGTTTGAAAAGTTAGTTAGACTGATAGATTAATGATGTGGAAAGAATTAGAATAATCGATAGGATTATTCCGTACATCTCAATTGCAAATGACAATAATGTTATGGAGTGTATATGAGTGCGAGTTAAAGATGACAATGATGTTAGGAATATGATGTTTGCTTCTGATGAAATTGTTTTGATTGTTGTCATATCATATACATGTTGTGGTGTTATGTCTTAGGTCTTATATTTTGTTGTTCTTAAGCGTGTTTAAGTTTGTGTGATGTTTATTATGTTAATTTTATTGTAATCAAAAGTTATTAAATATATCAAATACCAAGGTTACACAAATTGAAAGAAAAAGTGAATTATGATTCTGAGGTTGTTGTGGCATTAGGATAATTTTTTTGATTGTGTCACGACTGACGGCATATATTACATAATCTTATCATTTTATCAACTATACCCGTCTTTTTTATAATACGCATGGTGTTGAGGAGACCCTTTTTTCTTCTTTCGCATCTTATCGTTATGCTAAACTATGTCCCCTTAATATGTAGGCCAATATTCCTCAATTGCTACCACCAGAAAGTTATCTCTGTAGACATTCATAACATTAATGACCTTGTAAATGTCGGAAAGGTGATTGTAAGCGTCTTGGAGAGTATATGTGCACGTCGCAATAACATGAGAGCGAGGCATACGAAAGACCTGGAATGTTCCACAGTCACACTAGCCTCTATTTAGTTTGACAAGATAGACTAAATTTGACCTCCCCTCAGTGTGGTCCATTGTATTCTATACAGTAAAAGTGTGACTATGACGGTCAAAGATTATAACTGCATGTGTGCTAACTTTGATATTTTCCCCTTTCATCACTTTTATGCAGCTTTCACTGAATAATTGCTTCGACCTTAACACTGCACTCCACCTTTCGCCTATGGTTGCGAAAAGTGATGCCAACCTAAAATAGGTTATTCTCACCAATGCGGTTATTGGTAGATTTCTAATGTCTTTGAAGACTTCGTTCATGGATTCCACAAGATTTGTTGTCATGTGGCGCTATTGGCATCCTCCGTCAAATGTATGTGTCCATTTCTCTAATGGAATATTATTATTCCATATTACCTTAATGCACCGCATTTGACAATATAATTTCATTATGGTAGTCTTAAAATGATGGTTGAGTTAGATTATAACTTGAATTCGTCACTCTTTTGCAAAGGTTCTTGTGTTTGATTTCCCGTATGAAGTTCTATATGATATGTCTAATGCAATAGACATGGGTAAAAGGAGGATTATTCCATCCATTGTCTTGATTATTGTAAGCACTCTCAATAGAAGCATGCATGTTTGAAATCAAACATATATTTACTTATGGAGCAACGTGTGTTTTAAGATTCCTAAGAAAGAATTTCCAACCACCAATTATCTCACCTTCAACCAAAGCGAAGGAAATAGGAAAGACATTTTTGTCTTCGTCTTGTCCCTCTTCCATAAGTAAAGTGCTCTTGTATTTCCCTTATAACCATGTTCCATCATTTTGAATACTAGGTTTGCAGAATAAAAAATCTTTGATGCATGGTTGAAACACCCAAAAGAGTTAGTGAAATATTATATTTTTACCAACACAAGTTTCGTCTGCCGTAAATATAGGTAGTGTCTCCATAATTGTTACAGTTCTTAGTGCATATGTCTTAAATGCCACCAAATATTGTGGCAGCTCTTTGTATAAATCCTCCCAGTTTTCGTATACATGTTCAACAACCTTTGTCCTTGTAATCCATTCTTTCTTGTACGAGGGACTATAATTATATTGTGTCACAATATGGGAGATTATTATAGTCACCATCACTTATGGGTCCTTGTTAACAAGCGGAAAAATGTCGTGAGGTATTAATTTGGCGCTTAATTTTTGGTGATCCTGTACAATATTAGTGGCATTGCAACTATGAGGTGGATCTATAGAAACTATCTTCCAAGAATCACTTATCTTCATGTGAGATACAACCAATCGAAACTTGCAAAGAGCATTATGATAATGAATGACAAACCTTCTTGCATCAGTGCGTTATACATTAAAATTAGAAAAATTATCCATGTGAAATTTTTTAACAGTTCGCACACGACCTTCTTTAGTGCAGAACATGTCTCCCATTTTTAACTCACCCTCTGACCTCATATACATATTGTAAAAAAATATCGGAGGATGGCTCTTCATCATATAATTTCAAGTTTGTCACATGTTGAGGCGGAAAATATACATGACTTTGAGGTAATGGCGATTGATGATCGTCATCTTTAGTGTTGGAGTTTAACAAATTATCGTTAGGTGTCTCACTTTCTTCATCTACTTCGTCAACAAGATCAACTTAAGCTTCATCTTCATATATGTGATAAGATGTAGCATGGGAATCGTATCACACATACGACATGCATCATGCGGATCATTCGAAGCCTTTAACACCTATATTGTCACCAGTCCAATTGATGTTGCTGTTTAAAATTGAATGAGGTCGCCAATTGACATGATGCCTCATTTAATACTTGCATGGCTAGCATTAAGCACATACAACTACTTCATGCCTTCCACTCCCTATAGATAAGACATGTTTATTTTTATCAACAACCAATACGTCTTCCATTCTTTCATATAACCTCGCTTAAAAAATGGCTCTAATGACTATGGATGAAATTCATAGAGGAATCATCGCCAACATTGTGACTTATGTAAGTGTCTAAATCGCTACCATAGGCTATATTTTTTGTAACACGTTTTTTTATGATTTTTTTTGTAGGATCTAACTAGGTTTCGTACTTGTGTCCATGAATATGTTGTCCCCAATGAGTTCATTTTACCTTATACTGAGCTTTCCTATTTTGGACATGTTAGCAAAATCAAGTCCTACTCTATTGATGCTAAACTTATACTAGATTTACAAGAAATATGGAGACCAACGACACACATTTTCTTATTTCCAACTGGTTAATCTACCGTAACGTTAGAGGATGTGTATATGTTATTGGGTAGCCTATTAATGGTAAGGAGGAAAATGGAAAAACCAATTTCACAAATATAATTTGCAATGAACTATTAGGTGCCGACTTGTTAGATCATAACCTGATAGGCCAAGGTAACTTACTTTTGCGTCTTAAGAAATATTATGGCAGTTTAAGATTAGATAAATTTTTTACCAAACAAGCTCGAATAATAAAAACTAAGTGTCATATTATGCTTTTAATTAGTTTATTTGTATTTCCTGAAGGTAGTGGTTCTAGTATGCATGTTATGTATTTACCCTTATTAAGACACATAGATAAAAGAGGAACATATAGTCTGGATTCGCTTGTTTGGCTTATATGTATAGTTCTTTGTGTAACAATGCATCCAAAGACACACCTACATTTTTTGGATGTGTTGTTTTGCTCCAAGCATGGGGTTTATCTAGAATGTCATCCCTAACGCCTATTAACCGCAACAACTTCATATTCTCGTACACACAAAAGTAAGTTAATAACATTAATTCTATTTACTTACTTTACCAACTATTATTTCTAAATAATTTATTTTATTTTATTTTAATTTAGATGGTCGACTCATGTTATGACTTACAACATATGTCGTAGACATTGTATCACTCAGTATCGTAGTCTCCTAGATCATCTTAGACCAGAAAATGTATTCTCACTAGATCATTAGACAAAAAACACATAATTGCCATCAAACTTTATTTTTCCCAAAGGGAAGGGGAACATTGAGAAGCCCCCGAAACGTGAAGAAAATGGTCTCACAACCAAATTCAGGTTCGAAAGTCACTTATGAAAGGGGAATGTATTAATACCCCTGTAACACGGTGGGAGAACTGACTTGTTTGTTTTGTGTTTTTCGCAAATGTTGCGGATAGCAAAAGTCACCATCGACTTTTCGTTTATCCAATAAAGGAAAGGTGAAAAGAACAGGAAAAGACCTTCGTTAGATTCTGAGTACGGGAGGCAATTATGAAAAGGGAAGGTATTAGCATCCTTTCCATCCGTAGTTATCTACGGGCTCTTAGTTGCTTAGCTCACTTTTGAAAATTTGCTTTCTGTGTGTGTGTGATTTTGAAAGACATTTCACTTTGACTTCGTAATGATTCTCGTTGAAATGTATACGAAGTGTACGGAAACGTTTGTTTGGAAAAATGTTTGACTTTGTAATGATTCTCACTGGAATGTATACAAAGCGTTTTTGAAAAGAGTTTTTGAAAAGTGTGAGGTGTGAAAAGTATTTTGATTGGGCAAGCAACTAGGAGTCTATTACCTACTCATAATGGTCGTTTCCATGTTATTTTCCTTCTCCTTTAGAATAAGGCTATCCATACCATTAGTTGGTAGGTAACTGTTAGTGTTTTTAGTTGGCATTAATTTTGGTAAAACTAGGCTATAGCAATGTCTTGATAAATGTCATGACATTCAGAGATTGAAGATAAATCCTACTTGCTAAGGATGTTAAAGAACATTTCGAAGCGGAAGCTAAAGTCATGGAAATTGCAAGAAGCGTCGATGTCATAAGATGTTATGACATTCGTGACATTCTGCTCGCGAATCTTTTTCCTAAGACTTTTCAGGAAGTTTGTTGAGCTGCTAAATATTGTTTTTCTGTTATTAGAAAGCATGCTCACGTGGCTGCTAGGTTAATCTTAATTAAACCTAAATTGGTTGTTGAAAAGACCATGTTTTTAGGATTAAATTAAGTGAACCCTAGCTATCTTTATGGAAGCCCAAAGAAGTTTCGGATCGCTTCTATAAAAGGAATTCAACCCTTATCTTCTGCCTCAAATTTATTGAAGATATAGCAGGTTGTTATTTGTACTGTTAGGAGAGTTAACAGTTGTATTGTGTAATTCTAGTATCTCTTGTGAGCCAAGCAATTATCAATTGATAAGTGCATTGGACTAGGATTTGTTTGTAAGGGTAGTTTATCACTCAAAACTTTGAAGCACGAGTGTTTGTCTCTTGATTGAAGCTTTGAAGCAAGATCAAGATAGTTTATTGAAGTGTGTCTTCACAATTCAATTATTCAATAGGTTGATATCACTGCTGTGATTGAGGGGGAGTGAGTAGGAACTCAGATCTAAGTAGGACTTAGGTTGAAGTTGCATTGGGTAGGTTTTAAGTGAAGGAGATAAACGGTTGGTTTATTCTGAATTAATTCTACTAATAGTGAATTTCCTCCCGGCTTGGTAGCCCCGGATGTAGGTGTAGTTAGACACCGAATGGATAAACAACTTCTTGTGTTCTCTTTGTTTATATTTATTGTGTGAATTGTTAACAGAGTGTCAGATAGTGTGTCATAACATTCTCTGTGACATCACGTATATGCTGCCAGGAATTTCAGTAACTTTATCCGCTTGGATGTAAAGGGACATTCGTAGGGTCATCATATGGTCATAGAAGGCAATATGTAAGGGTACCTTTAGCAATTCATAGGGACGATCATCACTTTCGTAGGCAACAACCGAGGGACGAGATCATATATTCGTAGGCAACATCGAGGGTTATCGAGGGACTATGATCTTTGTGTCGAAGGGGCTATGATGATGTTATTCGTAAGCGTCTTTGCTAATGGTATCCCTACATTCGAGGGACATGACCACTGTATTTCGAAAGGCAACAAGAGAGGATACCCTAAGGGGGTGCAAGTGTGAAAGAGTGTGTTGAATTCAATTATATTATCTTGAGATTAGAAGTGATCTAGGGTTGATTTTAGTCTTAGCATGCAATCCTATTAGCCATACATCTAAACCGTTAATATATGTACAGGAATTAAGAGGTGCGGAAAGTAAATCATACGCTATTATATGGCTTTGGGGAAATACATAATAGGAGGTGCGGAAAGAAAATTGCGGAAAGTAAAACCCTAGTTAAGCTATTATATCCCATGAGCAGTTACATAATAGTAAAAAATATGCAAGGAATTTAAACCCTAACTATTACAACTTGTGAGCAATTATAATAATCAGAAAAGTAACGCAAAAAGGATCAAATTGTAAATAAGAGAAGATAATGTTAGTAGAAAATAGATTTTCATGTTAGAAAAATGTTTTAGGGTTAGCAAACCTAATTATATGAAAGAAAAATATTTTTTGGAATTTTTGTGGATCGATTTTAGTGTAGAAAAACAATTAAAAGTCAATTTAATGATTAATTAACAATTAATTAAAAGAAAAGGAAAAAATGACTTTTTTTTATGTCAAAAATTAAATTAAGATTTTTATGACCTAAATGTGATTTTTTTTTGTTGTGATTTTTGTGGTATTTTAGAAAAATATTTGAAAGAAAATTAAATAAGAAAAGAAAATAATTGAAAATATGAAAAAAAAAAAAAGGAAAATAGGTTAGTTTGCAAGATTGTAAAAAATATTGTGAGGAGTCAGGGATCAAACCCAGGTCCTCCTGTCATAGCGCGTGCCTCCTGCCATTTGAACCAAGTGCACATGGTGTTAATGGAATGGATGAATAACAATATAAAGGAAAATTTTTATGGAAAATATTTAAAAACAGAACGCGCGCGCAAGGCTTCATCTTCTTCGTTTGAAAATTAGCCACGACCATTAGCCACGACCTTTTTGTGGGTAACCCTATACCAACGCTTTTGTGCGTCCCTACAACCCTGCAATTTTCAAAAATCCAAAATATGCACAATAAATTTGTTAGGGAGACATGGATCGATTCAGTTTGATCCTTTCAACATGATAGTGTCATTGATTTTGTCCAATTTTACCTAAATCAGAAAACCCCAATTGGAGCTTGTGAACCCTAACAATGGCATCTTGACTTTCCTGCACTTAAAACTCAATCAAATGATGCAAATAGTTTGCAAATAACATCATGAACATGGATATATAATCAAAATATATTTAAAGTGCATGTAACTATGAATTCGATTTCAAAATTTTTAAGGCAAATCGTGATCACTGAGGTCGTGATTCTGGAGGTGTTGGTCGATGGTGAAGGCCTGGATCGATTCAGGAAGCAATGAGGAATTGATTGGAATGCTTGGAACGACTTGAATCGATGCAAAACCTTGGCTGCTAGTTGCTTGTGTACCACGGTTTTTGCAAGCTTTGCTAGGGTTCTTGTGCCTTCAAAAATCGTCCTTGAGGGTCTGACATCTTATGTTTATATAGAAGAGTGAATTAGGTTAAGAATTATGTCAATATATGTCATTTAATGAGAGAATATTTGATTTGGAATTACACCAAATGTTTCTTTTTTAGATAAAATCTCATTCAATTCCTTTTCCAATCAATGACTTTAGAAATTGACAACTTGTATGGCTTGCTTGGACCTCAAGAATGATAAAAAAAATCAACCTTGCACTTAATAATTTGATTTTTTGCATTTTATTTTAATTAAAATTGAATTAAATTGGATTAATTCAAAAATAAATAAAAGAAAAGAAAATATGGCGTGCTACTGGGCTTGAGATGTTTTTGACAATGTTAGAAGCAAGTGTGAATCAAAGAAACTTAGGCCCATTTAGAAAAAAATTGAATTTTCTAAGTATTTCTCTTCATGCACTTCTTCAAAAAATGTCAAACTTGCTCAACTTGTATCTTGCTCAATTTTCAACATTTTTAAGTGTTATTAGACTTTTTAGAAAGCTCAGGACGTCATCTAAACACTCATTTTGGTTTCATATTCATTTAAGTTTCCATGTTCATGTACACTTCTTTGCAAAAAGATGACATTTTGTTGACTTTAAGAAGGACCTATAATGTCTTGATCCATAACTCTCAAATGAAGTATTTTTGGCCAAAGCTTGCGAGACATAAATTTGTAGAGAATTGAATTCCCTTAAAAATGAGCTTTGGTGGAAAAATGTTTGATAAAGTATGTGAAATTTATGCCTGGTCAAAGTTTTGTTGACTTTTTGTCCAAAAACCCTAATTTGGAAACTTTGACTTTTGATAAAATCTTGACTTTTCTTGATGAATCATGATAAACCCTTGATCATATGATGAATGTGACTTCAAATTATTGATGTTGACCAAAAATAATGAAGTTTGATTGTATGTTGACCATAATTGACTTTTTGTCCAATACAACTGATTTTCAATCATCTGAGCAATTGATTGGGCAAACTTAAGTTATAAGGCTTGAAACTTGACATAGTGATACCTTGAGACATATGAGGATGTATTATGACCACTTGAATCACTAGAACTTGATTTTGTCTTGAGAGAAGCAAAACCCTAGTTGTGGGTTGATTGCTTAAGAGAGGGTTCATCTAGTTAACCCTTGAGAAATTCTTGAGTATGGAGATGTGGATTGTCTTGAGAAATAGGAGGGAAAATTTTGGGGTATAAAAACCCATCACAGTTGTTGTACTCAATGAGATCCACTTTTTTTATTTGTTTTTAAGGGTGTTGTTATTTAAATTTTTACTTGCTATGAATGATTAAGGGGGAAAAAAGTTTTAAATTAGGGTGCTCACCTCTGTTTCAAAATATCGTGCCTACGTATCCTCATAGTGAAATAAGGAAATCATATCTTTGTAGTTAATCTAAAAAAATATTGTTTATTGGTTATTTTTAGTGGACGGTGATACGTTCGCATTCCAACACTTAGGTGTTGTCACTCGTTGTATAGAGACTTATGTGTTACTTGTTTGTAGTAGAATGAAAGTATCATGCCCTTTCTAAAAAGGTCTAAGGTGAATCCCTAATGCAAAAAGATTTGTTTGGTTGAGATTTCTTGTTAAGAAACACATACTAAATGGTCCCCTAAGGCTGTGTGTATTTTAATATACGAGAAGTCGAAAAGGAATACCCCACCAACTCCTTTTTTGCTTTAGTTGTGAAATTGTTTGTGATACATATCATACTAAAGTCAATGAGACGGGGGAAAATACTTTGAATAATTGGGTCAGACGTCCCATATTCAAAGACATTCTAAAGTGAGTTAAGGAAGACTCTCTCTTACCTTTCTCTGTCTACTTAAGGCTCAAGGAATACAATATGTATCGTATTTTTAATGTATTTTGAATTTATTCAAGAAAATTAGTTTTTGTTTTATGGTTTATTAAGAAAAGAAGGATGACTGAAAATAAAGGGATTAATCTCTAATGTTGTCATGCAAAATGACCATAATATTGAGAATATAAAGGAAATATCTACCCTAAAAGTTGTCACAAAACAATTTAATCAAGTAGAATACCTAATTAAATTGAACTAAATACGTTAAGGGAACATGTCATTTGAAATCCATAATTATAGGTAAAAAATCAGTGAACAAGTAAGCACCCAAAATTGCACAAAAACATGCTTAAAGAATAAATAACGAGGTATAAAACCCCCAAAAATCCACACAAAAATCTAAAGAGAAATCAAGCATTTATATATTTTTTATTAACAAGAAATACAAGAAAACTATAAAATCATGGTCAAATATATTCATGCATATTATGCGACAATTTTATTTGCAAATAATTAAAAATCATGAAAGAAACTATCAAAGTAAATTCATGTAAAAAATAAAGCAAAAGAAGAAATATAATGCAATTTAGAGGGGTATTAGACATGAATGGTGGTATGGCCTGCAGCCCTTGGGCTCAAGTCCCCAGAGGCCCAATCAATTATTCAGCAGAACAAATAAAAGGCAAAGGGAATTTCTTAGTACACTTGTTAGGAGTGGGGGAAAACCTTGAAAACCCGAAAATTCCCTTCATAGATGTATGTCTGAATGCACCATAAATCAAGGTGTTTCGAAGACGCATATTCGAAAGCACTAAAAATATCAAATTTTGGAATGAATTCGAAAATACATTTTCGAAATAAATTTGAAACTACATTTCTGAAATTCGAAAACACCATTTTTTTCTTGTTTTTCTCTTCTTTCTTACATTTAGTTCTTTATAAACTACAATATATTTTATATATTTTTTTAAAAGGTGTTTAGTTTGTTTGTTTATGGTGGTTGAGTTTGAGTTAAATCGGTGTCTTATTTTATAGCATTTTACTTATAATAAGAATGATTTTCAATTCAACGTTTATGAATTTCTTATCAATTAAAAATCTTTGAATGAGTAGTAGTTAACATCCAATTGTTACATAATCTGTGAATTAAAATTAGTTTTGATCCTAATTATATTCCATAATTGTTGTCCTCCTATCTAAAACAGTGTTAGAAAAATGTTGGACTAACCTAAAACTTGGATGTTTATTTTGGGTACCAAAAGTTTAATAATCATAATTCTATAAAATTGGGTATCTTTGGAAATATATTTCCGAATTCACTCAATCTTGGAATTAGATGCAGAGATTCAGAATTCTGAAAACACCATATTTTTGTTAAAAAATGAGGGGTTGTTTCGAAAGTGTATTTCCGAAACATGCCAAAAATAAAATTTCGTAACTTCGAAAATACATCTTCATAATCACCCCACAAAAAATGAACTCTGGTGTATTCGAAGATACATCTCTAAATTTTAGGGGTAAAAACAGAATTTTGCCTGAGGTGACTAAGAAGGTCTAAGGGCGGGGAAAGAAATTCCCAAAGGCAAAAACGTGTGGTAGCATAAATTTGGGGGCACACATATGGAAATTCATTGGGCTAGCATTGTGAGGCCCAAGTGCACATGTATTCAAGCGGATCAGCAATAAAAAACAATAATAAAAAACACACGGTAAAACTGCAAGAACCCAAAGGAAAAGGGAGAAGACGATGTTGTTTCATGCCTAGGGTTTTTCACTCTTCATATACCTTTGAACTAAAAGCTTTCCCCCCTCTCTTCTTCACTCACTTTCTCTGAATTCAAAACCAACACTGTCGCGTCGGCACGTCTCACGATGGGGGCTACGACGGCTCTATCATGAGCATGAATCTTGGCATGAGACCTTGGGTGAAGTGTTCAGTGATGCTCAAGCTTTCGTATGGTATGAAGACTTAGTCAGAATTAGAGAGAAGACTTACCTATGAGACAAATATGTGTCTCGGTTCTTGTTGTTAATGAATGTGCAGCGAAAATGAAGAGAAAACCAGAGGAATCTTGAAGCTGGGTAAATAAATATTTGATCTTCTTAGTATTACTCCTCTATTTTCTTCTTCAATTCTTCTGTCTCCTTATTTTTTTTCTTCTACTTCTCTAACTTCTGAATATGTTGTTATATGTTTAAGAGAGAGAGAGAGAGAGAGAGAGAGAGAGAGAGAGAGAGATAGGTTGACTGATGACGATGATGATGCGAGGGAGAAGTTAATGGTGAAGTCAAAGTGGAAGTGAGAGTTGCAGAGAAAATAAAGGTTGAAGTTGATGAATGGTATGTGTGTTTTGGGATAACAAGAAGAGTGTGAAGTTCAGAGGTCCACTGTTGACGATGATGATGCAAGGGAGAAAGTAATGGTGAAGTCGAAGAGGGAGTAAGAGTTGTATAGAAAATGAAGGTGGAAGGTAATGAATGAATGTGTGTTCTAAGAGAGTATTTGAGAGCTTCAAGGTGGAAAAATAAAAAATGGTGGAATGAAGTGTGTGTGATGAAGAATGAGCCTCTGAACTGTTTAAAGATATAGGTTGCTTAAATAGGTTGCAGGTTTGGAGTAGATGTTGTTTGGAATTAGATTTGGATCACTTAGCTAGCTATGGAATTGGTTATTTGTAGGTTTGGATTTAGTTAGTTCTTGACCGGGAATTAGTTATGAAACTCAGTTAGTTGACTAACTAACTTAGTGAGTTTTGTTTCAGTTAGGGCTAGCTCGTGAACTGTTCCAATGAGTTGAAGTTATCTTGGTAACTATTTGATCTGGTTTTGCATTATCATTTATTTTTCCTGTTTCTGCATTTATTAATTTTTTTGGTTTTCTTATTTTGCTTATTAGTGATGTTATGAAGTGCTCATATCTCTCATATAGATTGAAAAAAGTGCTTATGCCTAAGCTCACACCCTTGAGGATAAAACCATATGCTCGTGACTTGAAAGAAAGCTTCATATGTAAGTCAATTCCACAATGTCAAAGGAAAGAGACTAAATATAGTCATGTAATCAAACCCTAATCCATATGGTTTTGAACCTCAATATCTTGGTGAAACCCTAATACCTTGTCTTGGTGAATCTTGATGGAGAATATCCTTGTAGCTGTATGTGAAAGAAGTCCACAATGCCCATGAACCAAAACCCTAATTCCACGGTCCATGCTCAAAGAAAAACTAGATGAATCAAACTTATTTGATGTAGAAATCTCCAAACCATGTGAAACCCTAACTTTACTTATTATTTGATCCCATGCATTAAGAGCCCATGTAATGAATGAATGAAAAGTTATGCTAATGACCTAATGGAAGCATGCATATGAATGTGAAACACTAGCCAATTGGGAGTTAAGATTATGAGGGCAAAGTTTGGGGTGCAACATGTAGCAAAATCTCCATCTTCATCCACACGATATCATTCAGATACCATGTTGAGAATCCACAAATAATAGGGATAGAATTCAAACTCATATGAGAGATAAAAAGGATATGAATACTCGTGAGGTAACATAGTGAAAAATGTATTGAAAATACGATGAAATGTGTACGTTTTGACCCTATTTATAGACTCAACTGTCTAACTAATGGAGTAACTAACATTTAACTAGTTTCTAACTAATTTGACTATTTTAACAGAGGTGAAGATTTTGATTGTTACATGACATTGTGTCATAGAAATATCCTTAGATTCTTATTTTAAAAAGACTTAGGCTTTGTTTGAAATTATGGAGGGAAAAGGAAGAGAGAATTTTGAAAACGCAAAATGATAGAGTGATAAGAATAGAAGAACTTAGGTGCGAAAGATTTTGGGAATTTGTTTTTATTCAAAAACCAAACTCTCTTTAATTTGGGAAATTAAAAATTGTATTGGAAGAGAGATTAGTGTAAGTGACTGAGAGATATTTGAGTAAACCATGTGAGAATAGTACTACAAAGATTGAACTATACATAGAGAGATTCACAACTAATTACATGTTACAACCGATGTGAGAATTATACACAAATATTCTTTAACAAATAAATATAGATCATATCACACCTCCCAAGTCTAAGTGGGAGGTGAATGATGCTTAGGTTGGTTATAAAATCATCAAAGAGAACTTTAGGGAGGCCTTTAATGAAGATATCAATAATCTGGTGTTAAGAAAAAACATGAAGAAAACAAACTTGACCATGAGTGACCTTCTCCCGAACAAAGTGAATGCCCATCTCATTGTGTTTTATACGTTGATGTTGGATAGGATTTCCAGATATATAGATAGCACTAACATTGTCACAGTACATAAGAATAGTCTTGAAAATAGGAAAATGAAGCTTCAAGAGAAGATTGCGGAGCCAACATGATTTTGAAACCACAATAGCAACGCCCCAATACTCAGCCTCTGAACTGGAACGAGAAAGCGTCAGTCATCTCTTAGAAGACCATGGAATTAGGTTATCCCATATAAAAACACAATAACTTGAATTAGATCGATGAGTGTTGGGACATCCACCCCAAACAACATTTGTGTAGGAAACAAGCTTCTCGTTTGGAGAAAGATAAAGATGTAAACCATATTGTAAGGTACCATTGAGGTAACACAGTGTCAAGACGTGCAAATGTCAGAAAATACAAAGCACGTCAAGAATTTGATATAATGTGGGATCATATGGAGTGACGACAAAGGTACTAAGCTTCTGCTTGGTGTCAATTGGAGTAGCAGAAGGTTTGTATGAGGCCATGCAGGCTCGAACAATAATATTGCCGGCGTAGGTACTCTGACTAAGAAAAAACCATTTGTATATCTATTCACTACAATACCCAAAAAATAGCTCACCAGTCCCAAATCCTTCATAGCAAACTTGAGGGAAATAAAATATTTGCATAGGTCATGAGAGGAACCGGTGAGGATGATGTCATCAACATAAAGTAAGATGTAATTCATGTGGGAGCCACACCGATCAATAAAGAGAGAGTGATCAGAGGTGTTGTGCTCAAATCCAAAGATGCAGACATAGTCAGCAAAACATTGGTACTAGGCATAAGGTGTCTGCTTCAGACCATGTAGATATTTCTGCAAGCGGCACACATAATGTGTGTGATGAGGATCATAGAAACCTAGTGATTGATGCATATAGATAGTTTCATGAATATCACCATGTAGAAAGGCATTATGGACATCTAACTGATAAATATGCCAAGACTTGGAAAGAGTGATAGTGAGAACAATGTGAATAGTCGCAGGTTTCACCACAAGGTTGAAAGTCTCATCACAATCCACTCCTGCAATTTGAGACCTTCAATCACCTACAAGTCGAGCTTTGTAACTCTCTCTCTCTGGGACCAAACCAAAACCCCTTAAGAAAGAATCCTAAGTCTAAGGGTACCATCCTTGTCAAGTAAAAATTCCCTAAGTAAATCATGATACACAAAAGATAAGCAGGAGAAAATTTCAAACTTCAGCCCCAGACCAGCTAAAATGTCAACACAAAAATTAGTCCCTAAAAATACGAGTAATCATAAAATCAACAGAAAGAGTGTAAAGCCTACAAAAATTTCAATGGGACTTATATTGCTAGGCACCAAGTTTGGATTAGAAAACGAGTTGACCACTAGTAAGCAATCTAATTCAATCCAAATCTTCACCCGATCCTTCCACTTAGTTATTTCAATAGCTAGAAGAACAACATTAAACTCCGCAAACTCGACATTCCCAACGCCTAGAAAATCAAAGAAACTACCAATATGATCCGAATTACTATGCCGAAAAATACATTCACAAGCACTAATAGACGGGGAACCATTATGGATACCTTTCACATTACACTTAATCCAACCCACCAGAGGAGGAGACCATAAAACATCAAAAGTCTTCACCGCAACCGACTAACGAACGGTGACATCAAATTTCTTCAAGAGAATGAAATTAATCATAGAGGCATTAGAACATAAATAGGTGAGATCACCCACCGTCTTAGCATGGGCAACAACATAATTCACATAAGTTTTCCATTTAGTTTTCTTGTCCTAAAAACTGAAAAGATTTTTGGCCTTTCAAACTTGAAAAGAAAACGTTAACCATGCTAGCAAAAACAACAGTAACAGTAACAGCTTGCGTCGACCAATTTAACTTTAAGACTTTAAAACAATCCTCCAAGCTACCAATATCAAATCGGATGCCCAACATATCATGAAGCCAATTCCAAATATTACGGACAAAAGAACACTGGAAAAAACAGATGCTTGGACGATTTGTAGTGCGCCAAATAGAAGTTACAAATTGAGGGAAACGATAGACTACGAAGCAATAAATTCTATTCTGTGGGAATCTTATTGTTCATGAGCCTCTAGATCAGAAACAATTCGGACGGTAGAATATTTGAATTCCAAGGAAACAAGACCTTCCTTAGATTCATGCATTTAGAAAATTCAACTAATATTTATTTTCCTTATAAATACAACATTATATATAATCAATTATATAGTATGCGTACATATTTTAGTTGTTGAGTGTTTTACTCACTCAAACATGTTCAAAAAATTTCTTATTCTTATTATTTACATAGTCAATTCTATACAAATAGGAAACAAAATATATACTTAAAAACTTAGAGGCCTATTCTCATAGCTTGCAATGAAATTTCCCACTGCAAACATTTTCCTCCCTCCTATCTAGATGTGACAAAATGATTGAAATGAACCAATAGCCAATATACCGAATCTGAATTTGAGTTTGGATATATGCTACCATCCTTCATTTATGGAAGGAACCAAAATAGGCCAAACCCTGAAATTAATCCAAATTCACATAGCTAGCTAGAGTCATATAATTAATTGACACAATATTAAATAATTATAGCTGCATTGTCCCATATATATATATATAACAACACCTCTAAATAAATATTTGTTTGATATCCGACAGTGATATATGTGATTAAAATCATAAAATCATACAGTAATATAAACATACCTATTACGCGCAAGCACCACATGTAACTGAATCAGTCACTGATTTAAGAGAGGTGTGGTGAATTTCATTTGGATTTGGATCTGTGAAAAAAATGAGATAAAAAATTTAGATGTATGAATTTAAAATTCAGAACTTATAGAATTAACAAAGGTATACGTTTGGATAATTATATACATTTTACTTACCACTGGGAAATTTTTGTACAAAGAAGCAAGTTCCAATAACAATGTAGCAGAGTAGGAGAATAACACCTTTCATGTAGTGAGAAGTACCATCCTACAAATATGATATATGTTAATACTATATAACATTTCATTAAGAGATTGATGAAAAAATTTTAAAAAAACTAAAATTTGGTGTTATCTTCAATTGAATGTGAAAGTTACATACCTGTAAAGTGAATGCTGTGACTATGATTGCCACAGCAAGAGAACCTGTCTCAAGGAGGTTGAAGTTTAGGTCCATATTCACATTCATTCCCCAAGCAACAGTAACACAGAGAGGAATCTGATTTTCAATGTCATATAAGTTTTCATTATAACTCAAAGAAGGACAACTATACAAACATGTTTTAAATTGTGGTCCGCAGCAACAATTGTAGCCGCAATATAAAGAACTTTGAGGTCTCTGCAACGGTATTGCAACCACAATTTCGACCACATCAAATTATCAATAAAGGCGAGAGTATGCTTATTTACCACAAACATGGCAATTTGAGTAGCAGAGCCCAATGCAACACCTAAGGAAATGTCCTGCAGTCATGAAACTAGGTCAGATTCACATGAATGATGTGTTTTTTCTTTCTTTCAATTCATCAACTTTATAGCTAGAAAAATATGAATTCAATCATATGTTAAATGAATGGATTAAGTATGGAATTGAGTAACACTATAGTATAAATTGTTACCAGCTTGTTCTTGAGAGCAAAAATGATTGCTCCTGCATGCTCAGCTGCATTGCCAACTATTGGAAGCAAGATTATGCTGAGAAAGCTCACAGATAAACCCCATGAATCTGATGCATCCTGTTAACAATAGCTTATTACATAACTGCTTATATCATAAACACTTGTACAATAAGTGCTTAATAGAACTGTTTAAGAAAAAAATCCAGATTAAATCTAAACAATTTAGTCGCAATACCTCAATTGTATCGACCACGTATTCAGACAACAAAGCAGTGAACACAGTCATTCCAGCCAACCAAGCAAATCCACTCCAGAATCCAATCACAGCCTCTTCTGCCTCATTGTTCTCACCTCCACCTTCCTGCTCAAATCATTTTAATAAACTATAATTGCAACAATCAAGAATTCAACATTTTCGTATACGGTTCAATCAAGAAAACATACATCTTCAGCTTCAAATAATTGCCTATGTGTCCATAGTTGAAAGATCAAATAAGCAAAATATGCAACCAACATCACAATGCTAGCAGCTCTTGACAAGTAGAGTATAGGCTCTACAACGAGTTTTGGTGATGCGGCACTGTATGTGAATAGCATTGGAAGCAAAAGGCATAGCAATGACAATATCAGCATCAGTGAGTTCACATCTGCCTGCCTCTGGAAAATTCAATACTTAACATTAGCATTAACTGAAGTTAACTCTAAAGCGTAATACGGATTTTCAGGGGCTTACTCTGTCATATTTCTGCTCCACCCTGAGATTTGCGACGCCACCACAAAGAAGAGAAGTCCCAAGAACAAGAAGCAGATTTGAAAGAATGGAACCCAAAAGAGAATACTTGACAACAGCAATTTTGTTTCTGCTAAGAGCTAATATTGCAATTATGAGTTCAGTAGCATTCCCACATGTTGCATTAAGAAGTCCTCCAACTGCATCATTACACATTATATAATTAGTTCCAACAAACGCACCATAGTCAATTAAATTCCAAATTAACACTAATTAACTAGTACTACTGAACAATTTTATATTATGAAGCACCGACATCTCTAAGAGTAGGTGTGTCACGGTGTCTGACACGCGTCGGTGTCCGACACATCTATGACACTCATACAACATATGTCAGAAAAATCAATCAAACGTCCCCTCAAAAATGGTTTTTTTTCTTTGTTTCACACTCTTTGAATCGGTGTCCGACACCCGTATAATACTCACATAATATGTGTCGAACAATTCAGACAAGTGTTTAAAAAAATTGTTTTTTTCGTTACTTCAACACACCTTATACATTTCTTTTACAGATCTCTTAATACATCTATAAAGGTTAACATGTATTACAAAAATGTTATCAATACAGATTCAAGGACATGTGTTGGTGTCCTATGTTTTTGCCATAATTGTGTCCTATGTTTTTTTACATGATCCATGTCCTATGATTTTGACATAATAATAATTTATGTGTCTTGTCCCGTGTCTGTGTCGGAGTTTGTGTTTCATAATTTATAGTTTATATACCTGTAGGACCGGTGTAGAAAGCAATTTGTCTGCAATATTTGTAGAAACATTCACCAAATCAGACAAATTTAAACAAGAATCAGCAATTTGTATGCAAAGAATGATTCAAATACAAATTCATTAGATTCCTTACTCTGTAAGAAAGCTCACACGTTCGGCAAGTGGTGTAAGCCCTAGCAAGCTCAATATGAAAACCCACGACTGTTTCCAATAATTCAAAAAACATAGTTATAATCATCGTCCCTATAACACCGACACCTCGGAAAAGAAATGTGTTCGTGTCGGTGTCCGTGAAAGAAACCTACACGTCTCATTACCTATAATTTTATTATTTTTTCAAATTATCACATGTGTCTAACGTGTCAGACTCGGTATTAATATTATGTTTGTGGTGTATGTGTTTCATACATTATCATACAGAGAAAAAAAAAGTTTACAAATCAAGAGAATGAATGAATGAACTGACTCTTCCTAAGGCAAGATCATGAGCTACGATGGCAGCAGGAATGGCAGGAAAGAGGATGGAAAGCTTTGTACCAAGAATAACCTCTTGGATGTTAGCCAACACAGTCCTAAGGAAATCCCATCGAATATGGGAGACGAGAGTAAATTTGGATTTCTTTCGCAATGAAGCTGAAGAGAAGTTATGCGCTCTTCGGCTACGGCCATTTCCGTTTCTTGAATCCTTGGTCAAGATCTTTGGATTACCGTTCTCCAAAAGCCATGATCGTTCTTCGTGTGTTTGGCTTGAAGTCATTTTCGTTGCAAAAAGAGGACAAAATCACCTATTTTCTATCTTTATGAATATATATAACGGTTTTTCTTTATCTTGGATTCTCTCCTCTTATTTCTCTCTCTCTCCCTCTCTCTATCTCTCGTAATTCATGCTCGATAAAGAAAAAATATTTTTAGAATAGAAAGAAGAAGAGAGTGAGATTAAATGAGAAATAAAGATAAAAGAAAGAGAATGAGAGAGAAAAATAAGAGAAAACATTCCTCTATATCATAGAAGAAAAAAATGATTTATTTATAACAACCCTGATTTAAAAAAAAATACAAATAACCATGATTTCAAATAATATATCAAATTAGCCATGTTTCAAACAAAAAAAAAACACTTGCAAAGAAGGCGTCATTGTTTATGGTGCATGCATATAAAAATGCACGTAAACACTACTTTGATTGGCGCATGCAATATCTATGTGTCACTTTGACACGGGCATCTATTATAACCTTAAAAAGATGTGTTATTCCTTCTGGAACATGTATTATAGTATTTTTTTATAAATAGATCATTAATTCTCCGTTATTTACCACTCATCTTCTCAAATATTTTTTCAAAAATATCTTACATTATCAAAATCAATGCTCAACTTTTTTATTCGCCAACAAAATCTCCGATGAAGATCCGATTTAGGAACACAGAGACTTTCGAGCATCTTCAGAGGAGTTTCATCCGTTGGTTATACAGAGACATTCTTGATGGCGAAAAGATTAG
Organism: Vicia sativa; assembly: GCA_021764765.1. Classification (NCBI taxonomy): domain Eukaryota; kingdom Viridiplantae; phylum Streptophyta; class Magnoliopsida; order Fabales; family Fabaceae; genus Vicia; species Vicia sativa. The sequence goes on along the minus strand of CM038793.1, from coordinate 47,069,272 downwards.
AAGAATTGGTAGGTTTATTATGATGCATGGATCAACTATATTGTCCTAATCATTGTAATGTCTTAGATATGTTGTTGTGTTTAGTCGTTTTATTTGTTTTTCACATTGTTGTTTTAAGTGTGCTTGTCTTTATTTTGTTGTACCCGAATGATGTCTTGAATATGAAATAAAAATTGAATTCATATGAAATTTCATGGTTACAAAAAAGAAATTACTTATCAACAGTGCATGCAATAATTATGTTATAGAGCTTGCTCCAACATTTGGATAATTTTTTCGATTTCATCCGGGCTGACGGCATCTACAATATAATCATACCATTTTATTTATTGTATTCATTTCGGTTCGAATATGTGTGCTATTAGGGCAAACATTTTTTCTTCCTTCACATATTGTCGTTGTGTCAAACTATGTCCCCTTGGTATGCGGGCCACTAATATTTCTTTGCTACCACCAGAAAGCTATTGTTGTAAACGAGGGATAAATGTCTGGAAGGGTCCTGACGAGCATATGAGCATGCTGCTATGACATGAGTGCAAGGCATACAAAAGGCTTGAAACTTCCGCAATCGCACCAACCTCTATCTAGTTTGACCAAATACTTGACCTCCCTTCATTATGGTACATTGTCTTATGTACACTGTGTGACACCCCAAATAATTCAATTATTAAATAATTAGAATTTTAATTATTAATTTAATTAAATGTTTAATTATTGGTATTTTTGAATTAACAGATTTAATTAATTAATTAAATAATGGGAGTGTTGGAGGTGTGAAGTGGAATTGGGAGGTGTGTAGAGTAAAAGGCTCTAATTATTCTAATTATGCTATTTTTATTATTGAGAATAATAAAAGGAATAAATAAAGAAATAAAGAGAGGAGAATTAGAGTTTTTCATTCTACGTGCTTTTGAGAAGAGAAGAGAAAGAGGAAAAAGCCAAGACGTCGGAAGTTCGAAGATTCATCGCAAGGTAAGGGGTGATTTGGTCAGATTATTATGCCTTATAGGTTTTGATGATATGATTTGATCCGTTAAGAATCTCGAATTAGGAATTCTAGGTTGTGCCCTAATGTTATGATCCGACGTAATAATTCAATTAGAATTGATAGGAACGATTAATTTGTGTAGAATGATTGTAGGCTAATTAGAAAGTATAATTCTATGGTCATTGGATGTGAAAACGCATGAATTAATTCTGTTCTGGTGTAATATGGAGTTTGGTGATGAATGGTATTGATTGGGATTACAAACAGTGGGAATATAACTAGTTTTTGGTGGAAAAACGCAGCATGAGTCGACCCAAGAGGCTATGCATCGACACAAGCTGCGTTATTTTAAGAAAACAGGGGCTGGAAAACTGCTTGTGTCGACACATACAGCCATGCATCGACTCATGTGGAGATTTTTGAACTCTTGTATCGACACAAGAGAGTTATGTGTCGACTCAAGAAGCTTTTGTATCGACACAAGAAGGCCATGGATCGACCCATACTGAAAGAACTTTGAAAAATGAAAAAACTTATTACGTATGAGTCGACACATGCGTGTTTTGTGTCGACACAAACAAGTTTTGTATTGACACATAGAGTTTTGGATCGATGCATACTGTGCTGAAATAGAATGTAATTTTCTAAAAATTGTTTTGGTCATATCTTTGCGATCGTAACTCCGATTTAGGCATAGTTGGTATCGTTGGAAAGCTTAGAACGAGTACTATCTATTAAAAACATTTTCAAAACCCAGTAACTAAAGCCTGAGGGATTGATATGGCTTCCGTAGCAAGAATTCGTTGTAATTCCTGAATTATTCGTTGTGTATACCTGCTGTATGTTAATTCCATGTGTTGTAATTAACGTTATATGTTTATGACTTGCTGTTATCATGTGCTGTTGTTGGTGTTGGCTATGTGTGGAATAATGTTGTGTGATCATATTCCGTATTTGGATTGTTGCATGCTTTTGATGTGCATGCATATGCATTCTGGTGATGGTTGTAACGCCCGTTTTATTTAATATTGTATTATATTAATATTCTACCGACTGAATCGTTCTCTCCGTCTGACCATCCGTCTGCGGATGATATGCGGAACTCAATCATAACTTAGTACCCAAAGCTTCTTGCAATCCTATTTAACTCTTTCTGGTCAAAAAGATACTTCAGGCTCTTGTGATCACTGAACACTTCAAACCGTGAACCATACAGATAATGCCTTCATAACTTCAAAACAAACACAATAGCTGCCAACTCCAAATCATGAGTCGGATAATTCCTTTCATGAATCTTCAACTGTCTCGAAGCATAAGCCACAACCTGCCTATCTTGCATCAAAACACCACCTAAACCCCTCAAAGACGCATCACAATACACCACGAAAGATTCTACCGGATTCGAAAAAATTAGAATCGGAGCACTAGTCAACCTCCTCTTCAACTCTTGGAATCCTTTCTCACAATCTGCATCCCAAACAAATGCTTGACCCTTTCTAGTTAGCTTAGTCAACGGTAAAGCTAGCTTCGAAAATCCCTCAATGAATTTCCTGTAGTAACCTGCAAGACCAAGAAAACTACGAATCTCTGAAGCATTCTTCGGCGCTTCCCACTGAGATACAGCTTCTACTTTTGTAGGATCAACAACAATACCATTCTTGGAAATCACATGACCAAGAAAACTCACTTCACTTAACCAAAACTCGCATTTTGACAACTTCGCATAAAGTTTCTTCTCCTTCAATAATTCCAATACAATCCTAAGATGCTTTGCATGCTCTTCATCATTCTTTGAATAGATTAAAATATCGTCAATAAATACCACCACAAATTGGTCAAGATATGGATGAAATATCCTGTTCATATACTCCATAAAAACACCAGGTGCATTAGTAACTCCAAATGGCATAACAGAATATTCATAATGCCCATACGTCGTTCTAAATGCAGTCTTTTGAATATCTCCCACCTTAACACGAATCTGATGATATCCCGACCTCAGATCAATTTTACTAAACACACAAGCTCCAATCAACTGATCTATCAAATCATCAATCCTCGGCAATGGGTACCGATTCTTGATTGTCACTTTATTCAACTGCCTGTAATCAACACACAGTCTCATCGTACCTTCCTTCTTCTTAACCAACAATACCGGCGCACCCCACGATGAAACACTAGGCCGAATAAACTTCTTCTCAAGTAACTCTTCCAACTGTTTCTTCAGCTCAGACAACTCAGATGCCGACATGCGATAAGGCGCCATCGACACCGGACTAGTTCCAGGAATCAAATCTATAGCAAACTCCACTTCTCTCTCAGGTGGTAGCTCATTAACATCTTCCGGAAACACTTCTGGAAATTCATTCACTACCGGTAATTCGCCGCTCTTAGCCTTTCCCTTCAGTTCCGTCGAAGAATATAACATAACACTACCGCACCATCTCTAACAGCTGAATTCATCTGCTTAACTGACATAGTCCCATCTTCAACTTTAACTTCTTTAGGGAATATGACCGTCTTCTCAAAACAATTGATATGAACTTGGTTGAAGACCAACCAGTTCATTCCAAGGATAATATCAAGTTGCTCTAAAGGTAGGCACACTAAATCCATACCGAACCCTCTACCAAAATGACAATAGGACAATTCCTACAAACACTGAGTCATCGAATACAGAGTGTCAATAACCATACTTCCATCCAAATTAGAGATTTCAGTTTAATCTTTTAGCACAATCCAAAGCAATAAAAGAATGTGTCGCTCCAGTATCAATAATCGCAATTAAAGGTATGCCATTAATAAAACATGTACCTTTAATCAACCGATCATCTGGCTTAACGTCTGATCCTGACAAAGCGAACACCTTCCCACCAGCTTGCTCTTTCTTTGGCTTAGTACACTGCGGACGAGTGTGTCCTTCTTCGCCACAGTTGTAACAAGTTATCCTTCTAGATCTGCACTCAGCAGCTAGATGACCAAATCTTCCACAGTTGTTGCACTTCTTCGTATCATTCTTGCATTCAGGAGCTCGGTGTCCCAATTCACCACATCTGTAACACTTTATGGAAGAACCAGAAGAACCAGAGTCTCCCCCACTAGGCTTCTTCCAACCTCCAGATTTCTGATTATTCCTATCATAGGGCTTACCACGATCCATATGTCACTTGCCCTTACGATCAGCATAGCTCTGAGCATTCGACTTAGTACTAGCAAGATCTTCTTCCAGAATCCTACTACAGTCAACTAAATCAGGAAACCTTCTAATGCGTTGATACCTGATACCCTGCTTGATCTCATCAAGCAGACCATTCTCAACCTTGATATGTGACACCCCGATTTAATTCAAATATTAAATAAATAGGAATTTAATTATTTAATTAATTAAAGGCTTGATTATTTATATTTTCGGAATTAAATGGAATTAACTAAAGAAAAGAAGAGATGGAGGTGTGAGGTGTAATTAAGGGTGTGAGGAGTAAATTACTCTACTCTTACTAATTACCATTTGTTTTATTTTATTGGAATAAATAAAGGAATAAATAAAGGAATATAAAAAGGAGAAGAAAGAAAAATAGGTCTTTTTGGAGAAAAGTCATTATACGTAGAGTTGGAGAAAAGAAGAAAAGAGAGGAAAAAGCCGAGGCCGAGAGAAATCGAAGATCATCGCAAGGTAAGGGGTGATTTCTTTCGATTAATATGCCTTATGGGTTTTGGGAATCGACCGGGTAATTGGATATGTTAGGAAATTGATTATAGGTTTATAGAACGAAACCCTATTTTGTGTCGGTGTATGGAATTAGGATCATTGGTGTGTCAAATAACTAATGGGGATGAGTAAATTATGTTGTTTGATGTTATAATGGTGTGAAATAATGATAATTTGGTGTTCCTAATGTCACAATTCGTATTGGAAAGTGTGGAAATGATAAAGGATGCAAAATGCTGTCAAAAGTAGCAGAAAATGTTGTTATAGGTCGTGGGAACCGGTTCCCTGTGGGGAGGAACCGAGTTCCCAGTGTTAATTTGCAAAACTGGGTAAAATTGGACTCAGGAACCGGTTCCTGTCTATGTTGGAACCGGGTTCTCATACAAAAACCAGGGAGCGAGATTTTGAACTTCACAGGAACCGGTTCCTGTATAGGTAGGAACCGGGTTCCATGTGCAATTTTTCGAAAATACTTAAACTTCAAGACTTCATATTTTCTAAACCGTAACCCCGATTCGAGTGCCATTTTCGACGTTATTTCTTAAATTTAAATTACCTTTTAAAAATGGAAAAATATTATTTTGCTAAAAATTATTTTAAAAGAGTCGAGCTCCCGATTTTCGAAAAGAGTGATTAGTTAAGGATAATGGGAACTATTACAAATGGTCTGAGTTACCGGATGAGATATTAATGCTTACTATGTTGTATCTTGATATTCATTATGATTGAATGTGATACATTGGTGAATTGGCATTATGTGATTTATATTGATATCATGATATGAGAATTAATGTTGCATGCTTTTATGATGCATGCATAAGCATTTGTTGATTTGGTTCATTCCCATTGTGCGGAAGTGAACTGGCTGAGCCAATAGACTTACCCAGAGATTGAGGTAGTGAGGCTGGATTCTTGACCCAGTGGCTATGGGCGAATCATGGATTTACACTGTCTTTCCACATGTAAACGGAGCAGTGGGTGAACTCGGTTCACATTTTGGTACCACATGCATAGAGTCTGCATTGCATATGGAATTGTAACATGCTAGGATGGTTTCCAGTGTTGCAATTTCCATTGTGTGTTATATTACATGTCAGTTGTGTGGGATGTGTTGTGAATTGTCTCTGGTTATGTGTTTGGATAATGGACTAATATATCTGATTATTCTGTTGTATTTAAAAACGTATAATGCATGTTATATTGAATTGAAATCTCACCCTTACTTTGACGATTTCAGATCCGAAGTGATTAGCTGCTTGGAGTTGGTGAGGATAACTCTAGCATTGAGTCAGTTAGTTAATCCGCGTGTCAGTCTCGTGCTCTGGTAGATGTAACACTAGGGAATCGTTTGTTTTGAAATCCTTTAATGGAATTCCTTATAGTTTTGAATTGTGTCTTGATTAAATATCCTGGAATACTATGAATGATGTATTCAGAATTTTGGTTATGTTTCATTTCCGCTGTTAAACATAACTTTTGCATTATTCACTTAATAAATCTTCTTCAGTGAAAGCATGACAACTGTGTTAGTGTTTTAAGTTGGCATCAATTTTGGTAAAACTAGGCTTTAGAAATGTCTTGATAGATGTCATGACATTCAGAGATTGAAGATAAATCCTACTGGACAAGGATGGTAAAAGTACAACGGAAGCTAAAGTCTGGAAATTTCAAAATTCGATGTCATAATGATGTTATGACATTCGTGACATTCTGCTCGAATCGCTTTTTCCCGAGATTTTTCAGGAAGTTTGTTGAGCATTTTATTTATGTTTTTCTGTTATTAGAAAGCATGCTCACGTGGCTGCTAGGTTAATCTTAATTAAACCTAAATTGGTTGTTGAACAAACCATGTTTTTAGGAGAGAATTAAGTAAACCCTAGCTATCTTTATGGAAGCCCAAAATCAAGATTCGTGGATCGCTTCTATATAAAGAAATCAACCCTTACTCTACCCACGCCTGGATTCCATTGAAGACATTGAAGGCCTTTTGTTTGTGTCGTTAAGGTTAGTATTGGTATTGTGTAATTCTAGTTTCTCTTGTGAGCCAAGCAACTATCAATTGATAAGTGCATTGGACTAGGATTTGTTGTAAGGGTAGTTTATCACTAAAAGCTTTAAAGCACGAGTGTTTGTCTCTTGATTAAAGCTTTGAAGCAAGATCAAGATATTTTATGAAGTGTGTCTTCACAATTCAATTAGTCAATAGGTTGATATCACTGCGGTGATTGAGGGGAGTGAGTAGGAACTCGATCTAAGTAGGACTTAGGTTGAAGTGTCATTGGGTAGGGATTAAGTGAGGAGTTGTAAGCGGGCGAGTTTAACTCGAATTGATACTACTAATAGTGAATTTCCTCCCGGCTTGGTAGCCTCCGCACGTAGGTTTGTTAGAACCGAATGGGTGAACAACTTATTGTGTTATTTATCGCTTTCTATATTTATGTGTGAATTGTCAAGCAAAGGTCGAATCGTGTCATAACATTCTCTCACTTTAAGTATCTGCTGCCAGAATTTCAATTGGCATCGAGGGCACCCCGCTTGTTATTTCGGTGAGATCTAGGATTATAGTTTCGCTTGATGGATAAGGAAACAGATTGGAGGTAGACCACCTATTCGGATGGGTCTAATTATGAGTACGGAAGCCTCGTATGGTTGCCTTCTTAAGATCGGTGGATATCAAGGCTTGGAGAGGCGATAAAGGATGGAAACATCCAACCAAGGTTGAGAAAGATGGGACTCTGTCTTGAAACCCGAGGAAGAATGGAGCAAAGAGGAAGAGGAGCTTGCCTGGGAATTCTAAAGCAGAATGCTTTATTTAATGGTATTGATGAAACATCTTGATTGGTTCATCAATGTGAAGCCAAGGATGTTTGGGACACCCTCAAAACCACTCATGAGGAACATCCAAGGTGAAGATGTCAAGACTTCAGATGCTCACTACCAAATTCGAGAATTTGAAGATGAAGGAAGATGAGACTATTCATGAGTTTCACATGAATGTTTTGGAGATTGCCAATGCCTCGGGAGCTCTTGGTGAAAAGATGTCGAGGAGAAGCTAGTGAGGAAAATTCTCGATCCTTGCCTAAAAATTTGCAATGAAAGTAACGCAATAGAGGAGGCACAGGACATCGCACGAAAGTTGAAGAGCTTATTGGATCTCTTATGACTTTTGAGATGGGAATCGGTGAAACTGCTGAGGAAGAACAAAAGCATAACACTTGTATCCAAATCAAGAAGGATGCAAGGTGGAAGATGAGAAGAAGCTATAGCTATGCTTGGAAGACAGTTCAACAAACTCATCAAGAGGATTGATCCAAAGTCAAGGTCAAATGTCAAGGACATTCCATCGACATCAAGATCTTATGACTCCAAAGAAGATCCGTGTCAAGAAAAGGAAGTCAAAGAGGAGTCCAATGTCATGAATGTGAAGGATATGGACACATTAAAGTCGAATGTCCCACCTTTCTTAAGAAACAAAAGAAAGGAATGGTTACTTGGTCCGATTCGAAGTGAATCGAGGAAGAAGCGACTAATCTTGTCACCGCATCTTCGGAAGTTGTAATTGATAATAACTCTAGTGATGAGGAAGTGACCTTTGAAGAACTGTCGATACTTACAAGAAACCGTATCGAGTGGTGAAGTATGTCAACCGAATGAAAAATGTAAAAGTCGATTGAGAAGTTGGAGGCGAAAATGTGAAGTCGAAGTGAAAAGAAGGAGAATACAAACACTATAAGACATCTCAACAAAGGAAATTACGTGTTAAATTCCAAGCTTGATCGATGACTAAATCCAAAATGTCGACCTCGAAGAAAAATTGGAAGAAATTCTTCAGCTTGGGCAAAATGCTGGAAACAAGCATGGTCTAGGATATGTAGCTGCAAAGGAACCTGTTAGTGACAAGAAAAAGAAGAGGCCTAGGAAACCAAAGTCAAGGCAGATGTCACAACATTGGAATCAACATCGTGATCGAGAAACATGAAGAAGAAGTTTCAAAGATGGAGATGTCATCATTGTGGAAGGTTTGGACACATAAAACCCTTCTGTTATAGGCTACATGGATACCCTAATCAGACTCCCTATGTTAAGCCTAAAAACATCAAAGTACCATACACTCAAAAGTGGAAGAAGAGGACTGAAGCAATGATTGCTCACACTTCTCTTAGAGTGTCTGCCAAGGAAGATTGGTACTTTGACAGTGGGTGTTCTAAGCATATGACTGGAATAAAAAACCTACTGAATAATGTCAAACCTCATTCCACCAGCTTTGTTACCTTTGGAGATGGAGCTAAAGGAGAAATCAAAGGTGTTGGAAACTTAGACTGCTATGGAGTTCCAAATCTAAGTGGAGTGTCTGGTAAAAGGCTCCGCTAACCTCATAAGCATAAGTCACTATGTGATATGGGATTCAAAGTTAACTTCACTAGATCCGAATGTCTCGTAATCAATGATCAACAAGAAGTAGTTATGAGAGGAATCGATCAAAAGACAATTACATGGGAATCGAGAACAACAACCTCTCATCCGTATGTTCCATGACAAAGATGAAAAGGAGGTCAAGTTGTGGCACCAAAACTAGGACATCTGCATCTCGGAGGAATGAAAAGATCATCTCAATGGAGGTCGGGAGGGATACCAAGACTTCACATTGATGAAGGAAGGGTGTGTGGTGAGTGCCAGTTGGAAAGCAAACCGAATGTCACACCCAATGTCTAGACATCGACCACATCTAAAGTATCGGAGCTGCACATGGACTAGATGGGGCCTATGAAAGCCTTGGTGGAAAAAGATATGCCTATGTTGTTGTGGATGACTTCTCCGATTTACGGATAAACTTCATCAAAGAAAATCAAGTGTTTGATGTCTTTAAGGAGTTGTGCAAAGACTTGAGAGAGAAGGAAAGTGTATTGTCGAATAAGAAGTGACCATGGAAAAGAATTTGAGAATAGCAAGTTTGATGAATTACTCCTCGAAGGATCAACCATGAGTTCTCTTCTCCTATAACACCACAACAAAATGGGGTTGTGGAAAGAAATAATAGGACTATACAGAATCGCCGAGCAATGATTCATGCTAAGAAACTTCCTATTCATTTTGGGTGAAGCTATGAATACTTGCTATGTTCACAACAGGTTACCTTAAGAAAGGAACTGCTCCATCCTGTATGAGCTATGGAAAGGAAGAAACCAATTGTGAAATACTTTCATGTGTTTGGGAGCAAATGCTATATTCGAGATCGTGATCAAAGGAGAAAATGGATTCTAAGAGTGATGAAGGCATTTTCTAGGATACTCCACAAAGCAGAGCATATAGGGTATTCAACTCCGAACCTGTGTTATGATGGAGTCTATTAATGTCATTGTTGATGATCATTATCAGAGCACAATGTCCCATATGATGTTGAGACATGGTTTGAGACATCACCTTAAGTACCGATAAGGAAAATGTTCCTACTCCTACTTCACCTAAATCAACACGAGGAAGCAAACAAAGATCCCTCAATCAGATTCGAAAGATCATCCAAAGGATCTCATCATTGGAGACCCAACCAAAGGTGTTGTTACAAGATCCGAGAAACTGCCTCAAACTCCGCTTCGGTCAAAAATAGAGCCAAAGAGTGTCAAAGAAGCTCTATGTGATGAATTTTGGATTGGAGCAATGCAAGAGGAATTGAACCAGTTCAAGCAACATGAAGTATGGGAATTAGTTCCTAGACCAGAAGGAACCAACATCATTGGCACTAAGTGGATCTACAAGAACAAGTCTGATGCGGGACCGTCACGTGAATAAAGCAAGACTTGTTGCTCAGGGTTACACTCAAGTGGAGGGAATTGACTTTGATGAGACCTTTGCACCAGTGGCTAGACTGGAATCAATCAGGCTTCTACTAGGAGTTGCTTGCATTCTAAAATTCAAATTATTTCAGATGGATGTGAAAAGTGCCTTCCTAAATGGCTACTTAAATGAGGAAGTATATGTAGAACAGCCTAAGGGATTTGTGGATTCAAGTTTTCCTAAACATGTCTACAGATTAAGGAAAGCCCTATATGGTCTAAAACAAGCCCTAGGGCCTGGTATGAAAGGTGACCAAGTTTCTTAGATAAAGGATACAAAGGAGGATTGGATAAAACTCTTTGTCAAGAATGAAGGTGGAAAGGTTATGGTGGCTCAAATCTATGTTGATGACATAGTATTTGGAGGAATGTCGAGACAATGGTGAAACAATTTGCCAATCAAATGCAAGCGAGTTTGAAACGAGTCTCATGGGAGAGTTAACTTACTTCCTTGGATTGCAAGTCACACGGATGGAAGATTCAACATTTCTTTCACAAAGCAAGTATGCAAGGAATATTGTCAAGAAGTTTGGAATGGAGAATGCCACCATAAAAGGACTCCTGCTCCTACACATTTGAAGTTGACCAAGGATGCAAGTGGAGAAAAGGTTGATCAAAGTTTATATAGAAGCATGATAGGAGCTTGTTGTACCTAACACCAGACCGACATTGCTTATGCAATTGGGGTATGTGCAAGATATCAAGTCGAGCCTAAAGTAAGTCACATTAACCGGTGAAAAGAATCAAATATGTGTGTGGAACTTGCAATTATGGTATCCTATATTCCCATGGATGTGAACCAATTACCGGATACCGTGATGCCGATTGGGAGTCTTGATGACAGAAAAGTACCGAGGATGCTTCTTCGGGAAACAATCTTGTTTCTTGGTTTAGCAAGAAGCAAAACGTGTGTCCCTATCCACTGAAGTGAATACATAGCACGGTAGCGTTGTTCTCAAATGGTCGGATGAAGCATATGTTGTTCGAGTACAATGTCACACGGATGTCATGACATTGTACCGTGACAACTGTGCTATTAATATATCAAAGAATCCTATACAACACAGAGGACTAAGCACATAGACATCGACATCACTTCATCGAGAACTTGTGGAGGAGAAGGTGATTAAATTGGATCATGTAGTCACAGAACTTCAACTGGCTGACATTTTTACCAAGGCTCTTGATGCTAGTCAATTTGAAAACTTAAGGAGCAAACTGGGCATTTGTCAGTATGAGGAATTGTAGCAATTAAGATTGCCTCCAAGAAAGGGAAGAGACCATTTATTAATTATAAGTGGGTCAGTTGATTATTTGCCTCTTATTTGTATAGGGTTCAAGAATGTGAAAAGACTCCTCCATATAATAGCCTTTTCATTTGAAAGTATCATACCTTCTCCATCCAACAGATACTCTCAATCGCTTCGTCACTCTTGGTCTCTGATTCTCAACCTTTCCCAGAGAAATATGTCTTCCTCATCCTCCTCAGATTCTGACTGTTCATCTCCCACCATGGCTGAGATTAGGGCATTTGCTGAAGCCATGGATATTGAACCTGTGAAGGTCTCCCCTCAGCGTTCAATGGCAACTGACTCCTAATCAAGATGCACGTAGGATCAAGGTTCATCGCTCACGGTAAGACTACCGCCTCTTCTCCCTCGAGATAAGAAATAGGGAAGGTACCAAGTATGTAGAGGAAGCCATTGCTAGGATAGTCACCGTAATCCTAGACGAACATCACTGCTCACGGAATTTCGCCCTTAATCAAAGACCCGCTAGCCCTAGTTTAGCGGATGATCCGATGTCACAAAGAATGTCATGACATCGATGATCACGCCGTGCAACTCATGTGAACCCCGATTCTTCCGATTTCCTGTCAAAGCAAAGGGAGATATTCCGGTTCTCAAGTTGAGCAAATAACTGAACTGGAACTTCCTCAAAGAAGTATAGAGCTAAATTTGTGGTTGTTCAAAATGCAAAAGGACACCAATGGTCAAGAAAAGAAAAGCTCTCGAACCGCAAAGCCCGAACTAGCTTCCGATAAGGCGATGATGCCGATGTCCGACAAAGAAGATGCCTCTTCAAGAGGAGAGCAACTAATTGTTGTGGTTGCTTTCTTTATCTTTTGTATTCGTCCATTTGCGTTATTTGTATTCGCTTTTGTGTCCATTTGTTCTTCCCCTGATGATCGTAAACATTGTCCCGACCGTGATGTATCCCTATTATACTTGGTACTTAATTACTTGCTGGTATATTTTTTTTTTGTTGCTGATGACACTTTTGATTAAAAGGTTTGGGGACAATTGTATGGTTTCCTTTGGCCCTTTGTGGCTAAAAAGGGGGAGAAGAAATACTGTGGGAAGTATAAATATTTGGGAAACTGTATGGGGGAATTGTATGAAATTTTGTGGGCAATTGTATGTGGGAAGTTTGGGACTTTTGTATGGGAAGTTTGGGACTTTTGTATGGGTAGAATTTATCTTCTCTTAGTTCTAGTTCTTGAAGCTTAGGAAAGCTTAGGAAAACTTAGAACTAGGTTGTTAGTCTTCTGCTGCATTTGTACTCTAATAGGTCAAGAAGTTTTAGCCAAAAATGTGCCAAAGGGGGAGTTTGTTAGTGTTTTAAGTTGGCATCAATTTTGGTAAAACTAGGCTTTAGAAATGTCTTGATAGATGTCATGACATTCGAGATTGAAGATAAATCCCATGGACAAGGATGGTAAAAGTACTCGAATGGAAGCTAAAGTCAGGCTGGAAATTGCAAAATATCGATGTCATAATGTTATGACATTCAGGTGACATTCTGCTCGTAATCGCTTTTTCCGAGATTTTTCGTGAAGTTTGTTGAGCATTTTATTTATGTTTTTCGTTATTAGAAAGCATGCTCACGTGGCTGCTAGGTTAATCTTAATTAAACCTAAATTGGTTGTTGAACAAACCATGTTTTTAGGAGAGAATTAAGTAAACCCTAGCTATCTTTATGGAAGCCAAAATCAAGATTCGTGGATCGCTTCTATATAAAGAAATCAACCTTACTCTACCACGCCTGGATTCCATTGAAGACATTGAAGGCCTTTTGTTTGTGTACTATTAAGGTTAGTAACAGTTGGTATTGTGTAATTCTAGTTTCTTTGTGAGCCAAGCAACTATCAATTGATAAGTGCATTGGACTAGGATTTGTTGTAAGGGTAGTTTATCACTCAAAGCTTTAAAGCACGAGTGTTTGTCTCTTGATTAAAGCTTTGAAGCAAGATCAAGATATTTTATTGAAGTGTGTCTTCACAATTCAATTAGTCAATAGGTTGATATCATGCGGTGATTGAGGGGAGAGTAGGAACTCGGATCTAAGTAGGACTTAGGTTGAAGTGTCATTGGGTAGGGATTAAGTGAGGAGTTGTAAACGGGCGAGTTTAACTCTGAATTGATACTACTAATAGTGAATTTCCTCCCTGGCTTGGTAGCCTCCAGACGTAGGTTTGTTAGAACCGAACTGGGTGAACAACTTATTGTGTTATTTACTGCTTTCTATATTTACTGCGTGAATTGTCAAAGCAGTGTCAGATACTGTGTCATAACATTCTCTGTGACTTTAAGTATCTGCTGCCAGGAATTTCAAACTGTATTGATTGATTTAAACTATTTAAATTGTGACGCCTCTTGGATTATGATTAAATACTCTGATTATTATTTATAAAACGCGGGTAATTAGAAGGGGGTGTTACAATAGTTGTATCAGAGCATTGTCGGTCTTGTCTTAGTGTCGTTATCCCTTTTGTATGCGACTAGTGTAAGTAACACTGTTGATACTTGTGTGCTGATGTAGATTGTTTTGTAATGTTACAGAACAATGGCTAGAAGAGGTAACGGAAGAAACGACGATGCTATTACTGAGGCTTTGGGAATGTTAATGAGTGCTCGGAGGAGTCGCAGGAGTCACGCCGATGCACAATTGGGGAATTTTCAGAGGAATAATCCTCCATTGTTCAAGGGCACGCATGATCCCGAGGGTGCTCAGAAGTGGTTGAAGGAGATCGAGAGGATCTTCAGAGTGATTGATTATGCTGAAGGGCTGAAGGTGAGGTATGGTACTCACATGCTGGCAGAGGAAGCTGATGACTGGTGGGTTGCTACCAGGACTGAAATGGAAGAAGATGGAATTGCATTGACTTGGGCGGTGTTCAGGAGAGCTTTTCTGAGAAGGTACTTTCCTGAAGACATTCGGGGTAAGAAAGAGATTGAGTTTCGAGCTCAAGCAAGGCAACAAGTCTCGTGAGTGAGTATGCAACCAAGTTTACTGAATTAGCAAAGTATTATGCTAATTACCCTAACGATGCAGATGGAGAATTTTCCAAATGTATCAAGTTTGAGAATGGTCTGCGTGATGAGATCAAGCAGGGTATCAGGTATCAACGCACTAGAAGGTTTCCTGATTTAGTTGACTATAGTAGGATTCTGGAAGAAGATCTTGCTAGTACTAAGTCGAATGCTCAGAGCTATACTGATCGTAAGGGCAAGAGACATATGGATCGTGGTAAGCCATATGATAGGAATAATCAGAAACCTGGAGGTTGGAAGAAGCCTAGTGGGGGAGACTCTGGTTCTTCTGGTTCTTCCGTAAAGTGTTACAGATGTGGTGAATTGGGTCACCGAGCTCCTGATTTCAAGAATGATGCGAGGAAGTGCAACAATTGTAGGAGGTTTGGTCATTTAGCTGAGTGCATCCGAAGGATAACTTGTTACAACTGGCGAAGGACACACTCGTCCATGATGTACTAAACCAAAGAAAGAGCAAGTGGTGGGAAGGTGTTCGCTTTGTCAGGATTAGATGTTAAGCCAGATGATCGGTTGATTAAAGGTACATGTTTTATTAATGGCATACCTTTAATAGCAATTATTGATACTGAGCGACACATTCTTTTATTTCTTTGGATTGTGCTAAGAGATTGAATTTGGAAATTTCTAATTTGGATGGAAGTATGGTTATTGACACTCTGCGTCGGGTTCGACTACTTCAGATGTTTGTAGGAATTGTCCTATTATTATTTTTGATAGAGGTTTCGGTATGGATTTAGTGTGCCTACCTTTAGAACAACTTGATATTATCCTTGGAATGAACTGGTTGGTCTTCAACCAGGTTCATATCAATTGTTTTGAGAAGACGGTCATATTTTCTGAAGAAGTTAAAGTGGAAGATGGGACTATGTCCGTTAAGCAGATGAATTCAGCTGTTAGAGACGGTGCTGTGGTGTTTATGTTATATTCTTCGACGGAAGTGAAAGGAAAGGCTAAGAGTGGAGAATTACCTGTGGTGAATGAATTTCCAGAGGTGTTTCTGGAAGATGTTAATGAGTTACCACCTGAGAGGGAGGTGGAATTTGCTATAGATTTAATTCCTGGAACTAGTCCGGTGTCGATGGCGCCTTATCACATGTCGGCATCTAAGTTGTCTGAGCTGAAGAAACAATTAGAAGAGTTATTGGAGAAGAAGTTTATTTGGCCTAGTGTTTCGCCGTGCGGTGCGCCGGTGTTGTTGGTTAAGAAGAAGGAAGGTACAATGAGACTATGTGTTGACTACAGGCAGTTGAATAAAGTGACAATAAAGAATCGGTATCCATTGCTGAGGATTGATGATCTGATGGATCAGTTGGTCGGAGCTTGTGTATTTAGCAAAATTGATCTGAGGTCTGGATATCATCAGATTCGTGTTAAGGCGGGAGATATTCAGAAGACTGCATTTAGAACGAGGTATGGGCATTATGAATATTCTGTTATGCCATTTGGAGTTACTAATGCACCTGGCGTGTTTATGGAGTATATGAACAGGATATTTCATCCGTATCTTGACAAGTTTGTGGTAGTGTTTATTGACGACATCCTGATCTATTCAAAGCATGATGAGGAGCATGCAAATCATCTTAGGATTGTATTGGAATTGTTGAAGGAGAAGAAGTTGTATGCGAAGTTGTCTAAATGTGAGTTTTGGTTAATTCCCCATCTGCATCATTAGTGTAATGAGCATAATACTTCGCTAATTCAGTAAACTTCGTTGCATACTCACTCACAGACTTGTTGCCTTGCTTGAGCTCCAGAAACTCAATCTCTTTCTTACCCCGAATGTCTTCAGGAAAGTACCTTCTCAGAAAAGCTCTCCTGAACACAGCCCAAGTCAATGCAGTGCCATCTTCTTCCATTTCAGTCTTGGTAGCAACCCACCAGTCGTCAGCTCCCTCTGCCAGCATGTGAGTACCATACCTCACCTTCAGCTCTTCAGCACAATCAATCACTCTGAAGATCCTCTCGATCTCCTTCAACCACTTCTGAGCACCCTCGGGATCATGCGTGCCCTTGAACAATGGAGGATTATTCCTCTGAAAATTCCCCAATTGTCTGTCAGCACCAATAACAGCTCCCTGCTGATTCCCTCTGAGTACTCCAGCTAACATTCCCAAAGCCTCAACAATAGCATCGCCGTTCCTTCCGTTACCTCTTCCAGCCATTGTTTTGTAACATTACAAAACAATCTCATCAACAAACAAGTATCGACAGTGTCATCTTACACTAGTCGCATACAAAAGGGATAACGACACTAGGACAAGACCGACTATGCTCTGATACCACTATTGTAACACCCCTTCTAATTACCCGCGTTCATAAATATTAATCAGAGTTTTTAATCACAATTTAAGAGGCGTCACAACTTAAATATTTCAAATTAACCAAAATAGTTGTCATGCTTCCAATGAAGAAGGATCATGAAATAAAACAGACTTAAGGTTATGTTTAACAGCGGAAATGAAACATAACGAATCCTGAATACATCGTTCATAATTATTCCAGGACAATAAATCAAAAACATTAACCAAAACTATTACGTAATAATCATAAAGAATTTCAAATCAAGCGTTTCCCCAGTGTTACATCTACCAGAGCACGACACTGACACGCGGATTAACTAACGACTCGACTCTAGAAGCTATCCTCACTGATTCCAAGCAGCTAATCACTTCAAATCTGAAATCATCAAAGTAAGGGTGAGATTTCTATCCAATATAAAATGCATTATACGTTTTTAAATACAACAGAATAATTAAATACGTTAGTCCATTATCCAAACACATAGTCATAGCCAATTCACAAATGCATCTCACTCAATGAACATGTAAATATAACAAACGATGGAAATTGCAACACTGGAAACCATCCTAGCATGTTACAATCCCATATGCAATGCAGACTCTATGCATGTGGTACCAAAACGTGAACCGAGTTCACCCACTGCTCCGTTTACATGTGGAAAGACAGCGGAAATCCATGATTCACCCATAACCACTGAGTCAAGAATCTAGCCTCCCTACCTCTAAATCCTTGTAAGTCTATTGGCTCAGCAAGTTCGCTTCCGCACAATGGGAATGAACCAATTAACAAATGCCTATGCATGCATCATAAAAGCATGCAACATCACTTCACAGATTATGATATCAATATAATCCACACAATGTCAATCACCAATGTATTACATTCAATCATAATGAATATCAAAACACAATATTGTACGCATTTGTTCTCACTCGATAACTCAGATCATCTATAATAATCTCCATTATCCTTAACTATCCACACTTTTCAAAATCGGAAGCTCGACTCTTTTTAAAATAATTTTAGCAAAATAATAATTTTCCCATTTTAAAAGATAGTATTTTAAATTTAAGAAATAATTCCGAAAACGGCACTCGAATCGGAGTTACGGTTTGGAAAATATGAATTTTTGAAGTTTTAAATGTTTTGAAAAATTACACAGTGGAACCCGGTTCCTCACTGGGAGAACCCGGTTCCCACTTTTTGAAAATGAGTGCCTCCTGGAATTTTGTATGGGGAACCCGGTTCCTCCCCACTGGGAACCGGTTCCCACGTACAAAAATTGCCAATTTTAAAATTTCAACACTGGGAACCTGGTTCCTCCCCACTAGGAACCGGTTCCCACGACTTGCAGAACCAAAATATGCTATTTTGACAGCATAAGCATTCTTTATTACTCCCAATCTTTTCCATACAACTCATAACATTAGAAATACCAGATTACGACCATTATACGCCAATACAACTAGGGATGTCAATGGGGCGGGGCGGGGCCGGGGGGACACTTCCCCATCTTTTTCCCCGCCATCAAATTCATTCCCCGTCCCCGTCCCCGATCTCCGTCACGAGGGAATTTCTATCCCCCATCCCCGTTCCCCGCGGATCCCCGTTCCCCGCGGGGATCCCCATAGATCCTACATTTATTCATTAATATTTTATTTTTTTAAAATGTTTATATTTTCTATAAAAATAAAAAGCACAAAGAATTCACATATTTATTATGTTATTAAAAAATACTAGTATTTGACATTTATTATTTTTTATTAAAAATACTAATGGAACACAAAATAATAATATTTTTTTTATAAATAAACATAAAGGAAATGACTAAAAAACCTAATCTAAAATATATATATATATTAAATTAACTATATTAAAATAATAGGCGGGGCGGGGTCCCCGCGGGGCGGGGGGTGTATTCCCCGTCCCCGTCCCCGAAATGCTCTCGGGGGAATTTTTCTCCCCATCCCCGCCCCCACGGGGGAAAATTCCCCATCTTTGGGGCCCCGAACGGGGCGTTCCCCGCGGGGATCCCCATTAACAGGTCCAAACTGACATCCCTAAATACAACATCATATATCATTGTTCCTCATTCCTATTAATTGATCGATACACTAACGGTCTTAAATTCTATAATCCGACACAAAATAGGGTTTAATCCTACAAACCTATAATTTCCTAAATCAAATTTCCTATCATACCCAATCATCCGGTTGATTCCCAAAACCCATAAGGCATTAAAATCGAATGAAACCACCCCTTACCTCGCGATGATCTTCGACTTTCCCGACGTTGGCTTTTTCCTCTCTTCACTTCTCTTCTCCAACTCTACGTGAAATGACTTTTCCAAAAAGACCTTCTTTTCCTCCTTTTCCTTTTTATAATCCTTGTTATATTACTTTATTATTTCCAAATAAAATACATAAATTAATAATTAGTAAAAGTAAAGTGATTTACTCCTCACACCCACTATTTACTCTTCACACCACCAACCATTCTTTCTTCAATTAATCCAATTAAATCCAAAATGTTAATACCTCAGTCTTTAATTAAATAAATAATTAAATTCCTTATGATTTAATATTTGAATTAAATCGGGGTGTCACAACTCTCCCCTACTAAAAATAGTTTTCGTCCTCGAAAACATACCTTAGACGAAAAGTTCGGGATACGAGTCCTTCATCTGGCTCTCCAGTTCCCAAGTTACATTCCCTCCAACTGGTCCTCCCCAAGCTACTCTCACTAGTGCTATCTCTTTACCACGCAATTGCTTCACTTTCCGATCCTCAATTCTCGCAGGTACTGATTCAACAGTCAGATTATCCCGTACCCGTACATCATCTACTTGAATCTCATGAGACGAATCCGCAATGTACCTCCTCAACTGAGATACATGAAAGACATCATGCAAATTTGCAAGTGACGGCGGTAAAGCAATCTGATAAGTAACTTTCCCAACTCTCTTGGTAATTTGAAATGGACCAATAAAACGCGGAGTCAACTTCCTTGACTTCAAGGCTCGACCAATACCGGTCATCGGAGTAACTTGCATGAACACATGATCTCCTTCGCTAAACTCAAGATCTTTCCTCCTCTTATAATGATAACTTTTCTGACGACTCTGAGAAACCCTCATCTTCTCCTGAATCATCTTGATCATTTCTGAAGTTTGTTGAACAATCTCGGTCCAATCACGTTTTTCGACCAACACAACGGCGTACGACACCTCCTACCATACAATGCCTCAAACGGAGCCATACCGATGCTCGAATGAAAACTATGGTTGTAGGTAAACTCTATCAACGGTAAGTAGCTATCCCAAGCTCCACCTTTCTCTAACACACAAGCTCTCAACAAATCTTCTAACGACTGAATCGTTCTCTCCGTCTGACCATCCGTCTGCGGATGATATGCGGAACTCAATCGTAACTTAGTACCCAAAGCTTCTTGCAATCCTGTCCAAAACTTAGACGTAAACCTCGATCTCTATCCGACACAATGCTAGACGGAATACCATGCAAACTCACAATCTTCTCAACATACAATTCTGCCAACCTCTCCATCGGATAATCCATTCTTATCGGAATAAAGTGAGCAGACTTTGTCAACCGATCAACAATAACCCAAATAGAATCATAGTTCTTCGTTGTCCTCGGAAAACCAGACACGAAATCCATTGAAATGCCATCCCATTTCCACTTCGGAACAAACAATGGTTCCATCAATCCTGACGGTTTCTGATGTTCGATATTTGATTTCTGACAAACCAAACACGCATACACAAACTCGGCAATTTCCTTTTTCATTCCAGGCCACAAAAATAATTTCTTCAAGTCATGATACATTTTAGTAGCACCAGGATGAATACTCAGCCCACTACGATGTCCTTCTTCCAAAATACTTTTTCTAATCTCAGCAACATCCGGAACACACACTCTATCACCAAATCTCATAACGCCATTCTCATCAATTCGGAACTCACCTCCTTGACCTTGGTTAATCAATGTCAACTTGTCAACCAAACCAACATCAGATTTCTGTCCATTTCGAATCTCTTCCAAAATACCACTAGTCAGCTTCAACATGCCCAATTTCACACTATTCGGAGTAGTTTCGCATACTAAACTTAAGTCTTTGAATTGTTCCACTAAATCCAATTCACGAACCATTAACATCGACATATGCAAGGATTTCCTCTGCTTAACGCGTCTGCCACAACGTTTGCCTTACCAGGATGGTAATTCAAACCGAAATCGTAATCCTTGAGAAATTTTAACCACCTTCTCTGCCTCATATTTAACTCTTTCTGGTCAAAAAGATACTTCAGGCTCTTGTGATCACTGAACACTTCAAACCGTGAACCATACAGATAATGCCTTCATAACTTCAAAACAAACACAATAGCTGCCAACTCCAAATCATGAGTCGGATAATTCCTTTCATGAATCTTCAACTGTCTCGAAGCATAAGCCACAACCTGCCTATCTTGCATCAAAACACCACCTAAACCCCTCAAAGACGCATCACAATACACCATGAAAGATTTTGCCGGATTCGGCAAAATTAGAATCGGAGCACTAGTCAACCTCCTCTTCAACTCTTGGAATCCTTTCTCACAATCTGCATCCCAAACAAATGCTTGACCCTTTCTAGTTAGCTTAGTCAACGGTAAAGCTAGCTTCGAAAATCCCTCAATGAATTTCCTGTAGTAACCTGCAAGACCAAGAAAACTACGAATCTCTGAAGCATTCTTCGGCGCTTCCCACTGAGATACAGCTTCTACTTTTGTAGGATCAACAACAATACCATTCTTGGAAATCACATGACCAAGAAAACTCACTTCACTTAACCAAAACTCGCATTTTGACAACTTCGCATAAAGTTTCTTCTCCTTCAATAATTCCAATACAATCCTAAGATGCTTTGCATGCTCTTCATCATTCTTTGAATAGATTAAAATATCGTCAATAAATACCACCACAAATTGGTCAAGATATGGATGAAATATCCTGTTCATATACTCCATAAAAACACCAGGTGCATTAGTAACTCCAAATGGCATAACAGAATATTCATAATGCCCATACGTCGTTCTAAATGCAGTCTTTTGAATATCTCCCACCTTAACACGAATCTGATGATATCCCGACCTCAGATCAATTTTACTAAACACACAAGCTCCAATCAACTGATCTATCAAATCATCAATCCTCGGCAATGGGTACCGATTCTTGATTGTCACTTTATTCAACTGCATGTAATCAACACACGCCTCATCGCACCTTCCTTCTTCTTAACCAAACAAGCGCACGGTGAAACACTAGGCCGAATAAACTCTTCTCAAGTAACTCTTCCAACTGCTTTCACCGACAACTCGGATGCCGACATGCGATAAGGCGCCATCGACACCGGACTAGTTCCGTGAAT
Source organism: Vicia sativa (assembly GCA_021764765.1). Lineage (NCBI taxonomy): Eukaryota > Viridiplantae > Streptophyta > Magnoliopsida > Fabales > Fabaceae > Vicia > Vicia sativa. The sequence goes on along the minus strand of CM038793.1, from coordinate 47,046,682 downwards.
CAAATCTATAGCAAACTCCACTCCTCTCTCGTGTGGTAGCTCATTAACATCCGGAAACACTCGAAATTCATTCACTACCCATGGCCGCCTTCGCCTTCCCTTCGCCCGTCAAGAATATAACATAAACACTACCGCACCATATCTAACAGCTGAATTCATCTGCTTAATTGACATAGTCCCATCTTCAACTTTAACTTCTTCAGGGAATATGACCGTCTTCTCAAAACAATTGATATGAACCTGGTTGAAGACCAACCAGTTCATTCCAAGGATAATATCAAGTTGTTCTAAAGGTAGGCACAATAATCCATACCGAACCCTCTACCAAAAATGACAATAGGACAATTCCTACAAACATACGAAGTAGTCACTGAACCCGACGCAGGAGTGTCAATAACCATACTTCCATCCAAATTAGAAATTTCCAGATTTAATCTTTTACCACAATCCAAAGCAATAAAAGAATGTGTCGCTCCAGTATTAATAATCGCAATTAAAGGTATGCCATTAATAAAACATGTACCTTTAATCAACCGATCATCTGGCTTAACGTCTGATCCTGACAAAGCGAACACCTTCCCACCAGCTTGCTCTTTCTTTGGCTTAGTACACTGCAGACGAGTGTGTCCTTCTTTGCCACAGTTGTAACAAGTTATCCTTCGGATCCGCACTCGCAGCTAGATGACCAAATCTTCCACAGTTGTTGCACTTCTTCGCATCATTCTTGCATTCAGGAGCTCGGTGTCCCAATTCACCACATCTGTAACACTTTATGGAAGAACCAGAAGAACCAGAGTCTCCCCCACTAGGCTTCTTCCTACCTCCAAATTTCTGATTATTCCTATCATAGGGCTTACCACGATCCATATGTCTCTTGCCCTTACGATCAGCATAGCTCTGAGCATTCGACTTAGTACTAGCAAGATCTTCTTCCAGGATCCTACTATAGTCAACTAAATCAGGAAACCTTCTAATGCGTTGATACCTGATACCCTGCTTGATCTCATCACGCAGACCATTCTCAAACTTGATACATTTGAAAAATTCCCTATCTGCATCGTTAGTGTAATGAGCATAATACTTCGCTAATTCAAGAACTGCTGCATACTCACGCACTTGTTGCCTTGCTTGAGCTCCATAAACTCAATCTCTTTCTTACCCCGAATGTCTTCAGGAAAGTACCTTCTCAGAAAAGCTCTCCTGAACACAGCCCAAGTCAATGCAGTGCCATCTTCTTCCATTTCAGTCTTGGTAGCAACCCACCCGCCCCTCTCGCCAAAGATGTGAGTACCATACCTCACCTTCAGCTCTTCAGCACAATCAATCACTCTGAAGATCCTCTCGATCTCCTTCAACCACTTCTGAGCACCTTCGGGATCATGTGCACCCTTGAACAATGGAGGATTATTCCTCTGAAAATTCCCCAATTGTCAAGACCAATAACAGACTCCCTCGATTCCCTCTGAGTACTCCAGCTAACATTCCCAAAGCCTCAGCAATAGCATTGTCGTTCCTTCCGTTACCTCTTCCAGCCATTGTCATGTAACATTACAAAACAATCTCATCAGCAAACAAGTATCGACAGTGTCATCTTACACTAGTCGCATACAAAAGGGACAACGACACTAGGACAAGACCGACTATGCTCTGATACCACTATTGTAACACCCCTTCTAATTACCCGCGTTCATACATATTAATCAGAGTTTTTAATCACAATTTAAGAGGCGTCACAACTTAAATATTTCAAATTAACCAAAATAGTTGTCATGCTTCCAATGAAGAAGGATCATGAAATAAAACAGACTTAAAGTTATGTTTAACAGCGGAAATGAAACATAACAAATCCTGAATACATCATTCATAATTATTCCAGGACAATAAATCGAAAACATTAACCAAAACTATTAAGTAATAATCATAAAGAATTTCAAATCAAGCGTTTCCCCAGTGTTACATCTACCAGAGCACGACACTGACACGCGAATTAACTAACGACTCGACTCTAGAAGCTATCCTCACTGATTCCAAGCAGCTAATCACTTCAAATCTGAAATCATCAAAGTAAGGGTGAGATTTCTATCCAATATAAAATGCATTATACGTTTTTAAATACAACAGAATAATTAAATACGTTAGTCCATTATCCAAACACATAGTCATAGCCAATTCACAAATGCATCTCACTCAATGAACATGTAAATATAACAAACGATGGAAATTGCAACACTGGAAACCATCCTAGCATGTTACAATCCCATATGCAATGCAGACTCTATGCATGTGGTACCAAAACGTGAACCGAGTTCACCCACTGCTCCGTTTACATGTGGAAAGACAGCGGAAATCCATGATTCGCCCATAACCACTGGGTCAAGAATCTAGCCTCACTACCTCTAAATCCTGGTAAGTCTATTGGCTCAGCAAGTTCGCTTCCGCACAATGGGAATGAACCAATTAACAAATACCTATGCATGCATCATAAAAGCATGCAACATCACTTCACAGATTATGATATAAATATAATCCACACAATGCCAATCACCAATGTATTACATTCAATCATAATGAATATCAAAACACAACATTGTACGCATTAGTTCTCACTCGATAACTCAGATCATCTATAATAATCTCCATTATCCTTAAGTATCGACACTTTTCAAAATCGGAAGCTCGACTCTTTTTAAAATAATTTTAGCAAAATAATATTTTTCCCTTTTTAAAAGATAGTATTTTAAATTTAAGAAATAATTCCGAAAACGGCAATCGAATCGGAGTTACAGTTTGGAAAATATGAATTTTTGAAGTTTTAAGTGTTTTGAAAAATTACACAGTGGAACCCGGTTCCTCACTGGGAGAACCCGGTTCCCACTTTTTGAAAATGAGCGCCTCCTAGAATTTTGTATGGGGAACTCCTCCCCACTGGGAACCGGTTCCCACGTACAAAAATTGCCAATTTTGAAATTTCAACACTGGGAACCCGGTTCCTACCCACTGGGAACGGTTCCCACGACCTGCAGAACCAAAATCTGCTATTTTGACAGCATGTATGCATTCTTTATCACTTCCAATCTTTTCCATACAACTCATAACATTAGAAATACCAGATTATGACCATTATACGCCAATACAACATCATATATCATTGTTCCTCATTCCTATTAATTGATCGATACACTAACGGTCTTAAATTCTATAATCCGACACAAAATATGGTTTAATCCTACAAACCTATAATTTCCTAAATCAAATTTTCTATCATACCCAATCATCCGGTTGATTCCCAAAATCCATAAGGCATTAAAATCGAATGAAATCACCCCTTACCTCGCGATGATCTTCGACTTTCCCGGCGTTGGCTTTTTTCTCTCTTCACTTCTCTTCTCCAACTCTACGTGAAATGACTTTTCCAAAAAGACCTTATTTTCCTCCTTTTCCTTTTTATAATCCTTGTTATATTCCTTTATTATTTCCAAATAAAATACATAAATTAATAATTAGTAAAAGTAGAGTGATTTACTCCTCACACCCACTATTTACTCTTCACACCACCAACCATTCTTTCTTCAATTAATCCAATTAAATCCAAAATGTTAATACCTCAGTCTTTAATTAAATAAATAATTAAATTCCTTATTATTTAATATTCGAATTAAATCGGGGTGTCACATATTACCCGGAGGATGTTCGGGGAAAGAAGGAGATAGAATTCCTTGAGCTGAAACAAGGGAATATGTCTATCACTGATTATGTTGCGAAGTTTACCGAGCTGGCTAAGTTCTATCCTCACTATGATGGAGAGGGTGCCGTGGTTTCTAAGTGCATTAAATTTGAGAATGGCTTGCGTCCTGAGATTAAGAAAGCGATTGGTTATCAAAAAATCTGTGTCTTTGCGGATTTGATTGATAGCTGTAGAATCTTCGAGGAAGATAGTAATGCACACTATAAGATTATGTCTGATAAGAGGAACAAGGGTCAGCAGAGCCGTGGGAAACCTTATGATATTCCAGCTGGTAAGGGGAAACAGAAAGCGTTTCAAGGGCGAAGGACTAGTGGGGGAGATGCTTCTGCTAGTATTGTTTGTTACAAGTGTGGAAAACCTGGCCACAAAAGTAATGTTTGTCGAAGTGATGTGAAGGCTAAGGAGAATGAGGTGAGATGTTTCCGATGTGTTGAAGTAGGTCATGTGACTCGTGATTGCAAGCATAAGGATGTGGTTTGTTTTAATTGTGGCGAGGGAGGTCACATTAGTCCTCAATGTAAGAAGCCTAAGAGAACTCAAGGAGCGGGGAAGATGTTTGCTTTGTCGGGTGCTCCGACGGCAAACGAAGATGGTCTTGTTCGAGGTACTAGTTTCATTAATAGAATTCCTCTTATTACTATTATTGATACTGGTGCTACTCACTGTTTTATTGCCGCTGATTGTGTAAAGAGATTGGGTCTCACTTTGTCATCTTTAGATAGAGATATGGTGGTTGAAGTTCCGGCTAAGGGAACAGTTACTACTTCTTTCGTGTGTGCAAATTGCCCTTTATCAATTTTTGATAGAGACTTTGTGGTGGATCTTATTTGTTTACCGCTTGTTGGGTTGGACGTGGTTCTGGGTATGGATTGGTTGAAAGCTAACTATGTCCATATCAATTGCTATGACAACACTGTGAGATTTTCTTCCTTAGTGGAAGAAGATCAAACTATGTTGATGTCGATGAAACAATTGAATGAGCTCATGAAAGATGAAGCATTGGTTTTCTTGTTGATGGAGACTCTTTCTGTGGAGAGTCAATATGTGATTGCAAACTTTCTGGTGGTGTGCAACTTTCCCGAAGTATTTCCTGATGAGATTCCTAGTGCACCTCCAGAAAGAGAAGTTGAATTTTCTGTGGATCTTGTCCCTGGTACCAGACCTGTCTCTATGGAGCCATACAGGATGTCCGCATCTGAGTTAGCAGAATTGAAGAGCCAATTAGAAGATTTGCTCGAGAAGAAGTTTGTTAGACCAAGTGTGTCACCGTGGGGAGCTTCTGTGTTATTGGTGAAGAAGAAAGACGGTAGCATGAGACTTTGTATTGATCATCGTCAGTTGAATAAGGTAACTATCAAGAATAGGTATCCACTTCCTAGAATTGATGATTTGATGGACCGGTTGGTTGGTGCTCGCATGTTTAGCAAGATTGATTTGAGGTCGGGTTACCATCAAATAAGGGTGAAAGAAGAAGATGTTCAGAAAACTGCTTTCAGGACGAGGTATGGACATTACGAGTATTCAGTGATGCCTTTCGGTGTCACTAATTCACCGGGAGTATTCATGGAGTACATGAACCGTATTTTCCATCCTTACTTGGATCGTTTCGTGGTTGTTTTCATTGATGATATTCTGGTTTATTCTAAATCGAAAGAAGAGCACGCTAAACATTTGTGCATTGTGTTAGAAGTTCTGAAGGAGAAGAAGCTTTAAGCTAAGTTGTCAAAGTGCGAGTTCTGGTTAGGTGAAGTGAGCTTTTTGGGGCATGTCATTTCTGGTGATGGCATTGCGGTTGATCCTTCTAAGGTTGATGTTGTGTTAAGGTGGGAAACTCCTAAGTCTGTTACTGAGATTAGAAGTTTCTTAGGTTTGGCTGGTTACTACAGGAGGTTCATTGAAAGTTTTTCTAAGTTGGCACTTCCTTTGGCAAAGTTAACTTGTAAAGGACCTGCTTTTGTGTGGGATGTCAAGTGTGAAGAAAGTTTTGTTGAATTGAAGAAAAGGTTAACAACGGCGCCGATGTTGATTCTACCTAATCCTGAAGAACCGTTTATTGTTTATTGTGACGCTTCTAAGATGGGTTTAGGTGGTGTGCTTATGCAAAATGGCAAGGTGGTTGCTTATGCTTCTAGGCAATTGAAGATTCATGAGAAGAACTATCCTACTCACGATTTGGAACTTGCGGCGGTTGTTTTTGCGCTTAAGATTTGGAGGCATTATCTTTATGGTTCTAGATTTGAAGTATTTAGTGACCATAAAAGCTTGAAATATTTGTTTGATCAAAAAGAGCTTAATATGAGGCAAAGGCGGTGGCTTGAATTGTTGAAAGATTATGATTTCGGATTGAATTACCATCCTGGTAAAGCGAATATGGTGGCCGATGCTTTAAGTCGAAAGACTTTGCATATGTCACTTTTGATGGTGAAAGATTTGGAAATGATTGAACAATTTAGAGATATGAGTCTTGTGATAGAAGTGACGCCGAAGAGCGTTATCTTTGGAATGTTGAAGATCAATAATGATTTCCTTGATAGCATTAGGGAAGCTCAGAAGCCTTATGTGAAACTTTTTGATTTGTGGTTGGTATTGGACAAACTGAAAGTGAAGATTTCAAGTTGGATGCTCAGGGTGTTTTGAGATTCCGAGATAGGATTTGTATTCCCGATGATGTTGATTTAAAGAGAATGATCTTGGAAGAAAGTCATAGAAGTAATTTGAGTATTCATCCCGGAGCGACCAAAATGTATCAAGATTTAAGGAAGCTATTTTGGTGGTCGGGCATGAAAAGAGAGGTGGCCCAGTTTGTTTATGCTTGTTTGACTTGTCAGAAGTCTAAAGTGGAGCATCAGAAACCTGCAGGGTTGATACAACCGTTAGAGATCCCAGAATGGAAATGGGATAGCATTTCTATGGATTTCGTAACGGGGTTACCGAATACACCAAGAGGACACGATGCAATTTGGGTGATTGTTGATAGGCTTACAAAGTCGACTCACTTTATTCCTATTAACATCACTTATCCCGTATCGAAGTTGGCGGAGATTTATACGCGTGTGATTGTTAGATTACATGGTATTCCTTTGTGTATTGTTTCGGATAGAGATCCGAGGTTCACTTCTGAATTTTGGAAAAGCTTGCAAGAGGCTTTGGGTTCTAAGTTGAGATTGAGTTCGGCTTATCATCCTCAAACTGATGATTAGACGGAAAGGACGATTCAATCGTTGGAAGACTTGTTACGAGCTTGTATTCTTGAACATGGTGGTTCATGGGATACATATCTTCCTTTGATTGAGTTTACTTATAACAACAGTTTTCATGCTAGTATTGGAATGGCACCGTTTGAGGCGTTGTATGGTCGGAGGTGTAGAACTCCTTTGTGTTGGCACGAGTCGGGTGAAAGTGTGGTGCTTGGACCCGAATTGGTTAGAGAAACTACTGAGGCGGTGAAGATGATTAGAGAAAAGATGAGAATTTCTCAAAGTCGACAAAAGATTTATCATGATAAAAGGAGGAAAGACTTGGAATTTCAAGAGGGTGATCATGTGTTTTTGAGAGTTACTCCTACAACCGGCGTAGGGCGAGCATTGAAGTCGAAGAAGCTAACTCCTCGCTTTATTGGTCCTTACCAAATTGCTAGTAAAGTGGGAAAAGTGGCTTATAGGGTGGCGCTACCGCCAAATCTTCAATTTGCACGATGTATTCCATGTGTCAACTTCGAAGTATGTTCCGGATCCTTCGCATGTGATTGAGATGGATGATATTCAGGTTCGAGACAATCTTACGGTGGAAACGATGCCTTTGAGGATTGAGGATCGTGAGATAAAGTCTCTTCGTGGCAAAGAGATTTCATTGGTCAATGTTGTTTGGATAGAGCACGGTGAAAGCCGACGGGAGTTAGAAAGTAAGATGCGGGATTCCTATCCCGAGCTTTTCGAATCAGGTAATTTCGAGGACGAAACTTTTTAAGTGGGGGAGAGTTGTAACTCCCGTTTTATTTAATATTATATTATATTAATATTTTTGAATTACCGTTTGACGATTGTTTTGGCGACGAGAATAATTATATTAATCGATATATCTATTAATATATTTGACGACGTTCCGTTCGGTTCGTTAAAATATTATTCGGACCGATATTTAATTCTCCGAAATTATTTTAATTAATTGAATTAATGATATAATTAGATGTTATTAGTGTGTTAAGAGTAGATAGGGGTGTGGGGAGCAATTTGTTAGAATTGAGTTTTTCACCCTTAGAATTGTTTTCTTTCCATTTTTTCAAAACACAAGTCAAAATAGAAACTTGGAAGAAATAGAGAGGGTTTTGGTAGAAGAGCAAGAGAAGAGCAAGAGAAGAGCAAGAAGAAGAGCAATGTGGGGTTTGTAGAATCATCAAGAACAATCAAAGCTTTCAAGGTAAGGGGTTTGATTTCCATCTCATATAGTTAGGGTTTGATGGTTATAGTTTGGATTGGGGAAAAATTGATAGTTGATTTATAGGGTTTTGGTTGGTTGATTGTTGAAATAGTTTAGAAAAGTTGGATTAGGAGTAGGGATTATGGGTGTGTTGTTGCTAGTATTGTAGTATATGAAGTTATAGAATGAAAATGGAAAAGAAAAACTATAACAGTAAAATAAGAAAAACCAGAAAATGAAGAAACTGTAAAACAAAATGCAGGGAAGAAGAAGAAGTGGCGTGGAGGAAAGATGAAGGGGGAGGCGCCCACCTCAAGGTGTGGGGCGACCGTCCCCCAATGTGAGGCACCAGCCTTCTTCCTTACAACAACAAGGGACGTGCGTCCCTGATGGCTAGGGGGAAACGGAAATTGTGTTTTGTTGTTTTTCTGTAAAACTGTGTTTCTGTTTTCTGTTTCCCGTAAAATGAAGTTTCCAGCATAATTAAGCTTCTACTTGTTTCAATTTTCCCAATTTCACCTAGTAACACTTTATATCAATAAAATATAATTAGGACATAAGTTAGCCGATTAAATTTAGAACCCGATTATGTTCTGATTTTCCGATTTCGGTAAATTCAACGACGGAGCAAGTTGCTCCGAATTCAACGAAAATTGACGTGCTAGTTAAGTTTGACGTGTATAACGTAGTGGTGAGGTTATTTTTTCGAAATTACGAGTTTTTACGAAACGACCCAAAATAGGCCAAATTATGGTTAAATTGAACCGGATTGCGTTTTAGTCAATTTAAGACATATATGGACAATCCGATTTCAATGTTGATGTTTATAATTAATGCCGGTTATTAAGAATGGCTTCCGCGACGATTATTGGTGTTTTGACTATTTTCCGTTTTTTGGAATTTGGTGAATTAATTGATAATGATGTTGTGTGAATAAACATAATGTTTGCGACGGTGTATTTATTAATGAATAATTGTTGATTATGCGATGCGATGATATGTTTATTTGATGTGAATAAATATGGCGACGTGGACTTTATGTCAATTTTGATGAGCGATGATGATGTGTTGTTGTGTTGTTCTTATTATTGAGTCACATACATTGCATTTGCGACGAGGGCTTTTATGCCAAGCGATGATGGGCTTTATGCCAAGTGTTCCTAAATATGGACAAAGCGACGGGTACCACATGCATAACATTGTCGTGTCTCATGGAGTCGGTTGTGTTTATGTTTGAGTTGTTTGGCATTGGGTTTTAATTGATGAATGATGTTGAATTGCGATGGTATATGATATTTTGTGTTGATGCGAGTATAATGATTATGTGATGAAGTTAAAGTGTTAATTTATACACTAAATGTTAATTTAAAGTATGTAAGCTTTTGATACATGATGACATACTCTATTTAACTTATATCATTTATAATTCCAAAACTATTTATATATTCTATCATGCTTTTAATTATATGTTTTGGAGTATCTCACCCTTTACTTGTTCGCCGTTGCCTTTATATTGGTAATGTGCAGGTGATCCCCGAGGATGATGAGGATTAGCTCGAGTCTCTTTATTTTGTGTCGCTCTGCTCTGGTCGTAGTAACACTCGGGCTTTGGGCGATGTTATTATTTTGATAGGATAGTTTATGTATACTATCTTATGATGTTATAACCTTATGTATTGATGATAACATGATGTTATGTATATTTTATGAACACATCCGCTGTGCTGTGAATAGTCATATGTGTATATGATGAATTATGTATGAATCGGTATATCCGACATTTGATGTTTATGATGTGCATTATAATGCGAATTGATGATAATGCGAATATGTGATGCCTCAATTTTGTTAGACAAAATTTTGAAACTCTGATTTTATTATTAATTACGAGGGGTAGAATTGGGGTGTTACAATGGTTAATTCCCATTGTGTGGAATTGGACCTGTAGAGTCAATACCCGTACCCAGTGGATAGTGGTGGTGAGGTTGGATTCTTGTCCCAGCGGTGTATGGGCGAATCGTTGATAAGCTCTGTTTCCATGGTGTAAGCGGAACAGGGTGTGAATTTAGTTCACGTTTGGTACCACATACATTGAGTCTGGATTGCATATGTAATTATAACATGTTAGGATGATTTCCAGTGTTATAATTGCATTGATTGTTGTTATATGTATAATGATTTGTGTGCATTGTATTTGTGGATTGTAATCTGGTTATGCTAATGAGAGTGAAATAATGTATTGATCGTTTTATTGTATTAAAGAAACGTATAATGCATTTTAATTGTTGATGAAATCTCACCCTTACTTTGATGATTTCAGATTGAAGTGATTAGCCGCTTAGGAGCTGATGAGGATAGCCTTGAGTTGTGCTATTTAGATTGTCCGCGTGTCAGTGTTATGCTCTGGTAGTTGTAACACTGGGGAATGATTGTTTGGAATTATAGAATTAAACTTGTTTCTCTTTTGGTTTATTGTTTGGAATAATTGTGAATTTAATTAATTCCGGATTTTATGTTATTTCGATGTGTAAAACATAATCGTTGGTTTTAAATCGTTTGATAAAGTTCTTCAGTAAATGCATGACTACTGTTATAGAGTTTTATTATTTGAATTTTTAAATTGTGACGCCCTTTCGTTATGTTAAACTCTGATTAAATATATAATTCGCGGGGAAATTAGAAGGGGTGTTACAATAGTGGTATCAGAGCATAGTCGGCCGTGTCTTAGTGTCGTTATCCCTTTTGTATGCGACTAGTGCAAGGTAACACTGTCGATACTCGTGTTCTAATGAGATTGTTTTGTAATGTTACAGAACAATGTCCGGAAGAGGTAACGGAAGAGACAATGCTGCTATCGCTGAAGCTTTGGGAATGTTAGCTGGAGTGCTTGGAGGGAATAAGTTGGGAGCTGTTATTGGTGCTGATAGACAATTGGGGAATTTTCAGAGGAACAATCCTCCATTGTTCAAAGGCACTCTTGATCCCGAAGGTGCTCAGTGATGGTTGAAGAAGATTGAGAGGATCTTCAGAGTAATCGATTGTGCGGAAGAGCTAAAGGTGAGATATGGTACTCACATGCTGGCAGAGGAAGCTGATGACTGGTGGGTTGCTACCAGGACAGAAATGGAACAAGATGGTATTGCACTGAATTGGGCGGTGTTCAGGAGAGCTTTTCTGAGGAGATACTTTCCTGAAGACATTCGGGGCAAGAAGGAGATTGAGTTTCTAGAGCTCAAGCAGGGTAATAAGACTGTGAGTGAGTATGCTTCGAAATTTACTGAGTTGGCGAAGTACTATGCCCACTATAACAATGATGCAGATGGAGAATTTTCCAAATGTATCAAGTTTGAGAATGGTCTTCGTGATGAGATCAAGCAAGGTATCAGGTATCAGCATATTCGGAGGTTTTCTGATTTGGTAGACTGTAGTATGATTCTAGAAGAGGATCTTGCTAATACTCGAACAAATGCTCGAGGGTATGTGGATCGTAAAGGAAAGAAACAGATGGATCGTGGGAAACCTTATGATAAGAATAATCAAAGATCCGGTGGTTGGAAGAATCCAAGTGGGGGAGATTCTAGTGCTCCTATTAAGTGCTACAGGTGTGGTGAAATGGGGCATCGAGCTAATGAGTGCAAGAATGATACGAGGAAGTGCTACAACTGTGGGAAAATTGGTCATGTAGCTACCAATTGCAGAGCAAGGAAGGTAACTTGTTACAACTGTGGAGAAGAGCGTCATACTCGTCCGCAGTGTACTAAGCCAAAAAAGGAACAAGCTGGTGGTAAAGTGTTTTCTTTGTCTGGATCAGAGACTAAGCCAGATGATTGGTTGATTAAATGTACATGTTTTATTAATGGCATACCTTTGATTGCGATTATTGATACTGGAGCGACACATTCTTTTATTGCTTTAGATTGTTCTAAAATATTGAACTTGGATATTTCTACTATGGATGGAAGTATGGTTATTGACACTCCTGCGCCGGGTTCAGTGACTACTTTATTTGTTTGTAGGAATTGTTCTATTGTGATTTTTGGTAGGGGTTTCGGTATGGATTTAGTGTGCCTACCGTTAGAACAACTTGATATCATCCTTGGAATGAACTGGTTGGAATTCAACCAGGTTCATATCAACTGTTTTGAGAAGATGGTTATTTTTCCTGAAGAAGCTAGAGTTGAAGATGTGACTATGTCAGTTAAGCAGATGAATTCAGCTGTTAAGGAAGGTGCGGTGATGTTTATGTTGTATTCTTCAACGAAAGTGAAAGGAAAAGGTAAGAGTGATGAATTTCCCGTGGTAAATGAATTTCCAGAAGTGTTTCCAGAAGATGTTAGTGAATTGCCACCTGAGAGGGAAGTGGAGTTTACTATAGATTTGATTCCTGGAACTAGTCCGGTGTCGATGGCGCCTTATCGCATATCGGCATCTGAACTATCTAAATTGAAGAAGCAGTTGGAAGAATTGCTTGAGAAGAAGTTTATTCGGCCGAGTGTTTCGCCGTGGGGTGCTCCTGTGTTGTTGGTTAAGAAGAAAGAGGGTCCGATGAGGCTGTGTGTTGATTACAGGCAGTTGAACAAAGTTACAATCAAGAATCGGTATCCATTGCCGAGGATTGATGATTTGATGGATCAATTAGTTAGAGCCTGTGTATTCAGCCAGATTGATTTGAGATCTGGATATCATCAGATTCGTGTGAAGACGGAGGATATTCAGAAAACTGCGTTTAGAACGAGGTATGAATATTATGAGTATTCTGTTATGCTGTTTGGAGTTACTAATGCACCTGGTGTTTTCATGGAGTATATGAATAGGATATTTCATCCGTATCTTGATAAGTTCGTGGTGGTATTTATTGATGATATTCTGATCTATTCGAAGAATGACGAAGAGCATGCAGAACATCTTAGAGTTGTATTGGAATTGCTAAAAGAGAAGAAGCTTTATGTGAAGTTGTCTAAGTGTGAGTTCTGGTTAAGTGAAGTAAGCTTTCTTGGTCATGTGATTTCCAAGAATGGAATTATTGTTGATCCTACGAAGGTAGAAGCGGTATCTCAGTGGAAAGCGCCGAAGAATGCTTCTGAAATCCGTAGTTTTCTTGGTCTTGCAGGTTATTACATAAAGTTCATTGAAGGATTTTCGAAGTTAGCTTTGTCGTTGACTAAGTTGACAAGGAAGGGTCAAGTGTTGTTTGGGATGCTGAATGTGAGAAAGGATTCCAAGAGCTGAAGAAGAGGTTGACTAGTGCTCTGATTTTGATTTTGCCGAATTCGGCAGAACCTTTTATTGTGTATTGCAATGCGTCATTGATGGGATTAGGAGGTGTTTTGATGCAAGATAAGCAGGTAGTAGCTTATGCTTCGAGGCAGCTGAAGATTCATGAAAGGAATTATCTGACTCATGATTTAGAGCTGGCAGCTGTGGTATTTGTTTTGAAATTGTAGAGGCATTACTTGTATGGTTCTCGATTTGAGGTATTCAGTGATCATAAGAGTCTGAAGTATCTCTTCGATCAGAAAGAGCTAAATATGAGGCAGAGAAGATGGTTAGAATTTTTGAAAGATTATGATTTCGGTTTGAATTACCATCCTGGTATGGAAAACGTTGTTGCAGATGCATTGAGTAGGAAGTCGTTGCATATGTCGATGTTAATGGTTCGTGAATTGGATTTGGTTGAGCAGTTTAGAGACTTGAGTTTGGTATGTGAGACTACTTCTGATAGTGTTAAGTTGGGTATGTTGAAGTTGACTAGTGGTATTCTTGAGGAAATTCGAGTTGGACAGAAATCTGATGTTGGTTTGGTGGATAAGTTGACATTGATTAACCAAGGTCAAGGAGGTGAATTCCGAATTGACGAGAATGGTGTCATGAGATTTGGTGATAGAGTTTGTGTTTCGGATATTTCAGAACTTAGGAGAAGTATTTTGGAAGAAGGACATCGTAGTGGATTGAGTATTCATCCCGATGCTACTAAGATGTATCATGACTTAAAAAGTTATTCTGGTGGCCTGGAATGAAAAAGGAAATTGCCGAGTTTGTTTATGCTTGTTTGGTTTGTCAGAAGTCAAAAATTGAACATCATAAACCGTCAGGATTAATGGAACCGTTGTTTGTTCCGAATTGAAAATGGGATGACATTTCTATGGATTTTGTATCTGGTTTTCCGAGGACAACGAAGAATTGTGATTTTATTTGGGTTATTGTTGATCGGTTGACGAAGTCCGCTCACTTTATTCCGATAAGAATGGATCATCCTATAGAGAGGTTGGAAGAATTGTATGTTGAGAAGATCGTGAGTTTGCACGGTATTCCTTCTAGTATTGTGTCAGATAGAGATCCGAGGTTTACGTCTAAGTTTTGGACGGGGTTGAAAGAAGCTTTGGGTACAAAGTTGAGGTTGAGTTTCACTTATCATCCGCAGACAGATGGTCAGACGGAGAGAACGATTCAGTCGTTAGAGGATTTGTTGCGAGCTTGTGTGTTGGAGAAAGGTGGAGCATGGGATAGTTATTTGCCATTGATTGAGTTTACCTACAAAAATAGTTTTCATTCGAGTATTGGTATGGCTCCGTTTGAGGCATTGTATGGTAGGAGGTGTCGTACACCGTTGTGTTGGTACGAATCTGGAGAAAGTGTTGTGATTGGACCGGAGATTGTCCAATGACTCGTAAAAGATTAAGATGATTCAGGAGAAGATGAGAGCTTCTCAGAGTCGCCAGAAGAGTTATCATAATAAGAGGAGGAAGGATATCGAGTTTAGTGAAGGAGATCACGTGTTTATGCGAGTTACTCCGATGACTGGTATTGGTCGAGCTTTGAAGTCAAAGAAGTTGACTCCACGCTTTATTGGTCCGTTCCAAATTACGAAGAAGGTTGGAAGAGTTGCTTATCAGATTCCTTTACTGCCGTCGCTTGCGAATTTGCATGATGTCTTCCATGTATCTCAGTTGAGGAAGTACATTGCTGATCCGTCTCATGAGATTCAAGTAGATGATATACAGGTGCGAGATAATTTGACTGTTGAAGCATTACCTGCGAGAATTGAGGATCCGAAGTTGAAGTAGTTGCGAGGTAAAGAGATAGCGCTGGTGAAAGTGACTTGGGGAGGACCAGCAGGTGGAAATGTTACTTGGGAGCTAGAGAGCCAGATGAAAGACTCGTATCCCGAACTTTTCGTCTAAGATATGTTTTCGAAGACGAAAACTCTTTTTAGTAGGGGAGAGTTGTGACACCCCAAATAATTCAATTATTAAATAATTAGAATTTTAATTATTAATTTAATTAAAGGTTTAATTATTGGTATTTTTGAATTAACGGATTTAATTAATTAATTAAATAATGGGAGTGTTGGAGGTGTGGAGTGGAATTGGGAGGTGTGTAGAGTAAAAGGCTCTAATTATTCTAATTATGTTATTTTTATTATTGGGAATAATAAAAGGAATAAATAAAGGAATAAAGAGAGGAGAATTAGAGTTTTTCATTCTACGTGCTTTTGAGAAGAGAAGAGAAAGAGGAAAAAGCCAAGGCGTCGGAAGTTCGAAGATTCATCGCAAGGTAAGGGGTGATTTGGTCAGATTATTATGCCTTATAGGTTTTGATGATCAATAGAATGATTTGATCCGTTAAGAATCTCGAATTAGGAATTCTAGGTTGTGCCCTAATGTTATGATCCAACGTAATAATTCAATTAGAATTGATAGGAACGATTAATTTGTGTAGAATGATTGTAGGCTAATTAGAAAGTATAATTCTGTGGTCAATTGGATGTGAAAACGCATGAATTAATTCTGTTCTGGTGTAATATGGAGTTTGGTGATGAATGGTATTGACTGGGATTGCAAACAATGGGAATAGAACTGGTTTTTGGTGGGAAAACGCAGCATGAGTCGACCCAAGAGGCTATGCATCGACACAAGCTGCGTTATTTTAAGAAAACAGGGGCTGGAAAACTGCTTGTGTCGACACATACAGCCATGCATCAACTCATGTGGAGATTTTTGAACTCTTGTATCGACACAAGAGAGTTATGTGTCGACTCAAGAAGCTTTTGTATCGACACAAGAAGGCCATGGATCGACCCATACTGAAGGAACTTTGAAAAATGGAAAAATTTATTACGTATGAGTCGACACATGCGTGGTTTGTGTCGATACAAACAAGTTTTGTATTGACACATAGAGTTTTGGATCGATGCATACTGTGCTGAAATAGAATGTAATTTTCTGAAAATTGTTTTGGTCATATCTTTGCGACCGTAACTCCGATTTAGGTATAGTTGGTATCGTTGGAAAGCTTAGAACGAGTACTATCTATTACAAACATTTTCAAAACCCAGTAACTGAAGCTTGAGGGATTGATATGGTTTCCGTAGCAAGAATTCGTTGTAATTCGTGAATTATTCGTTGTGTATACCTGCTGTATGTTAATTCCATGTGTTGTAATTAACGTTATATGTTCATGACTTGCTGTTATCATGTGTTGTTGTTGGTGTTGGCTATGTATGGAATAATGCTGTGTGATCATATTCCGTATTTGGATTGTTGCATGCTTTTGATGTGCATGCATATGCATTCCGGTGATGGTTAATTCCCATTGTGTGTGTAACACCCCATACATATATGTCTAAAATAATATGTAGTGATGTTAATTATGGTACAAGAAACATACAACTAGATGAAAAAGACAAGAAATTAAAACTGAATACAACACAAATCTCAAACAGAACGTATCCAATACATCTTGTCTTCATCATCACACAGCAGAAAGATAAGATTTGATGAGATCTTCCTGCCTTTGCACATCTGCAATCTTCAAGATCGATCATCTAACAATCCTAACACTTATAACCTGTTCCTGAAAAATAATAAGAGGATTGGGGTGAGATTACTAAATCTCAGTGAGCCTCCCTATCCTAAGGGTATGCTCGGTTCTACAGGGTACATGCATAAATAACAGATTCACCTAGAACCCGGGGTTACATCTCATGTCATGGTGCAAGTACAAACAAGGGGGAAACACCACCATTGGAAGTCCTATAACTAACCAATGGGGTGAGTACACAAAACAACAAACCACATTATGCAAACCCGTACCCGTGTACGAGGAATCCAGAAGTAAGTTCTACCTTCTATCAGATTACACAAAACCACACCCTCGATGAATTACGCAAGTGCTTTGTGTCAAGAGACTCGTATAAGTCCATCGCATGATGAGTCGGATCACCCCTAAGTGAGATTTCATCCGTGACGAGTACCCGAAGTGACATTCGCCTATATGGCGTCACAACCACGTCGATCATCCATACGCAGATGAATTACGCAAATACGAAACGTCTTCTTAACGCACGAGTCCACCGGGTGAAAGCCTAATGGTCTTGCCTATATGGCACCATTAGAGGTGAGTTAAGACTACGGAGTGGTATTGCCTACATGGCACCCCAACCCCACCATACCAAGCACGCCGACGCTTACGTCCGTTGGAATGCCCTCAAATGGCCCACTCGGAAACGCCGCAATGGTAGCTCAGGTGTGTATGACAAACCGTACATCCAGATAATTACGCCCTGTGGAAACGCCCAATAAATGGCCCACTCGAGTCATCAGAACGATGATAATAAATTGGACCTTGTCCATAGTCATATGTGATTTACCATCCGATAGCCTAGGTCTACTTCGATTCAGCATAATTCAAACACTTGTGACATCAAGCCAACAAGACAAATTCATCCGAACATTCAACCAGAATGAACGGGAACAATTAATGATCACATAATTGAATTTCCACATAATGCGCTTCTCAACACTTTGCACATAATATTCATACATATTCATGATTCTAGCATGCGAGTGATCATAACATAATATCATTCAATTCATAAAATTAGTCACACAACAAAGAGGCTTCCGATCCCTGACACGGACGGAACTACACTCGGGGGAATTAAACATATATTTTCTTAAATTCCATTAACGCTTATTCAACATCATGCACCTAAAAATCCCTTTTCCATAACCTTTGAATGAACTAAAAGCATGATGCCTAAACATATTCATAAAGGTCATTAAAATACCTTTCTAACGCTTCCGACCGGGCTCCGTTTCGAGTTATAAAACTCAAGTTATGATCGAAACAATGAAAGACATTTTTAAGTCAGTGAGCAATCGATTTACACTATATGCAAATCGATTGAACGCTTCAGTTTTTGTCCAAAAATCAATTTTTCAAGGGAGCAATCGATTGGCATCCTGTGCAAATCGATTTGCACCTGAAGCAGAGTCAAAAAACGTATTTTTCCTACATAAAACCAGTTCCAAAGCATTCTAATACATTCCTAAGGTTCCCTAATGATTCAAATTCGAATCTCATCATGTATCATCACAAAAACAGAAACATGATATGTTATTCATCAAATTTAGCATGCAATCATCATTAAATACCAACATGCACCAACAATTACTCACAACCCAAAATCCCAATTCTTTTCTCAAAACCCCAATTTTCCCCCAAAGTCTCTAACTAGAGACTCACCTTGCATCTAATAAGGTTGGAAAGGTGTTAATTCTGCCATAGAGCTCCACTCTTGACCAAGATTCTACCTCCAACACCATGAAATCCGTAACCGTCTCTTTCTTCATTTCCAACAAGCATTGCTCAATTTCAAACAAGTTTTTCTCCTTCAATATAACAGCTATTAGGACGAATCAATATATCAAACTGAAGGGAATTTTGTGTAGATTCCAGAACTTCAAGAATTTCTTAAATCGGAGTTACGATTAAAAACTTACGACATGTTTAGTGGAGCTGGTCAAGAAATCCCGTACCCAGATTTTTCACTAAAATCAGCATTAGACCCATAACTTCAAACGCGTTTATCTCACTCATCACGAACATGCAGAACACAAACCATATATATAAATCGAAGATAATTTTGTAAGCTTTCCGAAAAGTTAAGAATTAGCTTAAACAGAGTTGTGAGCAGAGAGATATTACCTTTTTAGTGCAGGCTGTTCCAAAAATACGAAAATGGTGTTAGTGATGGTGAACATAAGCTTCTACTCTTTGTCTCCCTCTACTCCACCATAAAAATATGATTTGGGATATTTCATTTACCAAACAAGCCTTACAATGGCATGAAACTTATGTTTAGTGTCCAAATTTCCCTTTAACTAAGTGGTATTTACCCAATTGCCACTTAGTTGGTTTCTAACTAATTCCTCTTTAATTCCAACCAAGTCCTTGTATTTTCTGTAAAAAAAAATTCTTAGTGTATAATTATACACATACATCTCATAAATATAGATAGGGATGTTACAGTGTGGAATTGGATCTGCAGAGCCAATACCCGTACCCAGTGGATAGTGGTGGTGAGGCTGGATTCTTGACTCAGTGGTGTATGGGTGAATCGTTGATTAGCTCTGTTTCCATGGTGTAAGCGGAACATGGTGTGAATTTAGTTCACGTTTGGTACCACATGCATTGAGTCTGCATTGCATATGCAATTATAACATGTTAGGATGATTTTCAGTGTTATAATTGCACTGATTGTTGTTATATGTATAATGATCTGTGTGCATTGTATTTGTGGATTGTAATCTGGTTATGCTAATGAGAGTGGAATAATGTATTGATCGTTTTATTATTTTAAAGAAATGTATAATGCGTTTTAATTGTTGATGAAATCTCACCCTTACTTTGATGATTTCAGATTGAAGTGATTAGCCGCTTAGGAGCTGGTGAGGATAGCCTTGAGCTGTGCTATTTAGATTATCCGCGTGTCAGTGTCATGCTCTGGTAGTTGTAACACTGGAGAACGATTGTTTGGAATTATAGAATTGAACTTGTTTCTCTTTTGGTTTATTGTTTGGAATAATTGTGAATTGAATTAATTCTGGATTTTATGTTATTTCCGCCGTGTAAAACATAATCGTTGGTTTTAAATCGTTTGATAAAGTTCTTCAGTAAATGCATGACTACTGTTATGGAGTTTTATTATTTGAATTTTTAAATTGTGACGCCCTTTCGCGGGGAAATTAGAAGGGGTGTTACACAATGAACCAACCTTTATGATGGTCAAATATTGTGATCACATGTGTGTTAGCTTTGGAAGTTTCCTCCTTAACAAACTTTATGTAGCACTCACTTAACAACTGCCCCGATTGTAACATTGAACTCCATTGAACCTCTGGTATAAAAAAGTGACCCTAACCTAAAATAGGTTGCTCACACCAACATTGTTATCAGTAGATTTCTGATGCCTTAGAAGACAGAGTTCATTGATTCCACAAGATTTATTGTCGTGTGGTCCCATTGTTGACCATTGTCAAATGTCCTATTCCACTTCATTGAAATATTATCGATCCAGCTTAACGCATTCGCATTTATAAACTTGATCCCTTCGCGGTAGTGCTGGAACAATGGTTCTGTTAACTGATAAACCGCGTTCACTACTTTTTTCCAAAGTGTCTCATCTTTGATCTTTCGCAGTACAATATGTATAATGTAGTAGACACGCGTAGAATGAGGATCTTGCCAACCATTATTAGGGTTATTGTATATCGGTGTTTTACAACACAAAATGATGTACCTCTTTCTGTTAGTGTGATCTATAGTATAACCGACTGGGATTTCCATGTGAAACTTTTTTATAGCTCTCACACAATATTCATTTGTACGAAAGTTGTCTCTCACTTAATGTTCCCTCAATTTACATATACTGGTTGTAAAAGATATTTGACGATGGTTTGTCTTTCTCCAAGTTCAAGTTTATCATGTGTTTAGGTAGACAATACACATGGGTCGAAGGTAATGGCTCGTGGTCCACAAAATCAATGTTTACCATATAATTAACCAGTGTCTCATCTTCTTCTTCTTCGTCATCAACAACGTCGACTTCGATTTGATCGTCATCATCAGTTTCAGGCCAGTCTAAGTAGTGCGGAGGCCATGTGCCAATTTTAAAACTTAGACTTCTAATAAATAGAAGTAATTTTTTTAGAAGTCTATCTTATAAATAAAAATGTATGCAAATAAATATAAATATATTGAGCTTTTTATATGTTAAATATATTCAATTATATTTTAATTCTCTAATCTGAGACTATTTTGCAGTAACTTGAGTCGACCAATGTTATGTTAGCTAATATTGTCAAATAAAAAATAAGAATTAATTATGTAAATAAATAATTAATCTTTATTCTCAAATCACGTTATTTAGTGATGTAAATTAAATGCATATAATAGAAAAGCATGGTTTTAAGTATAAATATTTTTTAATAGGCTCATGAATTAGACAAATTAGTTACTAGTTAAATATTGAAATAAGACCATATATTAGCATTGGAAACTGAGTGTGGTGTGAAAATTATGAATAGTCTATAGAAGTTGGATAACATTATATTAGAAAATCTGTTTATAAATTTGTAGTGTAAATTAGTTGTAAGTGTAGAGTAATACTAGCAAATCCTAAAACATGCATTAATTATGTATAGTCGCATAAAGCTGAGGAATAAATAGAATAGGTATAATATTTTAATTCAAGGTTTTGTGAGGTATTTAAGGTCATGTGTTGCAGTACTATTTACACACAGGATCGGATTTGGTCAGTTTCGTTAAAAAATTGTGATTGATCAACCAACTAAGACTCATAAGGTTGTTGTAGTAAAAAAGTACAATTCGATATTGTTGAATTTGGAATGTTCATGATTTCAAATTATATTTTGAACATCATCATCATATTGAACATTTAGCTAAAGATATTTGATTTGGTCATTGTCAAATACAACTGGATTCTTGTAAATAACTTGGTAAACTGAATCACAGACTATAACTTCGCCTCTATTCACTCTTTGAAATGTGCATAAATTTGATTTTTTTTCTTTACAGTTTGTCTAGAGGCTAGTGGATGTATATGGGTCTCAACAATGAGATTAACTACGATGATGTTGTAGTTTAGATTACAAAAACAACAATCATCAAGTTCATTAATGTGAGATGTACCAGAGTGTCTGTGTATAACTGCACTCCAACATGCAACAACAAATCTCAAATTCTCCAACACGTTTGGGTGAATGACATCAACGTGCCCATTGAAATTATAGAGATTTGAGAGACTTCTCTAGGGATGCATGTTTTCAATTGAAGCACCAACATCAACCATCCTTAAACAAACCTATCATACCAAAGGATGCTAGATCAACTCGAAATTGTATGAATTGATATAAATTAGTTACAATAACATTGTTTGTGCCTGACTCGAGATGTTTGGTTGACCCACGCCAATGAACTTCCTCATCATATGTCCAATAACTAACCCCACAACATTACCAAACCCAACAACATTGTCAACACACACAAATCCAACAACTAACCCCCAACATTACAAAATCACATACACTCAAACCTGCGACCAATTCATGCCACACACCAAACACAAAATCAAGAGTATGACCCATACTGCCACCAAACATATGTTGCCACCATATCTTACCACGACAACAATGACGCATATGATACCACCACATTCTACTATAGTATAAACCAATATACAACCAAACATCACACCACCAAAATACTCAAGCATGACACTGCCAAAGCACCCAATCAACACAAGTCTTTCAATCACCACAAGAACCACTACATTTTCAAAATGATTCAATGTCCAACTTCAATCAACCAGCTCACCCACACATAACTCAACCAACATGACCCAACTACGACAATATGGACAGCGAACTCGATCACAGAAGCATCACATACTGGGGAGATATGATCGATAATTTGTTAGATAACACTAATATCCCATGACCCTCGCACCAAACACCCCAAACTCGGAAGAATACTAGGAGACCCCAAACTCCTTAGGGAAATCGTGCAAGGCTTCAAAGGCAAGCACAAGGACCACCATGTGGAACCGATAGGCGTTTTGATCAAGAATGTCGATAAAATTCTCTCCAATCGTTGTGTAATTTTATTTTATGGAATAATATTATAATTTAATTTTTATATTAAATTTTTTATATTTACTTATGTTGTTGTTACAATAATTAAAATAAATAATAGAATACAACATAGCAACTAGAAGGGATGACACATGTTCCTATTGCTTACATGCACGCGTCATTGCCATTGACATGACATTAAAGCATGCGCCACATGGAAGTGGCACATACTTTATGGAACAAGTTTTTTTGTTTGAAAAGTGGTAATTTGGGCAGCTTATTTGATATCATGGTTAATTGTGTATTTTTAAATCATGGTTAATATAAAAAATCGAAAATATTATCCAATATTTTAATTTGTTATATTTGTTGATAATAAATATAAGTTTTGCATATTATATAATATTATATTTATCCACCTCTAATATTTGTCTCCTAAGAATTTAATACTCTTAAGGAATTATGTTTGGTTCGTGAGATAAACCAACCATAAAATATCTTTTTTGGTTTTTAAAACTTTGTCGGAAAAAGTTATGTTTGGTTATTGAGATAAACTGAAAAAATCTATGAACGGTTCGTTAGTTTAGTTTGTGCAAAACATCTCATTTTGGTTGGAAAGCTTAAAATTTATATTTAAATCTCAAGAAGATTTTTTTAGAACAAGAGTAGGTCAATATTTGTCTGAACATGGATAAATCACTGGTGTCATCTGTCTAAGCCCTTAAATTTTTAATTTATGTATTTATTTAACTATTTTTATTTTTCGCTACTCAGATTCTAAAGATTACTAAGACAGTTCATTTCTTAAGTGATCGTACCTGATCAGAAGGGATCGTCGATGGCCCACGAACTTGACTCAAATAGAGGTTGAAGTGAAATAGAGGGGGTGTACCTACAAGGTACTTTGATGCCAAAGTGAGAATATGAATGATTAAAGTGCAAGTACAAAGAGTGAGAATGAATAAATACTTGACCCTCTCAAGTGAGAGGGTATATATAGCCCCCAACTCTGGGCCAAGATCTGCGTATTGGGCTAGATTATTGGGCCCAATAATGAGGTCTTCCAAGGTTACGTGAGTATTGGAGTCCAGCATGTGGCCTCCTCTCTAGTCAATTGCCTCGGGATAATAGGGAAGTTGGACCTGTTATTCCAGGAGGGTAGGATGACGGTTACACAACAGTTGTCCACACTTCCTTGGTATGCATGTAGGGAGGTCCCCAACGGATGCTGACTTGGGATATAGTCCATTGGGCCATGACAGACGCTGGACTGGGCTTGCCCAACAGTGGGCCAAATGTTGTCCAAGTGTTATTCTAGACTGGGCCAACACTTAGCCCATCGTTAGGCAGACCTAGTCCAGCGTCGGAGCCCCCCTAAGTCATTGCTCTTGGGAAAAAGAGTGATAACTTAAGTCCAACTCAGTTGTTAGGGAAGAGGTGCCCAAGTAAAATGGCAGTAAAATCTTGTCGGGGATGTTCTCGATGCTTAAGGTTGAGACCCCACTGTGAGTTGCGCTTTGGTCAGGGAGGATGTGATTGCTCCAGTTTTAAATTTCCTCATTCCAAGGTCGCATGTTCATTCCTGCCAGTAAGGGATTATGCATTAGCGGTGCACTTTGATTTAGGCATGGTGCTTGCATAAGGATAAGCGCATAGTTTATTTCTAGGCCGATGAAGTGTCTATTTTAAGGCATTAAGACGGGGTTGAGCATCTGCTCGTAAACTAAATACGAATGGTTTTCAACACTTGGTTTTATGTAGGTGTTTCTTTACAAATTCCAACAGGTGTATCTCTTCATGCATCACGTGGAAACGATTTGGAGTATCATCATTTCTTAGGGTAGTCTATGATTCTATGTAATGACGACCCTTCGTATGCTACCTTAGGTGATGGAGAATGGTTATAAAAGGGGGTGATGGACCTCATTTGAGCTCGTGTGGGGGTGCTAGGTGCATGTCAGCATGTTGCTGGTATTTGTCGCATCTTTTGACGTGATCCTTCACATCATGTTGCATTGTGGGCCAATAATACCCTACTCGTAACGCCTTTTGTGCTAGGGATATTCCACCCAATTGATGGGAGTTGATCCCTTCGTGGATTTCTCGTAGGACGTGGGGTACTTAAGGTCAAGTTTGACGCTTGGTGGTGTTGGCCTCCTTAAGAGCGTGATGAAGAACCCCCGCCTATACACTTAATGCTCGACCATTAATTTAAGAGCAAGCTCGGTGTTTGGTGGTGTTGGGCTCCTTTTGATCTGCAGGTAATTCCCCCTTTGTGAGAAAATTGAACAGTGGGGTCATCCAGCACGTATTATCCCCGATAGCATTGACCTAGGTAGGGGCATTGGATCTTTCAATGCTCAGAAGAGAGAGGTATTCTTGGATAACATATTTATTTCTACCCTTCTTCTTTGTGCTCGCGAGTTTTGAAAGTATGTCGGCCCGAATGTTCTATTCGTGGGGCACATGTTAAATCTCCGTTCGGGTGAACATTTTCATATTTTCTTTGACCATGTTTACGTATTCGATGAGGCTATCATTCTTGGTCTGGTATTCTCCATGTACCTGAGATGCGACGAGTTGTGAATATTAGTACTTCCCAGGCCCCTATGTCCTCGGCCAATCTCAATCCCGCGAGTAAAGCCTCATATTCAGTTTGGTTGTTCGATGTCGAAAAGATAGAGTGAATGAGTTTTCGATCACGACGCCTTCTACGTTTTTTAAAAGGATGAATGCTTTGCTCCCTATCGAGTTGGATGCTCCATCGACGAAGATTGTCCACTTATGGTCCCTGCCGGTGGGGGACTCGTGGGCGGTTATTTCTGCAATGAAGTTGGCAAAGTCTTGGGCTTTGAGGGATTTCCTACTTTTGTATTGGATGTCAAACTCCGAGAGCTCCAGGGACCACTTCAGCATTCGGCCGACCATGTTTGATCGTCCTAGAAGTTGTCTTACAGGTTAATTGGTTCGCACAATAATCGTGTGGGCCAAGAAGTAATATCTGAATCTCCTCATAGCGTTAATGAGTGTTAAGGATACTATCTCGATCTGTTGATACCTGGCCTCAGAGCCTTGCAGTGCTTTGCTGGTAAAGTGTATTGGCTTTTACCCATCTTGTGTCTCGCGGCGAGGGTCGCGTTAACGACCTTGGTTGAGATGGCTAGGTAAATAAATAAAGTTTTCCCGTACTCTGGTCGTGATAGAA
The DNA here is from genome assembly GCA_021764765.1 of Vicia sativa. Taxonomy (NCBI): domain Eukaryota; kingdom Viridiplantae; phylum Streptophyta; class Magnoliopsida; order Fabales; family Fabaceae; genus Vicia; species Vicia sativa. The sequence goes on along the minus strand of CM038793.1, from coordinate 47,020,380 downwards.
CAGGCGATTGCGAAAGTGATCGCTTGAGGTGAATGAGGGCATGCTCGCACTCGTTGGTCCACTCGAATGATGCCGCTTTGTGCAAAAGTTTGAAAAACGAGAGTGCTTTTTGTGTAGATTTCGCCACGAAGTGGGAGAGCAAGGCTAGCATGTCGTTGAAGACTTGTATGAATTTTTTTCATTTTGGCGTAGGGAATTCAGAGAATTCCCTGCATTTGGTAGGGTTGGCTTTGATCCCTCGTTCGGTAAAATAGAAGTCGAGGATATTTCCCTCTTTAACCCCAAACATGCATTTCTCTGGGTTAAACCTCATCTTGCATTATTTTTCCTGATCGAACACTCTTTTTAGATGGACTGCATGGTCGGTTTCTGCTCGAGACTTGACTATCATGTCGTCCATGTACACCTCGAGCATGTATCAAATCTCCTCGGGGAAGACTTTATTCATCATCCGCTAGTATATCACGCCTGCATTTTTTAGGCCGAAGGGCATTACATTATAATAGTAATTGCCTAACGCGGTCATAAAGGTCGTGAATTTCTTATCCCTCATTGCCATGAGAATTTGATTATAACTTGAATATGTACCATGAATGATAATAGTTTATAGTCGGCCGAATTGTCAACCATCATGTCAATATTAGGTAGAAAATATGCATCTTTGGGACATGCCCGGTTAAGAATAGTATAGTCAACACACATACGCCATTTTCCATTATTTTTCTTGAGAAGTACAACTTTGAAGAGCCAAGTTGAATACCTAGCCTCATAAATAAATATTGCCTCTAAGAGGTCTTTTGAAGCTTTTCCAGTAGCCTCCACTTTCTCGGGAGACTGTTTACGCCTACGTTGTACTACTTCCCTAACGACTAGATCTACGGCGAACTGGTGGCATGTGACCTCGGGGTCATGTCTAGGAATTTCTGCGGTGCTCCATATGAATAAATCATCATTCATCTTTAGACAAGATTTGATATGTTTCCTCGCAAGGTTGTGGAGTCCAACTCCAATCTACATTCCTCTATTCGGGTCCTTGCCCAGGGGGACGATCTCATAGTCTCCGTCGGGGATGGGACGCAAAGGGTCTTGCTTGTTGTTGGGGATTTTAACTTCATCTTTTGTGAAGTGGGTGTCGAGGTTGATGGAGTCCATATTGCGTGGAGCCTCACTCTCTTCAGTTTGAATGGGCTTGTCTACTAGGGAAGCTACTATTGGTAAGGAGGTTTCCCTAATGACTGTTCTTGGCTTTGTGTTGACATTACTCTGTCCCTTCGTGGCCGTGTTGAAACACCTTCTGGAAGCTTCGATGTCCCCATTAATGATGGTGACCTTGCCCTTCTTTGTGTAAAACTTTATCTTCATATGTATTGTAGAAGGTGAGACATTTAGTTTGGCCAGGGTTGGCCTCCCTAAGATGCAGTTGTATAAGGACGGACAATTAACAACCAAAAGCGGACCTTGACCTATCTTACGCAACATCTACCCTAAATGTGAAAAGTAGCTCGACGTAGCCCCATGGTTTAGAGGGTGATCCATTAAAACCTTGTAGACCAGACCCAACATATGGAGACAAGTGGGATCTATCAAACTAGAGGGTTTAGAATAACCAGGTGTACATGACGTCGACGAAACTTCCCTCTTTGAAAGGATACGATGACGTCGAAGTTGGCCATCTTCTCCCTAATGAGCAGTAGAATGTTTGAGTTAGGGGATCCACTGGATATTTTCTCGAGGTAGATGATGATGGGCTCTGACTTTCCCCAGAACTTATCAAGAGTCACATTCTGAATCGGGGTTACATCTATCAGCTCACCGAACTTCCTTTTAGATGGATTTATAGAGAACCCGCAAAATCCTCTGTCGGGTATCACTATGGCGGAAGGAAATCTTTCCCACCTACTGTGAGTGAACAATGGCTCCTCATCTTCGACGTTGTTTGGGGATGTAAAAATCCTCAGGTCGTGATACTCTCATAACAACATGGAGGGGGCCAGCCTCTTATAAAGGTCGTGCTTCTTCCTAAACTTCCCTGACCTCGCAATTGTCACGATTAGGAGTGTCATTCTTCATGTACTTCCCAAGTCTCCCTGCCTTTATGAGGGTTTCAATGGCGTCTTTCAGGTGCACAGAATCTTCAGTGACATGTTCGTGACTCCGGCAGTATGTACAATTTGGTCTTGTCGACCGTGGGTTTGAGGGAAGTGGGTTTTGGCCGTCGGACACCACCGTCCTTGAAATCGATATTGGAACATTCCACAAAGATGCGTTCATGTAGAGTAGTGAGTAGTGAGTAGTGAGCAGGGGGTACTCGTTAAAGCGTCCAACTGTACCTCTATGCTCGTGAGAGTCGCGAGTTTTCTCCTCTTTCTTCTTGTCGCCCAGTCGGCGAGATGGCCCAGTGTCGTTGTACTAAGGGGTATTATTTATTTTGTGGCTCCTAGACTTGCGAGAACTATTGACGGCTTCCTTTTCATCATAGGTAATGTATGCACGAGCTTTGTTGTGGAGATCGATCAACGACCTTGGAGGCTCGATGCCGATTGTCTTTCTGAAGTCACTGCCCTGGAGGAGTCCCTTCTTAAGAAACTATCTCTTTATGCGATCGATGGTGGGGACCTAGATGAATTGTCTCTCCTCTGGATGATCGCCTAGAGGGTGGCCTCTGTCTTAGGGTTACTTTGAGAATCTTTGAAGTTCCTAGAGAACAGGCTCTTCAAGCTTCCCCATGAGATGATCGATTTAGGGGGAGACTCTTGTACCAGACCATGGTAGTTTTCCTCAGTGTCGTGGGGAATAGCCTGAACTTGATTAGGACCCTGACATTTTAGTAGTGGAGCATTTCCTCGAAGCTGTCAAAATGGTAGTTGGGGTCGGGGATCCCATCGTAACTATTCATAGGTGGAGGCTTTTCCATCCCCTTGGGAATGGGGGCATCCATAATAGATTGGGAAAGTGGACCGCAGGGGTGAAACTACTGATGAAATCATCAGATAGAATATCAATAAAGTTCCCATCGAACGTTTTTTATCCCGCGAGAGGAAAGGAAAACATCGAGTAAACCTGAGAGGGAGAAATCATGGTCTTTCGACTAAAAGATCGGGTAAGGGAGTCAGTTATGCGAGGGGAAGGTATTAGCACCCCCACACGCTCATAGTACTCTACGATATCCACTTTTACTTTCTATCTATTGGGCGTGAGTATCTATTTACAACCTATGTCTAAGGTATAATGAATGAATGCAAATTATTATGTGCAAAAAGAAAGGTTTTTTTAGTCGTGCTTTCCGCGGTTGCGAACCTTTAGTGCCTACGTACCCCATTCGTGCAATTAGGGATCAAAGCACTACGTAGTTCTCCTCAAAACTTTTGGTGGGTTACAATGTCTTTTATGAGAAATTATATTTCGCATCCTTACGATTGCAATTCGTGCTTGGCGTTGTAGCTTATCGAAAGTCTCATGCTCGGCCACTCGCACACTTAGTAATTCGCTTGGATTTGAAACGAAATACCCTTATCGAAAAGGTTTTCATAGAAAAATGTACGAAGACAAAATGATTTGAAGTTGGTGGATTGTTTTTACCTTCGAGAAAGGATTTGAGTTTATTAACATGTTTTGAGATTTGATAAAGAAAAAAGTTTTAGTTTTATTATGCAAAAGGGGGAGAAAAACATATAAGGGCAACTATCTAGCTTTATCCCTAATGTTATCATGCAAAGGTGGCCCTAAGTCAATGATGAAAAGGGAATCTCTAGCTGTGTTGACATGCATGGATGACCATCCTGATGTCTAAGCTTGAAAGCTACCCTAGCCGAGCGGCCCTAGGGGAAACTATCCTAATATCCACCTTGATTGACTAACCAAGGGATACAAATGGAGGAGGAAAGCAAGTGCTTTGGGAATAGCACACAAACAATACAATACACAAACAAATGATACATATAAGCATGAGGAGAAGAAGAAAGAAAGACCATAGCCAAGGGCGACGCGTCACCCGAGTCAAATAGGAGCTTTCTTTCGAAGAAAAACCATAGCCACAACGATACATTTCGCGTCAACCAGAAGTTTTCTCATGTGGGAAAGGGATTCACGCCTTGATATGAATTACCAAGTGTGAAGAGTATATGAATGAGAGTATCAGCGCATAAAGACGCGAACTCCAGACAAAGCGTGGAGGGTCAGAATAGGGAAAAATTTCCACTATATATATGACTCGATAAAGGAAGCTTTCACGATTCACATGAGCTAGGATGACACAGACTGAACTGAGCGGGAGTTGTTTGTTAACCCTTTTCCGCATGCCTTTCTCATTAGGACTTAATGATGGTGCCATAATAGGTTTCCTAACCACCATACCTCTATACAAGCACAAATAGTAAACACTTACTAAAAAGTACCTACTCACATGCAGGATTTTAAACACACCAAACACAAGTAGCACACAATATACGGAATGCCTGCTACAGGTCTTTAAACAACGACTTTCGAGCCCACGCTCTTTTTCTACTTCTCATGATATCTAAGAAAGCGGTAAACACCCTACTTCTCCTTATCTCTAGAATAATGGTAAAAGAAAGCTGTAAAAGGGTAAGAAAATACCGAACGGGTAACAATCCGTAAAAGCTATAGCGAATAACAAATAGTCCGGAAAACTTCATGAACTACTTATAAGCAATAAAGAAATCTGGTAAGCAATGCGTAGAAGCATCAAATAAGCATGATCGGAATATGTGGCGAACACATTCGAACACCAACAGAAACTTGCAAAAGATAAACACCCAAGCAATGCAGACAAAAGGTGCACACAACATGCGTGCAAGATCGGGATATGTAGCGGACATATCCAAATCAATCAGACACCTGCATGACGTATATTAAACAATGTACCACAATGAATAGAATGTGTATCGACACATTCAGATAACAGAACCTGCGCAAAAACACATTAAACAATGTGTAATAATCAATGGAATGTGTTTCGACACATCCGAACATCAACGAAAACCTGCAAAAGAATAACTACCCAAATAATGCAGACAAAATATGCATACAACGTGTACGCAAGATCGAGATACGTAGCAGACATATCCAAGATCAATCAAACACCTACATGAAGTACATTAAACAATGCATCGCAATTAATAGAATGTGTATTGACACATCCATATAACAAAACCTACATAAGAATACATTAACCAATGTATAATAATCAACAGAGTGTGTCGACACGTCCGCGAAATAGAACCTACACAAAAGTACGTTAACCAACATACAATGGAGAAATGGAATGTGTATCGACACATCTGTAATGAAGCACCTGCACAAAATATAACTCATGCAACACACTATCAAAGAATAAATGTTACAAGTTAGTAACATGCATTGTTTTTCGATCACCCATGGTAACATGAAGTTACATAATTGAAAAAAACTCAAGGTACCTTGCACAAATAACAAAGAGTTAGAATTAACAAGGAAAGTGCCTATCGGAAGAACAAAGCTCAAAAGAGATTATTGACAAGCTAATATACAAGCATAAGCATGCAAGAAATGAAATAAAAACTCAAAAATCGGCTTGGCAAAGCACTTATTCGGAAATTAAGCGAAAAAGTCAACTTGTCGGAATAAGCTAAAAATAACATGGTCGCATGCAAACGTGCCAATGGATTCAAAAAAGTGATCGGTTTTAATTAATTCCAACTGGAAACGACATTTTTATGAGGTTTTTAGTGGCTGGACAGAAACTCTATTTAGGCATGATGCACATAGAATTTGGTTCTGAAAATATGAAAATCGGTTTTAAAACATGCCAAAACGTCTAGGACAGGTATTGCTACCTTGGACTTTTGATGAAATATGAATTTTGGTTCATAAAAATGCATGAAAATGAATGAAAAGTGTAAAAGTCATGAACCGATTTAATTTCCAATTTCTACTTGTTTTGTACTTTGAAATGAGGTATGAAATTGGATATTAAATCAATTACACGATATGCAAACAACTCTACTTGATAGGTTTTATAATTGATATGCCAAAATCAGAATTATTTGGATCAAAACAATGTATAAAAATGTTTATTAACTCATGTAATGTTGCTACCAAATGCAATACTTCATAAATGGAATTTCACATCAACAAATGATAACATGTAAGCATTCAACAATTAACCAATGCCACACTTCGACATGATCTTGTACATGGAATTAAACCAACCACAAGCCAATAATTAATCACATTTTAATGCACCAATTCAATTATCAACACAATGTAATTTAACTCATGGATATGTGCATTAAACCAAACATCGACACAACTTCGAGTTCAAGAATCAAGTGATTTGCATGCAAATTCAATTCAAACAATCAATGTAAGAATCAATCAATACATGAGCATGCTATTTTCAATTCAAACATTAACACAAACACCTTATGTGCAAAATAAATCAACTCATGAATGTGTAATGTTACTCAATTTCACACCTCGACACAACTTCGAGTTCAAGAATCAAGTCATAATCATGTGAAATAAATTCAATTAATAAATGTAAAAATCAATTAACAAATAAACATGCTATTTCCAATTCATTTTCCATGTATTTCCACAATTAAGCAATTATTGCAAAAGCACTTAAACTAAGCACTTAATTAAAGAAATAGCTTACCGAAAATTGAGAATTGGAGAAGATGAAGAGGAGAAGAAGGTGATGGCCGATGGTGAAGGAACACGACGGGCTGTACCGGAGAAGGAGAGAAAAAATAAGAAAAAAAGTTTTTCGGCGCGGTGGTTTTGGAATTCTGGTGGTGGTTGTTGGTGGTTTGAGGTGGTTGTGCAACTTTGAGTTGAGAGAAAAGGAGAGAGAATAGAGAGTTTTCTTGAGTGTAAACTATACAAAGATTTCTCCTCCCCAAATTATGAGAGCCAAAATTGATTTATAGGTGGAACTTTGGGCTTGAGTAAATTGGACTCCAAAATTGGGCCCAAATTGACTTTATCCAATGGATTTTCGTGAACAGTGCCAGATCTCGGGATCCGTGTGGAATTTGAAATTGGGCCCAACACGAAAAACGTCTCGAACGAAAAATTGTATCACGAGATACAAAATTTCAGCTCAATCCGACTAAAGTTTAAGGAGATATTAATTTTTGAAGTTTCAGCTCGCATTAATGGCATTTGACACATGCAGAATTTTAATGGCGCCACTTGGGGAAAACGTTCTGAACGGGGATCTTCTAATCAAAATTCGAACTCGGGATACAAATAAAAATCGAAGCCAACAGATTTTTGAACTTTTGACACCATTCCCATCACAATCCGATAAAAATCGAGTGAGATATGATTTTTTGGACGTTGCACATCAGATGAAATAATGCCCGATTCGATTCAAATACACTTTTGAAGAATAAAATTCTGGTATTGATCCGTAAGAAATTAGCTCTCGGATCTAGAATGAAAGTTGAAGAGGACGTCGAGATGGAATTTTAGGCATTGGAACCACTCAGTTCTGACGTTCCAACTAGAAGTTATGAAGTTTTTAGTGTCCCGTAAACACGGTTCAGCCAAAAACTCAGTTTATTGCGTTTGCAACATTAATTTTTCCCGAGACTTTCTTCACACAATTAGCTCCCGACCTGAGAATCAAAGTTGGAGATAAAATCGATATGGACTCACTTGTCGAAAATCAGCCAAAAATACCCAATGAGCTGAGAGTTATGAATTTCAGAGCGTCCGAAACACAAAAGAAATCGAATTCCGCTTTATCAAGAAATGAACTGTCGGAGTCCTTCCTTGATGAATTGACTCTCAGCCTGAACAGAGAACATGGAGAAAATACCGAGATGGCTCTAACATATTTAGAACCAACCCAACACAACCTTCTGACAAGAAGATCACAAACCAAACATTCGAAACGAGAAATATCAATTTCTGGTTCAAAATAGTCCGAACTAGCCGAAACACGCAGTTTCTTCCACAACCTGAGATGCTCTTAACCTCATAACCATGAAATCAATGATATGCATGTATGTTTATGATAGTGGAACTATAAGCCAAAAATGTTAAAATGAAGAGGGTAAATTTTGGGGTACAATAGGGGGTCATCTTTGTCACTTCTGTCAGGAGAGCGAGAGGGAGAAAATTTGAAGCGGTGATTTTTTCGACGAGACTCCTTTGGTCGAGGCCTGTCGGGGTGCTCCTTAACATTGTTTCTCTTTGGAGCAAGGGATCTACGTTCTTTTAGAGAATTTGATGATACTATTTTATTTGATGATTCCTTTAGAGAATCAGTTAAACTTGGTGATAATTCAAAAATGCCTGCCATGAAGAAAGTAAACTTCAAGTTACGCATAGGAGAAAGAACCAAGTCATTATTGATGTCTACTACTTACTATACTAGGCCCTAAAAACAATCTTCTAAACATAGGCCAGCTATTGCAAAAGAAGTTAAGCATTGTATTTCACAATGGCCTTTGCAAGGTGTTTCACGAGGAGTAGGGTTTGGTATTGTCCACAAAAATATCCTTTAATAGAATGTTTTTTTATCTTTGCTTCTGTGGTTGATGCCTATGTACTTGTAAATGACCAAACCCAATAGCTACTCGTGACATGTTCAAAAGATACAAAACATTAGTTGAAAAATAGTTAGATTATTTATTTCAATGTCTTAGAATTGATAGAGGTGGATAATAGACTTCTATTGAATTCAATGATTTTTTTAGCATGTAACACATACAACCGTCTGATTGATCTAGACGGTGGATGATGTCTCAGAGCATCTGCTTTAGTTAATAATGGGGGAACACCTGTTCCTTGCATTTGCTTCCTTCTTATGCCTCTGGGCCTTTTGCCTTGTGTGGGCTGCCCATAACAAATTGAATTGTAAAAAAATCATGTTATGCATTACATATGCAAGCATATGAACACTTTCTTAGAGACTTTACAAGAGAATGTGGCTAAATTTATTTGTTATAACTCCCAACGTTAAATTACAGACATCATAACCAAACCGCTGAAATTCGAATCATTATGTGTAACTTGTCTAACTTAGATTAATTTACTTGTTTTTTTTTAAAATTGAATCAGTGTATTTGTTAGTGAAATATTGTTCATTGTATGGGAGAATTTATTAGGATTAAGCAGGTAGTTAGTTAAATAACTAACTTGTATCGTAGGCTAACTTAAAAGTTGTCAAAGTTCTTTCACTTGGATGACAACTTATATACAAACTTACATTTTATGTGAATAGTTCAAATGGAATCATACTTAGTTTCATTTTTAAATTGGTTAGTTTTTTGCGTCAACCAATCAGATCTCAACCATATTTCAAAATCACTTAGTTTTACCTCGACATACAAAAGATAAAAAAATCAAGAGATTCAGAGAAATAAAGCAAATTCAAAATAATGAAAACAAATTCCATTTATTTGATAGACCCAATAAAATGCACGATAACAAACAATCCCTTGAATCCTATACAAATAGGAAACAAATTATATTATGATTTAAAATCATAAAGGCCTATTCACAAAACTTGCAGTAAAATTTCCAAAGGCACTACAAACATTTTCTCCCCTCCTATCTGGATGTTACAAAATGATTGAAATGAACCAATAACCAATGTATTGAATCTGCATTTGAGTTTTGATATATTCTACCATCCTTCATTTATGAAAGGAACCAAAATAGGCCTAACCCTGAAAAATCAATCCAAATTCACATAGTTAGCTATAGAGTCATCATATGATTATTTTTCACAACATTTAATAATATATCTGCTTTGTTACATACCTATTAGGCGCTTAAAACTGAATCGGTGACAGTTTTAAGAGTGATGTTATGAACACCATTTGGGTCTGTGGAAAAATTGAAATACAAATTTTAGATATATGAATTTACAATTCAGAATTTATATATAACTAAGAATGGTTATGTTACTTACCATTGGGAATTCTTTGTACAAAGAAGCAAGCAGCAATAACAAAGTAGCAAAGTAGGAGAACAAGGCCTTTCAAGTAGTGAGAAGTACCATCCTACAAATAAGATATTGGTTTTGTCAATAATATATATACATAACATTTCTTTGAAAGGTTGATGAATAAATTTGACGTTATGTTCTGATAGAAACTCTACAAAACCGGTTTGCAGGGTGAGAATTGTTTCCACTTATAGGCTCATGTTCAGATCATATATTGTTCAATGCAAAACTTTTAACATACCTGTAAAGTGAATGCTGTGACTATGATTGCCACAGCAAGAGAACCTGTCTCAAGGAGGTTGAAGTTTAGGTCCATATTCACTCCCATTGCCCAAGAAACAGTAACACAGAGGGGAACCTGAATTTTAATATCATATAAGTTTTCATTATAATTCAAATAAAAGACTTTGAGGTTTCTGCGATGGTATTGCAGCCGAAGCTTGACCGCATTCTTGATCAATATAAAAGTTGAGAGTATGTTTATTTACCACAAACATGGCAATTTGAGTAGAAGAGCCTAATGCAACACCTAAGGAAATGTCCTGCAGTCATGAAATCAATTTAGCTTCGAACAAAATAGCATGGAAAATATGGATTTGATTATATGTTAAGATGAAAGATTAAGCATGAAACTGATTATAGCTTCTCTAGATTCTTACAAGCTTGTTCTTGAAAGCGAAAATGATTGCTCCTGCATGTTCAGCTGCATTGCCAACTATTGGAAGCAAGATTATGCTGAGAAAGCTCACAGATAAACCCCATGAATCTGATGCATCCTGTTAACAATAGCTTATTACATAACTGCTTATATCATAAACACTTATTCAATAAGTGCTTAATTGAGCGTTATATATAAACAATTTAGTTGAAATACCTCAATTGTATCAACCACATATTCAGACAACAAAGCAATGAACACAGTCATGCCAGCCAACCAAGCAAATCCACTCCAAAATCCAATCACAGCCTCTTCTTCCGCTTCATTGTTCTCACCTTCATCTTCCTATTCAACAATGCATTCAATAAATCAAAATCGCAATAATCATTCAACAATTCAACATTTTCGTATACGGTTCAATCAAGAAAACATACATCTTCAGCTTCAAATAATTGCCTATGTGTCCATAGTTGAAATATCAAATAAGCAAAATACGCAACCAACATCACAATGCTAGCCGCTCTCGACAAATAGAGTGAAGGCTCTACTGTGAGTTCAGCCGATGCAGCACTGTATGTGAATAGCAACGGAAGCAAATGGCATAGCAACGCCAACAGCAACATCAGCGAGTTCACATCCGCTTGTCTCTGCAAAATTCATTAACCACTTGATTAAATTCCGCGACATTATATATAATAAGATTATGCAGAAATAACAGACAAACAAAACTGAAATTGAATTTTAGTGACTTACTCGGTCGTATTTCTGCTCAACTCCAATATTTGCAATGCCACCACAAAGTAGAGAAGTTCCGAGAACAAGAAGAAGATTCGAAAGCACTGAACCTAAAAGCGAATACTTGACAACAGCAATTTTGTTGGATGTAAGAGCAAATATTGCAATGATAAGCTCAGTAACATTCCCACATGTTGCATTAAGAAGTCCTCCAACTGTAACATTACACATTACATAAACAAACCATTTAATTAGTTCAAAAATTACACCATCAACAGTTAAACTCCAAATCTTTACATTAATTAATTAGTACTAATCAAAATCTTTCTGTACCTGTAGGACCAGTGAAGATGGCAATTTGTCTGCAAAATTACATAGAAATTTAAACTAGAATCAGTAATTAGTTAGTACTAATCAAACAATTAAAGGTGAATGAAGTTGATTAGATTCCTTACTCTGTGAGAAAGCTCACACGTTCAGCAAGTGGAGTGAGGCCAAGTAAACTCAATACGAAAACCCATGACTGTTTTCCAAATAATTATAAATAAAATTAGAGTTAGTTATATAAATTATAATAACCATCATCATTAATTAATTAATTAATTAATAATAATTAATAAATATACTAACAGTAAATAAAATAATCAATTGACCATGCAATAAAAATCTATACACTTTACGATAAAAAAAATATAATTCATTTCAGTCAATAAAAGCTTTAATAATCATAAATTATTGGTATTTTTCATTGACCTTTTATAAATGCTTTATTTAAACCCAAAATTTAAAAACTTAATAATCTAATTATTAATAAAAAATATTTTTGACAAAACTCCAAACACTTAAAACATTCTAGACGTTGTCGGATTCAAATATAAAATTATTAAATGTGTAATTATAATAATGAAGTGCAATCTGTGCAACTGTAATTGCACCATCAATATAAAAGATTCAGATCTTTATCAACAATATCAAAATCAAAATTAATAAATATATTGAAGAAGATTTCAAATAATTTATATAGTTTAAGAGAAATGAACTCACTCTTCCTAAGCCAAGGTAATGAGCTACGATGGCAGCAGGAATGGCAGGAAAGAGAATGGAAAGCTTTGTACCAAGAATAACCTCTTGGACATTAGCCACCACATTCCTAACCGAAGCACATCGAATCTTGGACACGAGTGTTCGGTCGGACTTCTTTCGCAATGAAGAAGACGACATGTTATGCGCGGTTCGGCTCCGGCCATGTCCGTGTCTAGACTCCTTGGTTAAGACCTTTGGATGGCCATTCTCCAAAAGCCATGGTTGTTGCTCTTGTTGTATTTGGCGAGAAGCCATTTTGGTTGGGAAAGGAGGATAACAAAATGTTGAAATGCAAACAAAAAGTGAAAGTGTGGTGTGTAGTACTTGTTTCACTTGCTATGGTTACTACTATATCTCTTTGTGCATGTATTGTTCTGTTCAATGTGCGTATTTATAATTATCAAAACTTCCAAATTATCACACCTTCCGCGAAGTTTCCTTAAAATATTTAAGGTATTTTTTTTCGATTTTTTTTTTTTAATTTCTTGAGATGTTAAAATAGGAAAAAGATTTTTTATTTTTTAATGATACCATTTGATACATTCTTTTTTTTAAAAATAAACTAGGAGTAGTTGATAAGGATATACTTTAAAACATCTTTTTATTTATTTTATAGATTTACTATTATACATTGGTATTTAAAAAGTTATTATTATTATTATTCAACATGAACAAATACGATTGGCGCCAACAGAATTGAGTTGTTGTCACATGTTAATTTTTTGTGGTTTATGTTTAATGATAAAAATTAACTTCTTACATGATTACAATGCCACAGATATATTTATTTATTTCTTACAAAAAGTTATAAAGTTTAAATAAACTTTTGATATCATATAAACTTTAGTGTAAATTCATAGAATTGGATAATATATATTATTCCGTTAAGTTTAATAGTTGTACATGGAAATTAAGATTTTGTTTAATAAAATTAGTGGTCGGATGATAGGTTGGCTAATAATTTATAGTTTATGATTGATAATTCAGAGGTGATAGTTTATAGTTTATATTTGATAGTCGATGACCGATAGCTGATGAGGTAATTAAAATATTTAGTAAAATTAACGATTTAACTAGTTGATAAAATGTAAAATGATATAAAAAGATATTTCTTAATTAATAATTAAATATATATTTAAAATAGTTAAAAAATTTAAGAGTAACAATGGAAGAAAAAAATGATAAGCTAAAACGTTGTTATAACGTCTGCAAAATAAACTATAAACTAGTAAAAAATCGATCTTTTATTATCATATGAATTTATAAGATATAAGATCAAAATATAATTTATCAAATAGAACTATAAGAGCAAGAGTGTGGATTCGAAGCTACGATATTATATTTTTCCCTTTTAAATGATGAATTTCAACCACTAATATTTTTGATAAAAATAGTATATATATCAAACATATTAAACTATTTTTTCCTTAAAAAGATTGATACATTCTCTTATTTATTTTTCAATTAATATATATTATATTGATATGCATTTTTTAATTATCTTGTAAAGTAAAATCAGTATTATTATTTATTTTTTATTCAATAAAATAAAATTATTATATTAAAGTTTTTCCAAAAATAACTAGGGGATAGAATCATAAGAATACGCGTAGTAAATTTTTTTTTTACTCCAAAGTATTGGTATAAATTGTAGTCATAGTAGTAATTGGTAAGTTAATAAATTAATGTACATGATTTTTAAAAAAAAAAAACAAAAATACTATTTTGACATCAATTTTAGTATTATTATATTATTTAAAAATACAATGAATAATATATTTTTTTAATTTTAAGTTTTTAATATCTTTTTCTTTTTCTATAATACTATTTTAGTTAATAAAGTGAAAAAAATAATTGTTACAATCGATAGTCTCCTTTTAATATAATAAAACTTAAAATTATTTTAATCTAATCACTAAACCAGTTTAACAACTATATTCAATACCCGTAATTTCATCTTCCTAATTATTAATGATGTTTAAAATCAAATCGATATGACAAAAAATTTTAAAATCGAACCAAACTGAAATTGTAAAAATTATATTTGATTCGAATGTGTTTGAGTTATTTTCTAACAAAATCGTGCAATTTAATTCGGTGTGCAGTTTGTATTTTACAAACTGATCCAAAACAAATCAAATCAAACTGCATGTTATAAAATCTTACTAATCAATATATATTTCTTTAATTCTTTAGAGAAATCAACATGTATTATATGTTTATTTTATCATATTCTTTATATGTTATTTGTTTTAATTTACAAATTATAAAAAATAAAATATTATTCATTTATAAATACTATTTTCACAAAATATATTTTAACGTATTCTTTATATAATATTTATTTAACAATGCAATATTATGTATATCATTCTTTAGATTTAGAAAAATTATAATATATAATTTTTTGTATCAAATTATAAACTTATCTTGATAATTATAACTTTTTTTTATGGTAATGCATGAACGATTAAACACAAAATTATATTTTTCTTCTATATGTATATGCATGGTTCAATAATTTTTTTTTTGTAAAAAACTGATTCGACCAAATCAACTCAAACCACATTAGTTTGGTTTAGTTTGGTTTGGTTTTATTTTTATAAGCCAACCGAACCATACTGAACCGTACGCTTTTTTCTTTTGCAGTTTAGATGATTTTTTGCTTCAAAACAGCTCAAACCGCACCGCAAACACCCATATTATTGTTTATCCTAATTAAGTATTAGAGTTAATATTTACATCCAATATACATTGAGTAGCAACTTCTCAATTGATTTAAAATTCATAGGAAAATACACAACATTTCTCATTCCTCGCTATTCATTACCATTTTAAAAGAAAACTAATGAACTCCACATAACATTCATTTTTGTTTCGTGCATTCTTCCACCATTAATTTTTGAGAAGTGTTTGACAACTGATCAAAAAAGGTTTCTTAATTATCATGAAAGATGGAGCTTTAAAATTGTTCGACACCCAGAATAATTTAGTCTTGAAACCTGCTTTGTCGAAGAATATGACATTTACGATTATGATTAGTTCGACTGAAGTACAATGTCTAAAAACTATTATCGACCACAAGGATAGTTGGTTGTGATATTTGAGGTTTGGACATTTGAATTTTTGATCACTCAATCAACTTATTACTCAAGATACGATTATTGGTATTCTAAGTCTTGAGATGCCTGACAAACTCTGTAAAGGTTGTTTAGTCGGAAAGCAATCCATAAATTCTTTTGTTTCAATTATACCAATGAGATCATCCTGCATACTCAAAGTGGTACATTCAGATGTATGTGGCCCGTTTGAAGAACATACCATTGGTGGAAACATATATTTTGTTTCCTTTGTAGATGAGTTTAGTCGAAAGTTGTGAAGCTATATGATCAAAGAAAGGACAAAGTATTTGAAATATTTAAGTGATTCAAGATACTTGTCGAAAACCAGAGTGAGAAGAAGATCAAAGTTTTGCGAACAGATGGGAGTGGAGAATACACATCCAAGATGTTTGAAGATTTCTATGCAGAAATTGATGTCAATCATGAGGTAACTGCTCCTTATACGCCTCAACTTAATGGAATTGTAGAAAGAAGAAACATAACCATATTGGATATGGCGAGATGGAGAATTAGTTCATTTTGCTTTACTTGTAGGTGTTGAATTAATCAACTATAATAAGACATAAAGCAAGATTGGTAGCTTGAGGTTTTCTTCAAAGAGCAGGGCTCAAATACTCTAGAGTATTTGCTTTAGTAGCAAGATTATAGATTATTCATATGGGCATCTTCCCTCATCATACCAGTAATCTGCAGGATCTAGCTTTTTATATCCGACACAACTACCCTCATCATACTAGCAACCCAGGGGATCTAGTTTTCACATCCCACATAAGTACCCTCATTCTTTATGCAGTCTGGGGGTTCTAGCTTTCCACATCCCATACAATTACCTTTATTCTTCATCCAACCTGGGGGATCTTGCATCCCACATTTCACACACATACCCTAATCATCCATGTATCGTGGGGATCCCACACCCCACATCCCACACACATAACTTCATCATCCATACATCATGAGCGTGAAGAGCGTGATAACCCTATTTTGGAGGATCATAAGGAGCAGGATGACCCAGTTTTGGAGGATAACTCGTTCTAAATCATGATGAGTATGAGATGGTTAATGAAATATATTTAATTAGGCTCCCAGTAAGCTCACAAGTTTCTAATTTATAATTTTTTATTTAACTATACATGTTGCCATTTTTTAGATTTAATACTTATTCAAATTGTTGTTGTTTAGTTTCGTGTCGAGTAGGTTGCTGCCAAATGTATAAGTTATGTCATTTTGAAGACATTTAGAGAACTTTCCAAGGATGATAAATATGTATGGTTTGACAAATTTAAGGTATAATGGTTTTTTTAAAGTTATTTTTATTTTAATTACTTTTCTGTTATAATTGTTTAACATTTTATTTGAATGTCATACAACATTATAGGAAAGTGTACGGGAACGTAATGGACGACTTTTGATTAAACATAATATTTAGAGAAGAGCATGTGTTTGACTGTTTGATATGCTTAGGCATTATAGACTTGGTTGGTAATATCAAAATACTCGTCCTAATTGGATAGGTAAGGAAGTATATGAATAATTTCTTGTCTATTGGGATTTTGATGGTTTTAAGGTAAAATCCAAAGATGCAAATAAATTTAGAGCATCTGAAGCAGGGGCTACCTTAATTCAGTAGGAAGTATTAATATCATCGAACATGCTCGACGGATGGTAATTATAAACAATACTTTTAAATTTATATTTTGATTTATTATATATTTTTAATTAAAGTTAATTATATTAATTAGGCCAAGGAGAAGGGGAATACCCTCATGACTTAATGAACTGTTTATATTTAATTATTTTATATAACTAAATTCTTTAAACTCTACTTAATTTAGTTTTTGATGTATATGTAGGAGGAGTATTAGAGATAACTCGCACATTTCTATATGAAAATCTTTAATACATTCCATAAAAAGCTTTGCGCAAGGAAAAATAGCTTATAGTAACTAATTTGAACCCAAATGTGAAATTTTAAACCATAAAAAGCTTGTGGAAGGAAATCACAGTATAAAGAAAATATACAACATGTTGAGAGAAATCAACAATTTTGCGGAAGGAAAAATCGCTTATCGTAACTATTTCGAACCAAAACGTGAAATCTTATACCATAAAAAGCTTGCGAAAGGAAATCATAATATAAATAAAATGTCAAACCTGTTGAGAGAACTGAACACTAACCCGCGTGGATAATAAAAAATTAGGGGGAAATAGATGGTTAGGGATCTCGTTGACTCTGTGGCGGAGGACAATACATGGATGACAAAGGTGCCTCACGTACCCTTAGCCTTGGGCGTTGTTGGACCTTATCTTGACTCTTATCAAGTCAAGGTTGCACTGTATCTATTTTGAGAGAATATATAACACGTTTAATATAAGTAATAAATCAACACAATTAATAAATCAACATAACATATTTAATTTAAAAAATGATCTATTCAACACATTATATATACAATACATTAAGTAAAATTACAACAATAATCTATTTAAACTCTTCATGTTCTTTATCCACATTATTGTCTACATTTGTTCCGATATTATCCTGAGATCCAAACTCTCCATGCTCTTCATCCACATTATTTTCTTTCAAAAACATATATGCATTACTTTATGACTCTCAACTACTATATCTCACAAACTTGTAGTTTGTTCAACTTCAGTCACATCATTAATTTGAGAAATTTCATCATCTTGGTAAGCAACATCTTACACTAGATCGCTTGTTTCAATATGACCCAATAGTTTTGTTTTAATTACAACACATCATCCTTGTTTACGTGGCTGAATTTAAAGGATAAGGAACATAATAAACTTTACTAACAATATGTGGCACTATGAAAGTGTCATACTCTTTGTACCTTTGCTCCATTTGAATCTCAAAAGTGTCATATTTCTTATTTATTTTTGTGCCTCTCGCGGATGGATCATACCAATCACAATAAAATAAGACAAAAAAATTTCCAAGTCCAGGTAACTCTATACCAACTTGTAAATATGCGTAACAACTCCATAGAAGTCATCTTCACCATCATTCATTCAAGTCAGAGTGTGAAATTTATATTCGTTCACAAATTATGTGTGCCATTCATTTGCGCTTTGATTAGGACCTTTCGAAAAGTTTCTCAAATGGAGTATTTCTTGAATCGTGTAATAATGAATGACAATTTCTCCTTGAACCATGCTGGAAAATAAGCATTTATGTGACCGATAGTTGCTTGTTCATCGATGCTTTGAAAATAGGAGGTGTTAAATACCATATAAAGAAACACATTGTGATTTTTAAATTAATATGTTTTATACTCATTCTATAAAGATAAATAGTTTTTAGGTTAAACTTACTCAAGATATGGTTTAAGTTCAACACAGTTAATCAAGACATGAACGTGCACAAATTGCAATTTTTTTTCGGTCTGCCAATGCACATTCTTCTTTCTAGAGGGAAGATCGGGAAGACCGAAGACTAATAAGGTAAATTGACTTATTTTGTTAACATTACTTCATTTATTATGTTTCTTGAGTTAACATCGAGTGATTAAAATAATGAGTGAAAAATGTCATGTTTCTCGATGCAAGTAATGTGCACATATTGATCCTTCAACTTTAGTTTTTTCACTGATTGCAATGAATCACCCATGAACAGGGCCTATATTAAATAGGGCCTCAAGGATATGCTTCATATCTAAGATGCACAAATAGATGTTCCATAGAGTCGGAAAAACCAGGCGGAAAACTTGTTCCAACTGACAGAGAATGATTGGAGTATTTTGGTCCAACTTAATTATGTCTTCCACTCTTAAAGTTGATGCACAAATATCTCTAAAAAAAATTAACTAGTTTCTATTAGTGGATTAAGCACATGTTAGGGTAGTGAACTGAACTTGGAAGCAATTGTTCCATAAAAACATGGCAATTATGGATTTTAATTCCATGAAACTTCCTAGTATTGGTGTCGACACACCTTGCTAAGTTTGAAGCATAACCATAAGGAATTCTCAATTAATTTAACCATTGACAATGTGTTTTAGCTTATTGAGAAGTTATAATTTAATTAGCCTTATGTTTTAAGAAGTTTCCATTCGTTTGAGGCTTAAACTCCGAGTCTTTTCAATTGCACAAAATTTTCATGTCCTTTATAGTCTTTCATTATCTTTTGTTTTTCCTTGGGTATCCATCACCGTGTTAAATACATTATCAGGAAAAAAATTTCTCAGAGTGCATAACATCAATATTGTGTCACAAAAAATTATCTTTCCAATTTAGGAGGTCCCAAAAAATACTTATTTTTGTCAATTGTGAGTGTTCCTATATCCTTAAATTTTGCATGCTTTACCATAATTTGTGAATTTCGGTAATTCACAAACTTATTTCCAAACTCACCCAGTGGCATTTGAGGGGGACGAAAACCTGTTATTTATTCGTCTTCATGAAATCATTCTTGTTTCTTCTAAAGATATTATCTCCTGGTAGGATTATGTGGTGACAGTCAAACCACCAAATTTTCCCCCATTTTTCCAACATAAATTCCTTTGTGTATTCCATGCAATGCAGACATCCAATTCTACCTCGTGTATCCCAACTAGACACATACCATATGCGGGGAATTCGTTTATAATCCAAATTAAAGCAACCTGAAGATTAAATTTTGTTTACAAGTATATCATAAGTCTATCTTTCAATCCACAACTTCTTCAAATTATGAATTAAATATTGTAAATACACATTTATTTTGGCTCTGGGACTTGACTGTCCTGGAATGAGGCAAGTCAAAAATATGTATGGTTATTTCATGAACATCTCAAGAGGGAGGTTGTAATAGGTTACAGTAACTGGCCAAGAATAATATGCAATTGTCGACGCTTGGACATATAGAGTAAACCCATCAGAGCATACTCTGAGTCTAACATTTCTAGGTTTTGTGGCAAAATAAGGAAGTGTCCAATCAAAGTGCTTTCATACCTCATCATCAGATGGATGTCGCATAATGATTGAACTTTTTTTGTTTGTATGATACCATGTCATTTGACTTATGTTATGCCTTAAAGCAAACATTCTTTGCAACCTTGGTATTATCGGCCGATAAAACATAGACTTCACTACTACACGTTTTTGCTTATAATTAATGGCTTTACTATGAACTTGATATCTTGGAATCTTACAAAACTTACATTCCTCCAACACTCAATCATTAGTATCAAACTCATTGTCATAAAGAAACATGTAATGACTAATGCGGCAAACAATATTTCATACTTCTAAATCCAACTTCGACACCAACCTCTTTGCATCATAAAAACTTGTAGGAAAATTGTCTTACGTAGGAATTGCATACAACATCATTTTTACAAAAAATTCCAAATAGTTATCAAGAAAATTCTAATTTGACTTGGCAGCCAATAACCTCCCACCCATTGATAATTGTGAGCCTGACGACCTCTCAAACAATGATGTATTAGTTTTTTCAACAACTGATGCAAGTTTTGCATTTCCTCATTCGACATCTCTTATCCATCAAAATCTTGACTATCATCATAAGTCACGTTCACTCCAAAAGCATCGTTAACCATGTCATTAATCATATTAACTTGTTCCTCATATTTCATATGTGATCAACTGCTTGAAGCATATGGATTAGTAGTCATTAATACATTATTCAAAAATTCTTCTCCATTATATGTCCAAACCCAATATTTTTTTAATGAAACTCATTCTCTTCAATGACGTTCTACTTCCCCTGGATCACAAATTATAGGTCTACATTCACATATAAGACAAGGATATCTTACTCCTCACTCGCTTCGACAACATTCTTGACCAAATGCCCACACGATACACCCTTTAACTCCTTCCCCAAAATTTACTCTAGGAAAAATTACCCTCATAGTCCTTTAAGTTATTTAATTGTAACAAGTCAGTCTTTTATGTTTTTTTCTTGCTACATGTGGGTCCTTTATGTTAATTAACGCTTGCACCGTTGACATTTTCCCAAACTTCTTTTCAAAAAAATTGAAGTGACACTAATGGTACATATATGTCACTTAGCATAGGTCAGAGACTATCATTGAATCAAATAATAAAAAATTTAGAATTTTTTAGTGCATAAAAGTATTTTTAAACTAATTAAAAAGCCCGCAAAAGGAAAAAATTAATGAAAAAAAGTAAACAAAAAATAAAATTCTCAGAAAATTACAAGAGTGTAAAATGAGAAGAAATATTTTTTAAGAATTTTTTCATAATTTTCGAACCAAAAACGGATTTAATATGAATTTTAGAAGGTAAAATAAAATCAATAGAACAAATAAAACAGAAAAATATCAACGGTGCAAGCGTTAATTAACATAAAAGATTCACATGTGGCGAAAAAACAAAGTACTGACATGTTACAACTAAATAACTTAAAAGACCATGAAAATGATTTTACCTTTATTCTATCAACCAATTTTAGGAATTTTAATTAAACAATTTACTACACATATTAACAAACTTAATAACTAAATTACTTAATAATATTTTTTACACTTGTTTTAAACATAAATTTGTATTAACTATAAACTACATTTGATACAAAACTATACATTTGATACAAAACTATACATTTGATACAAACTACATTTTATATTAATTTAATTTATACAACATTTCATACAAACTACACTTCATACTAATTTTGGTCAATTCTGTTTACTTACTGAGTATATATATATATATATATATATATATATATATATATATATATATATATATATATATATATATATATATATATATATATATATATATATATATATATATATATATATATATATATATATATATATATATATATATATATATAAAATGGATAAGTTATACGAAAATGTGAGAATGAATAACAACCATCAGATTTAAAGATGAAAGGTTGAGACTAAATTATGATCTTTACTAATTAATGACACATGATTTAGTAAAGATCAAAATTTAATCTCAACCCTTTATCTTTAAATCTGATAATTATTATTCATTCTCACATACCTTTGAAAATAAAAAATAATACATACCTTTGAGTGAAGAAACTAGATAAAATGGAGAAGCTTTAATCGTTCAATAAAAATTGTTGAGTCTTGATCAACAAAAACATAAAAATAAAATAATAGAAAAATCAAGGATGGAGAAGCTTAATCAAAAGAAAAATAAAAAGTAATACAATCTTTCATTCCTTTGAGTGAATAAACCAAATAAGATGGAGCTTTGCAAAAATGGGAAGGGAGGGGAGAAAAAATTGATGGCAAATTGTGTATTTTAAGGGAGAGGAAGATGAAATATTGTTACATGGTTTTTCTCTTTTGATAACATGTGGGGGAAAAGTGCGACTAGTGTATTAAATAGTCATTTCAGCATTGTGGAAATTGTGTTGCAAATAAAGTAACCATTAGGGTAGCGACGTGATTATCATATCGTAAAACCTGTGGATCATATGGTAGCGACATGATTACCATGTCAATAAACATGCATGTTAAAATGATAAAAGTATTAGTGACTTGAAAAACGTAACACAAGCATAAAGTTGTCAGCCCGCCTGCACCTCAATCAATTCCACCAGTCAACATTTTGCACTCAAATTTTTTAAATTTTGAAATTTCATTAGCGACGTGTTTTACATGTCACAATAAAATTTTCAAAAAAAATTAAAACTCCCTATGTAAAAACCTGATTTTCATTATTTTACTATTTTAAATATTAAGTGTCGTGTTTTTAGGTCGTAATTCTCCTTTTTAGCCATGTGAGTTTCATGTCACAAAACCACGTGGCTGAATAACTCTTTTATTTTAGTGATACTAAAAAAATAAAATATTCTTTTAAATAGACTAACAGTACATGTTTATGATACTTTTTCAAAGTTGTCTTAATGAGGATGATACTAGGGGAAGAGTTTGAATAATAAACCAAGTCAGTAATGCATATACCTTTGGCTAGTGAGAGCACTTTATGAATGAATTTAAGTTATGCATGCAGAGTACCTGGAGAGTTTATTATGAAACTATAAAAGCTATATTTCTAGGTCACCATATGAGGTGTGAAAGGTATCACCAAAGTTACTATGAGTTTAAGTGTCAAATATGTACAAGATAGTTGATCAAGTTATTCCTCCAAATAAAGATAAAGAATTAGGGATTAATGATCACCAATGATATATTTCAATGATGGAGCATGACTTGAAGATATATCATGCCTCGTCCATGATAAGATACTACTGAAGTGATCATATATCTGGTATATCCGACAAAAGGACTTGAAACTTCAAAGTGTGAAAAAGATAAAGTGTGAAAAGCTCGTCCGATCATGTCTAGTCGAGTGATTAGTGTTTTTTAAAAACATATGAGAATTCTTGTAATTAGTATGGCTAAATCTCACACACGCAAACTATCTTTGAAACCTCTATTTTTCTATAAAATCACCTAAAATATTTTCGGAGCCTAGCTGGATGCATTATGAATGTCATATTGATTAGAGCATGCTTTTGAACTGCCTAATCGATTAGAAAGAATGTATAATCGATTGGATTAGGGAAAAACATGTCTATAATCAATTATGATAATGTCTTAATGAATGGTAACGACTTTATTAAAATATTCCAATTTGGGTAGCAATAATCAACTATTCTATGTTCCTACTCGATTAAGACATTAATTTTTCCCATGGATTGTTTCCTAAATTGAACCATTATTTGGCCTATAACTATATGTATTCCTCTTCATTTATAAACATAAAAAATGTGATATATTTAGTCTTTCTCTCTATCTCTCTCTAAAACTATTTATCTTTCTCTCACATCTTTTTAGCCATAACACTTTGAGAAATCTTCTCGAGTACAGTGAGCAAGTTGTCATGGAAAAGGAATTATTGTAAATTCACTAAGGTTTATTTTTTCCTCTTCAATGAATTATTCATCCTTAGGAAGTTATTGCTTATATTTGGAGTTAAACCCAGTTAAAAATATTTTTTTGGGGGGATTAGTATAAGTCTTATTTGGTTCGTGAGCCTCGTCCCTTGAAAAAAATCTCTCTTTCTAGGCCCGTAAAGAATAACCAGTGAAAAATATCCATATCCATTCTTGAGCTCGGTAGTTTACAAAATCTCAGTCGGTGTGACATCGCTCGCTATAAAATCTTGGTTTGGTTCATGGTTATTCTAGTATAAAACCTCAACTCGATTTGGAGAATAGCCAATTCAAAACTCCAACTTAGTTCTAGATAATTCTGTACAAAATCTTTGTTTGACTTAGAGAATAATCATGACACGAAATTACAATGTTTATTTGACTATATTTGTGCATGTTTTATTGTTATTTTTCTTTACATTTTCGTTATCATACTGGTATTTGTGTGTGTTTTATGTATTTTTCCATTTAACACTCATATCCAAAGAAACGAAGCAAAAACGAATGAGAAACTGATGAAAATAAGGCATTTTGCACTCAAGAAGACCATTGTGGCGTTCACCATAGAG
Organism: Vicia sativa; assembly: GCA_021764765.1. Taxonomy (NCBI): domain Eukaryota; kingdom Viridiplantae; phylum Streptophyta; class Magnoliopsida; order Fabales; family Fabaceae; genus Vicia; species Vicia sativa. The sequence continues at coordinate 46,995,332 of CM038793.1, read as the reverse complement.
GTGGACATGAGTGGTCCATGAGCTAACGGTCACAAATACCAATTCATAGACACCTTGTGCATATGGTATTAACCATATAGGGTATGGCGGTTGCCACACCTTGTAGAAATGAGGCAGATGCATTGTTTGCTTGATTTGGTCTCTCATGCAACCCATTCATCTCTATATTTTCTCCCACGATTTTGACAACTTCCCACGTGATTTCTTGGTCCTAGAAAATTATAAATAGGATGTTTAACTTCAACTTTGGGATCATCCAAGCTTACTTACAAACTTAATCCATATGTTATATAATTTTTAAGTGATCAACTCTTCGCATCAGAGAGTTATCACATCATTTATTTAGTCTATAATTGAGTTTGGAGAAACCCCTGTAGAAGTTTAATTATGCTGCAATTTTACTTTCTGCATTCAAGTTGCAACAATTTACTTTGTACCAGATTAAAGTCTCTTTGGAGCAGGTTTTATCTATCACTTCTTATTTATTTTATCACATCTTTACTTATCTACATGTTCTTTTTCTACTTTTATTACAATTGCATATTTAAAGTTTTTATCTACTATGTCTTCTTTTGAAAACGAATCAACTATTTTCTTGCACGTTTTAATCATGTCTAGATAAATATTAAGTTTTGGAATGTAAGGACCGTTGATTCGATAATACTCTAAATTTTTGATTCTTAAGAAAAGCTTATGGGGCTGTTTTGGTTTTAATCACAACTTTTCAAAACTTAAAATTGTTGGTTACTTTGTGTAACACGGTGGGAGAGCTGACTTGGTTGTTTTGCGTTTTATTGCAAATGTTGTGGTTAGCAAGAGTCGCCACCGACTTTTATTTTATCCAATAAGGAAAGGTGAAAAGAACAAGAAAGACCTTTGATAGATTTTGAGTTCGGGGGTAAGTTATGAAAAGGGAAGGTTTAGCACCCTTTTCACCTGTAGTTACCTACGAGCTCTTAATTGCTTAGCTCACTTTTGAAAACTTGTTTTGTGTGTGTGTGTGTGTGTGATTTGTTTGAAAATATTTTTATTTGACTTTGTAAAATGATTCTTGTATCAGTCCTTAAGAATGCATACAAAGTGTTTGAAAATATTTGTTTGAAAAATGTGAGGTGTGAAAAGTATTTTTTTTAATGAGCAAACAATTAAGAATCTACCCACTCAAAGGTCATTCTTGTGATTTTCCTTCTCCTTTAGGGATAGTGCTAACATACCATTAGTTGGTAGGCAGCCATATCCATTGGATGTGAAGGGACAGGCGTATGGTCATCGTATGATCATTGAAGACAACATGTAAAGATACCTTAGAACCTTCATAGGGACTATCATCATTTTAATCGTAGGCAACATCGAGGGACAAGATCATGTATTCGTAGGCAACTCGGACAGTCATCGAGGGACTATGATCTTTATACCAAAGGGACAATGATGATGTTGTACGTAGGCATCTTTGATAATGGTATCTGTAACACCCCTTCTAATTACCCGCGTTTTTATAAATTATAATCAGAGTTTTTAATCACATAAATCAAGAGGCGTCACAATTTAATTAATTCAAATCAATCAACACAGTTGTCATGCTTTCACTGAAGAAAAATCATTAAATAAAACAAACTTAAGGTTATGTTTAACAGCGGAAATGAAACATAACAAAATCCCGAATACGTCATTCATAGTTATTCCATAATAATAACCAAAACATAGTTCAAAACCATTAAGGATCCATCAAAGGACTTCAAAACAAACGTTTCCCCAGTGTTACATCTACCAGAGCACGACACTGACACGCGGATTAACTAACTGACTCGACTCTAGAGCTATCCTCACCAACTCCAAGCAGCTAATCACTTCAGATATGAAATCGTTAAAGTAAGGGTGAGATTTCTATTCAATATAAAATGCATTATACGTTTTTAAATACAACAGAATAATCGAATACATTAATCCAGTAACCAAACACATAATCGTAGTCAATTCACAAAGCTTCTCACACAATGAACATGTATATAACAAACAATGGAAATTGCAACACTGGAAACCATCCTAGCATGTTACAATCCCATATGCAATGCAGACTCTATGCATGTGGTACCAAAACGTGAACCGAGTTCACCCACTGCTCCGTTTACATGTGGAAAAACAGCGTAAATCCATGATTCGCCCACAACCATTGGGTCAAGAATCTAGCCTCACTACCTCTAAATCCGGGTAAGTCTATTGGCTCTGCCAGTTCACTTCCGCACAATGGGAATGAACCAATTTAACAAATGCTCATGCATGCATCATAAAAGCATGCAACATCACTTCACAGAACATGATATCAACATAGTTCACATAATGTCAATCATCAATGTATTACATTCAATCATAATGAATATTAAAATACAACATTGTACGCATTAGTTCTCATCCGGTAACTCAGACCATTTGTATTAATTTCCCATTATCCTTAACTATCCACATTTTTCAAAATCGGAAGCTCGACTCTTTTAAAAATAATTTTGGCGAAAATAATATTTTTCCTTTCTAAAAGATAGTATTTTAAATTTAGTAAATAATGCCGAAAACGGCACTCGAATCGGAGTTACGGTTTGGAAAATATGAATTTTTGAAGTTTTAGATGTTTTGGAAAATTACACAGTGGTAACCGGTTCCTCACTGGGAGAACCCGGTTCCCACAATTTGAAAATAAGCTTCCCCTGGAATTTTGTATGGGGAACCCGGTTCCTCCCCACTGGGAACTGGTTCCCACATACAAAAATGCCCAGTTTTGAAATTTGAACACTGGGAACCCGGTTCCTCCCCACAGGGAACCGGTTCCCACGACCTATAACAGCAACTTCTTCTATTTTTGACAGCATTATGCATTCCTTATCACTTCCAAACATCCTAATACGAATTGTGACATTAGGAACACCAATTTACAACCACTTTACACCATTATAACATCAAACAACATAGTTTCATCATTCCTATTATTTATTCGACACACTAATGATCCTAATTCCATACACCGACACAAAATAGGGTTCATCCTACAAACCTATAATCAATTTTCCCAACATACCCTATTACCCGGTTGATTCCCAAAACCCATAAGGCATTAAAACCGAATGAAATCACCCCTTACCTCGCGATGATCTTCGATTTCCTCGGCGTCGGCTTTTTCCTCTCTTCTCTTCTCTTCTCCAATTCTACGTGAAATAGCTTTTCTCCAAAAAGACTCATTTTTCCTTCTTTTCCTTTTTATATTCCATTTAATATTCCTTTATTATTCCAAATAAAATACATAATTAATAATTAGTAAAAGTAGAGTGATTTACTCCTCACACCCACTATTTACTCTGCACACCTCCAACCCTTCTTTCTTCAATTAATCCAATTAAATCCACAAATATAAATACTTAAGAATTTAATTAAATAAATAATTAAATTCCCATTTATTTAATATTCAAATTAAATCGGGGTGTCACAGTATCCCTACATCCAAGGGACACGACCACTGTTTCTGAAGTCAACAAGAGAGGATACCTAAAGGGTGCAAGTGTGCAATAGTGATTCGATATATATATATATATATATATATATATATATATATATATATATATATATATATATATATCTTAAGATTAGGGTATCTAGCGTTGCTTTTAGATCTTGCCATACAATCCTATTAACATACATCTAACAGTTAATATCTATACAGAAATATAATAAGTGCGGAAAAGTAAAATCTAAGACTATTACATGGCTTTGGGACAATTACGTAATAAGGAAATGCGGAAAGTAAAAAGCGGAAATTTAAACCTAGACTATTACATCCCATGAGAAATTACATAATAATAATAATAAAAAATGTGAGGAAAGTAAGTCTACGACTATTACAAAAACAATTGTGCAACCTATACATCGATTTCTAGAATTTAAAAGCAATAATAATAAATAAATGATGGGAAAAATAATTGAGCAAATGTTTAAAATAACCTAATGCCCTAAATGTTAAAGAAAACATTTTTTTTGTATTTTTTGGAATTGATTTTAAATAGGAAAACTAATTAAAAGTTTAATCGTTAATTAATTATGAAAATAATTCTAAATTAAATGAACTCGTGACCTTAAGCTCATTGGCACAAAACTTTGCCACCCAACCACACGCCAGTGGTGATTACAAACTAATCTTGGGAATATATATGTGATATCCTGCAAAAATAAAAATAAAATATGGAAAAATTGCAAAAGGCAAGGATCGAACCTGTGCCTTGAGAGGTGAAAGGACTAGCGCGCATGGTTAACCACTGGGGTGGTGATACATCTAATAACATTAACAGATTCGTAAATATATACGTGATATTAAGTCCATGAAATCAGATTTTCAAAATCAAAACGCGTGTTGAGGCCCAGGGATTCAAATGGTCCAATCACATGCCTCCCTCCTTCCACATTATCGTCAACGCCGGTCAAGCCACCCTGGATGGTGGCTTCGGTCGTCTTCTCCGATGAGGAGAAATTTGAAACCTGCAAAATATCAAAAATAAATGCAAACGAGGGACCCTACCCCCCTAATTCGAGGGCTTCAAATTCAATGATGGTATTGGTTTGGTCTGAAAGTCCTTGTATCATGAGATTCGAAGCTTCACAAACTCGATGCCCTAACAATGGCATCAGTCGATTTAAGCCTTAAATCTCACATGTAAAACGTTAAACATGTTCTAACGAATGTCCTGAACACAAGCAAACATATCAAACATGCTAGTAATGCATAGAAAATCATAGTCGATTTCAAGAAACCTTACCAAACCAGTCAACTTAAGTGGGACAATTCTGGGCACGATTTGGATTTGTAAATGGTTGGGACCAACCCTTGGGAACCTCAGGAAGGTGAATGGGTGCTTGGAATCGATTGAAAGTGGCTGGAGAATGATGTTTGACTTTTGCCTAAACTTTGAGATTTTGAGAATTTTGTGTAGGGTTTTTGAGCAGAAAACCATGTCTTTTGGCATCTGGGTTTGTAGTATATATAGAGGAAGAGAATTAGGTCAACATATATGAAGAAATATATTGCATTGAGTGTAAGAATATTTGATTAGAAATTTGCATCAAAACTTTGTTTTTTTTGGCTCAATATTATTCCAATCATTCCTTCATGCGTTTTTCCAGCTATCTTGGGCTTGTTTGGTCCTCATGGAACTCAGATCCAAGGCCTTGCACGCATCACGCATCACGCATCACACTTCATCTTGCTTTTTATTTTAATTTAATTTGACTTTAAATTTATAAAATCAAAAATAAATAAAATAAATGTTAAAATGGCGCATGGATGGGCTTAGAGCTTCTTGACAATGTTAGAAACATGTTTCAAACATAAAAATATAGGCCCATTTGGAAAAATTCCAAGATTGCTTAATATTTCCTTCATACACTTTCTCAAAATTACTAAACTTGCACAAATCATATCTTACTCAATTCTTAATATTTGGAGATGATATTAGACTTTTTAGAAAGATTAAGATGTCCACTAAAACCTCTCCTTGGTTTAATTTCAATTGAATCTTCCATGTTCATATACACTTCTTTGAGAAAAAAAAGACTTTTTGTTTACTTTTGAAAGGACCTATAATGTTTTGGCCCATATCTCTCAAACGAAGCATTTTTTGGGGAAAACTTGTGAGAGACAAAATTGTATAGAATGGAATTTCCTTCAAAATGAGCTTTGGTTGAGAAATTTCTAATGAAGTATGTGAAAGTTATGTTTGGCCAAAGTTCTGTTGACTTCTCTTTAAGAAACCCTAATTTAGCAACTTTTGACTTTTGGTCAAATCTTGAGTTTTCTTGATGAATCAAGATCAACCCTTGATCAAATGATGAATATAACTTCAAAATCTAGATGTTGATGAAAAATGATTAAGTTTGGCTGTATGTTGACCACAATTGACTTTTAATTCAATACAACTGACTTTCAACCATCTGACCAATAGACTGAGCAAATTTATGTTGTGAGGCTTGAAACTTGGCATGGAAATATTTTGAGACATGTGCAGAAGCATGGAGTCCACTTGTGGTATTAAAAACCACATTTACTTTGAGGAAAGCAAAACCCTAATTGTAGATCAATTTCTTAGGAGTGGGTTTGTCTTGATCAATCTTGAGCACGGAGATGTATCTTGAACCTATTGAACTTAAGAATGAGAGGGAAAATTTTGGGGTACAACACTATAAAAGTAGAACCATATATACATCGAGTAAGATCTAAACTCGTCAGATACAAAAGATTAAATTTGTTTAGTTTTTAATTTTTAAAAACTGTGAAACCTATTTGTTAATTAGTTAGGAACGTTAGTGTTTTAATAAAGTTCTTTTGAACCTATTTTTTGACGCGTTTTTAAGTTTAAGGTACAGTTAGCCGAGCGAACGTCGGGAACCCTTTAATGTATTATCTTCCAATAAAAAAAAATTCATTTGATTAAAAGAAACTTATTTATAAAAAAGTCTTACTTATTTAAAGTAAAACACATCGGACACACGACATCAGACGATATAAATTATGGAGTATAATATGGTTTCATTTACGTGACAGCGACAATTCCTTTTTAATTAGTTATTTTCAAAGAGGAAAACATGGTTCCATAGTTAGTTTGGTTTAAGAACAATAATAGTATCTTCGAATTGATGAGACCAACATTCCAGCATTACTTTTCTGAATTAATTCAAGTTCATTATTTTCATCCTGTTTTCACAACTCAAAACACTTATTTTTATTTGCCTTAGATAAAAATCGTAACAATAGATAACACTAACTTGAATAATAGGTCTATGTGGGTTTGAAACTCTTTATATTACTTTGACATTTTTCCGTGCACTTGAGAAATATCACCATCAAGATTTTGGCGTCATTGTCGGGAACCAATTACGTCAAATATCGTAACTCTGTTGTTACAACTCCCAGTATTTTAAGGAACCACAAGATTCCCATAAATCCGACTTCGAAATGATAATGGAGAATTTCATTGAGACACAAACTCTCTATAGGCTAGAATCTATGACGAGGAGGTTTGTGGCAACACAAACGCTACAGAATAAAGAATTTAGAAAGAAAAGCATCTGTAATAATGAAACCCTTTGAAAAATCAATCTAATGGTCGAGTCTCTTGCGACTAGCAGCATAGCACTTGAGACTAAAATCTCACTGCTTGCACAAACACCTCCAAGACCCTTCTATGAGAAACATGCAGATTTTGTAATAGTCAGTAGTGAAAAACAAATCTAAAATCCTAAGGAGAGTGATAAAGAGATTTATGAAAGTTCTGATGAGAAAAAAGTAGAGATTGAGAAAAATCATTTGATACTTCCCGAAATGGAGGCTGTCGAAGAGGTAAAGAATGAATCACCTTATGTTGTTCCTCCTCTCTACAACCCACTAATTCTTTTCTCGCAAATATTTCTGGAAACTAAGGTAGACTCCAATCCAAAATGTATGTAGAGGTATTGGAAAATATCTACACCAACGCACCATTATATAAGGTCCTACATAAAAAGAGAAAATTAGAGGACCACAAAACTAGGAAAATCATTATCCTTAAGAGGGGAAGGTTAACCTTTGTGATGGTGGATGAAGTAATTAAAACCAAATCTCAAAACTAATACTCAGGATAGACCCTAAACCAACCCCACAAGCACAAAAGCGTGAACCTCCCAAAAGAAAAAAGAAAAGAAAATGTGAGGGATATGAGAGATGGATTGATAAGTGATCTCTACGAAGGCGAATCCGGAGGAGGAAAAATCTCAACGTCCTATTTTTCAAGCGAGCTCCAAGTTTATAAATAGGGCTGCCATACTTCATTTTCGACACGCTTTCTTTTTCACTTATCTTACTGTTACTCTGCCGAATTTTCTCAGTACCATTTATTTTCAGTTTTATTTTACCGATTCCGGTTTAGGTTATTTAGTAGTTTCTACTTCTATTTTCTCGTAGCAATTTCCACATCAGGGATTTCTGCGAACCTTTGTTGATTCTAACCTTACGTTAGAATCGTGTTTTTTATTTTTCTTCATCGCATTTATTTTTTGGAGCAACAAAGGGTAGATCTCACCGACCTGTGGGACACCTGATCTTAGCCAAATATTCCTCAATATCATTTTTCAGGTTTGATTTAATTTTTTTATTTATTAATGCCAAAATTGTCTGAAATGCTTGGGTTATTTAAATTGTCTGATGTTATTTATTTCTGTTGCGCTATTATTGAATTGTATAACATGCTAGGCTAAATTTATTTATTTGTATGTAAGATCATATAGCCAATGGGGTTTAGCAACGCCATTTGATCTGTTCCTTTTAAAAGAATAATTTTCTGTTTTCAATTACTAGTTTTAAATATTAATTGTTTTGTTACGAGAGTAAAATATAGATAGAAGTTAGGATCAATAAAACGAGAGTTTGAGATAATAATTGGATTGTAGTAATTGTGCATCAACTTAAAATACAGTGAGAGCACTTTTAAGTTGATTAGGTCTTATTTGCTTTCAAAAACTATTTTTAAACTCTAATCGATACAGCGAGAGTGCTCACTTAGGTTTGATTGTAGGATCTAAATCAATAAGCACGAGAGTGTGAGAAGAGGATTTTCAAACAAATATTTTCTACTAAAAACTATTTTAATAATTCGAGTTGAGTCAGTGAGTTGCTAAATCCCCGAAGTCCGACCATTACATAACGATATTCCCCCTTAAATCTAAACTAGATTATAATCAGTTAGGTTCCCTAACCCCAAATCAATTACATTATTAGCCTTAGATTTACGTAGTAACCTAAGATAGCGATAGGTCGACATTTAGTCCCTTGGGATTCAATAATATTTATAGCTAGACGCAATAGGAGTGTATACTTGTGGTCTAGATTCTTTAAGACACACAAAGTCGCGATCAAGTTTTTGGCGCCGTTGTCGGGGACTAACAAACCGATATCGTAACTATTTTAGTTACGCTGTAGAGACTAAGGAGCCATTCCTAATTGTATGCTAAGTACTCGCTCTAGAGGCAAAGACTTAGTGCTACCAATTCCCGAACCTGAGCGCTCTATTATTAGAAGACGCCACGTATAAGCATCTCGTACAAATCAATTCCTTTCTCAATCTTCTATTGATGCCGAAATAGTTGAAGAACCAAACATGGGTGATCAACCACGTCCGCTTAACTCAACTGCCATTCCTTCACAAGAAGAATCGCATAACAACATTGTTGCTCCTGTCATCGAGGCAAATAACTTCGAACTCAAACCTTCTTTGTTGTCTGTTGTACAACAAAACCAATTTTCTGGTGGTTCAATGGATGTCCCTAATCTACATCTGCTGATGTTTCTGCAATACACAAATACAGTCAAAGTTAATAGGGTCAATCAAGAGGCGATAAGACTACATTTTTTATTTTTTCGCTAAGAGATAGAGCCCGAGCTTGGCTCCAGTCTCTACCAACTAACTCAGTTACCTCTTGGAACGAGTTGAAGAAAGTATTTCTTGCGTGATACTCCCCACCAAGTAAGACAGCTAGGCTAAAATCCCAAATAAGCGATTTTCGACAAAAAGACAACGAGTCTCTTTTCTATGCTTGGGAAAGATACAAAAATATGTTGTGGCTCTATCCACATCATGGCCTAGAAGAATGGTTAATTATCCATACCTTCTACAATGGTCTCCTGTATAACACGAGATTAACGATAGACGCCGCTGCAGGTGGCACACTTTTGGACAAATCCTACGCTGCAACCAACGTACTTATAGATAGTATGACTCAAAACCACTATTAGTGGGGGAGTGAAAGAGGTCAAGTAGACAAAGCTCCTGGAGAGAAAGCACCGACGAAAGGCGGTATGTACAAGATCAGCAGTCTTGACAGCGTCCATGCTAAGGTAGACGCTCTCGCCCAGAAGATAGAAAGCTTAACCGCAATACCTCTAGCCACCATGGCTGCCATAACTCCAAACTGCGCAATATGCGGAGTACCTGGACACGCTGCTGAATGTCAACTCTTAGCAGGAACTCCCACCGACCAAGTGGATTATACTCAAGGAAACCCTTACTCGAACACATACAACCCAGGATGGAATAATCATCCTAATTTCTCATATAAGAATACTAATGCGTTGTATGCGCCTGGCCAAGCACCTGCTATACCACCTGGATATCAAAAAGCACCTGCAGCCGTTCCTAATATTCCTAGGAAGTCTAACCTCGAACTAATGATGGAGAATTTTATAGCCACCCAAGCTCAAACTTACAAGGATTTCCTAAACCAAAATATTCACACTAGTGAGCAAATCAAGCAGTTAGTGAACAAAGTAGATGCTCTAGCCACCCATAACAATATGTTAGAAAGCTAGATTTCACAAGTGGCCCAACAACAAGCACCTACTGTTGCACCTGCTGGTACATTTCCAGGTCAACCTCAGCCAAATCCGAAAGGACATGCTCATGCTATTATATTCCGAAGTGGGATTGAATATGATGGACCAACTGATCCTAGACTTAAGAATCCGGCCATGTCCCAAAGCTCCAAAAAATCAAATGAGAAGGAAAACGAACCAAAAGAGAAGGAGAAGGTAGGTGATAGAGAGCCAGTAGAAAAAGAAAAACCCTATGTGCCTCCGCCACCTTACAAACCACCAATCCCTTATCCTTAAAGGCTCACTCAATCTAGAAGTGCAGTGCAATTCAAGAAATTTTTTGAACTTCTGAAACAACTGAATATCACAATACCATTCACAGAAGCTATCACTCAGATGCCCTCGTACGCTAAGTTTCTCAAAGAAATCTTGTCTAACAAGAAAAAGATAGAGGATAACGAGACAATTACACTCACTGCCGAGTGTAGCACAATCATTCAGAACAAAAGGCCTTAGAAGCTAAAGGATCCCAGAAGCTTCTCTGTACCCTGTAATATAGGTAAGTATGTCATAGACAAAGCTCTATGCGACTTAGGCGCTAGTATCAGTATTATGCCCTGGTCCATATCTATAAAGCTTGATATGGGAGAATTAAGATTGACTAAGATGTCAGTACAACTAGCGAATCATTCTATGAAATGCCCTGTAGGAATTCTTGAAAACATTCTAGTACGCATAGGTTAATTTTATATCCCTACAGATTTCATCATTATGGACATTAAAGAAGACAGTGTTACCCCTATAATATTGGGAAGACCATTTTTAGCAACTCCTAAAGCTATTATATATGTTAAAAAAGGAAAGTTAACTTTTGAAGTTGGAGAAGAGAAATTCGAATTTATCCTGACACATTTCCTACAAGCCCCAAGTATAGATGATACGTGCTATCTTTTAGACGTTATAAACGAATGTGTCAAAGAGATGGAGTCAGGAGTAGAACCTCATTCTAAAACTATGAAGATTCCAATGCCCCTGATCTTTGAAGATGATAATTAGTGTCCCAAATATCGAGATGACAGTTTAAGTGAATGTTTAGCACTGACACCAAATCATATTCCTTGTCCGAAGAAACCCAATTTGGAACTTAAAGTTTTACCCAAAACCCTAAGATACAAATTCCTAGACCCCGAATTGAAAAGACCGGTGATAGTCAATGCAGACTTAGGACAAATTTATACGGAAAAACTATTGCATGTTTTAGGAATAAGTCCTTCCATTTGCATGCATCGCATCATGTTGGAAGACGAATGTAAATCTTCTAGAGAACATCAGAGAAGAATTAACCCAGTCATCAACACTGTAGTAAAGGATGAAGTAACCAAACTTCTAAATGCAAGAATCATTTATCCAATATTTGATAGTCAATGGGTTAGTCTGGTCCACAGCGTACCCAAGAAGGGAGGAATCACAGTCACGACGAACAAAGCTGGAGAACATATAGCAGAAAGAGTCGTGAGTGGAGCCAGAATGTGTATTGACTATAGGAAGCTAAACAAAGCAACTCGAAAAGACCATTTCCCTCTTACCTTCATTGACCAAATGCTTGAGCGATTGTCTAAGGATTCCTACTACTGTTATTTAGACAGTTATTCAGGACTCTTTCAAATTCCTATCCACCCTGATGACCAAGAAAAGACAAAATTTACGTGTCCTTATGGTACGTTTGCTTATCAATGAATTTCGTTTGGACTATGTAATGCACCTGCAACGTTCCAAATATGTATGATGCCCATCTTTGCTGATTTTATAGACGATATCATGGAAGTCTTTATGGACGACTTCTTTGTATGCGGGCAAAGTTTTGAATGATGTTTGTTAAACCAGGAAAAAGTACTGGAGAGATGCGTACAAGTAAACCTAGTGTTGAACGGAGAGAAATGCCATTTTATGGTAAAACAAGGAATTGTACTTGGACACATAGTGTCTGAAAATGGGATTGAAGTAGACAGAGCTACGATTGAAGTAATAGAAAACCTCAAACCCCCAAAGACCGTAAGAGAAATACGAAGTTTCTTAGGCTACACCAGTTTCTATCGAAGTTTCATAAAATATTTCTCGAAGATTTCTAAACCGCTCACCAAACTCTTGATGAAAGAAGCTGAATTCATCTTCGATGATGACTGCCTAAAGGAATTTGAACAGTTAAAAACAAATCTCATATCCGCACCTATCATTCAACCACCTGATTGGAATCTGCTATTCGAGATAATGTGCGACGCAAGAGATTATGTATTAGGTGAAGTCCTAGGACAAAGAAGAGATAAAAAGCTCCATGCAATATATTATACAAGTAGGACTTTGGATTCTGCACAAATAAATTATGCCACTACAGAAAAGGAAGTTTTGGCCGTCGTTTTTGCATTAGATGACTTTTGTTCCTATCTAGTAGGCACAAAGATAATTATCTACACTGATCACGCAGCCATTAGATACCTATTAGCTAAGCAGAATGCCAAACCAAGATTATTAAGATGGATCTTACTCTTACAAGAATTTGTTTTTGAAATCAAAGATAAACCAGGTTCTGAAAACCTAGTAGCTGACCATCTATCTAGGATGGAAAATCTTAAACCTGAAGAGATACCTATCAATGACGATTTTCCATATGAACGCCTGGTAGCCCAGATGGAATCCGAAAACCTAACTAAAGAATGCCCTGAATTTTGCAACAATAAAGAGATAACTGAATTAGTGGAAGTAATATCTACTCAGATCTCACTGTCCTGGTATGCTAACTATGTCAACTACTTAGCAGCGAGAGTTCTTCCAGCCGATCTAACTTATCAACTGTTATACCCCAAAATTTGTCCTCCTATTTTCAAGTCAATACACATCTCCATACTCAAGAGTTCCTCAAGAGTAATCAACCCACCACTAGGGTTTTGCTTCTCTCAAGTCAAAATGGATTTCTAATGCCTCAAGTGATAATAATATCTCCTCATATGTCTCAAGGTGTCACCATGTCAAGTTTCAAGCCTCACAACTAATGTTTGCTCAGTCAATTGCTCAGATGGTTGAAAATCAATTGTATTGGACAAAAAGTCAACTGTGGTCAACATACAATCAAACTTCATCATTTTTGTCAACATCAAGATTTTGAAGTTACATTCATCATTTGATCAAGGGTTGATCATGATTCATTAAGAAATTCAAAAATTTGATCAAAAGTCAAAGTTTCTAAATTAGGGTTTCTTAAGGGGAAAGTCAACAGAACTTTGACCAGGCATAACTTCCACATACTTCATCAGAAAGTTTTACACCAAAGCTCATTTTGAAGGGAATTTAATTCTCTATAACTTTATGTTTCACAAGCTTTGGCCAAAAATCATTCATTTGAGAGTTATGGATCGAGACATTATAGGTCCTTCTAAAAGTCAACAAAAATTCATCTTTTTTTAAAAAATGTACATGAACATAGAAGCTTCAATGAAGATTAAACCAAAAGGAATTTTTAGAGGACATCTTGGGCTTTCTAAAAATTCCAAGAACACTTCAAAATGATAAAAATAGAGCAAGATACAACTTGTGCAAGTTTGGCATTTTTGAAGAGGTGCATGAAGGGAAATACTAAGCAAATTCAAAAAATTTCCAAATGGGCCATGGTTTTTATAATTTGGACTTATTTCTAAGATATTCCATGACTTCTAAGCCCACTTGCACGTCTCTCTTTAATTTATTTTGTTTATTTTGGAATTTATTCATTTAAATTCAATTTTAATTAAAATAAAATACCAAAAAATCAAATTGATGAATGCAAGCTGTAAAATCAAGTTCCTTGAAGCCCAAGATACTCAATATAAGCTGGAAATTTCGAAATATCCTTGATTGGTAAGAGATTGAACATGATTGAATCCAAAAAAGGCAATATTTGGTGCAAATTCTCAATCAAATATCTTTGCATCAAAGCTTGATTCTTGATCAGAATTGTTGACCTAAATCCATCTCCTACATATGCACATTAAACCCTAATGATCAGAGGATGAATTCTTGCCTCTATGAACCCTAGACAAACTCAAAAAATCAGTGACTTGCAAGCAATTGGCAGACCAAGAATTGCTTCGATTCAAGCCATTCCAAGGCCACCATTAGTTTCATCGGTGTCCAATGATTCATTCCAGGCCCTTACAAGCAATCAAAAGCTTATGAAACGTAAAAATACGATCACGGTTTACCTCATATTTTTCAATTTCGATTTCACATATTCATGCATTTTTAATTGAATTTGATCATATATTTGTGTTTATATCGATGTTTCAATGCTTTCTGGATAGTTTGATTGGAGATTCAGTGTAGGTATACGAATTCGCCATTGTTAGGGTTCCAAGCTTCGATTTAGGGCTTTATGGTATAGCCAAAATTGGACAAAATTGAGGGCATGGTTGTGTTCAGGAGGTCGATTCCAATCGATCTATGGTCCCATAACTTATTTATACTTCATTTTTTGTAAGTTGTGATTTGCAGGGGCTATGACTACGGAAAAAACTATCACTATAGGCTATAGTAACAGACAAAAACCGTAGGTAAAAGTCAATGTCTCAACGAGGAAGACGACCTTCCCCGCGTGCGCGTTTTTAAATTCAAATATTTTTAATTTTTGATTTATTATATATTATGTTTGTTTCATAATTCAAACAGCTAGCATCCCCAACTCATATGGCAAAGGCGCGCGTTGGTGACAATAAGGACTTGGGTTCGACCCCCGTGTCTGTATATATTTTTTATCAGTTTGTTTCACTAACCCTTATTTTCTTATTTTTCCTTATATTCTTTTAATTTCTTTTTTCTAATTTGATTACTTTTAAATATTTTTCTAAAATACAACAAAAATCACAAAAATATTTTTCTAATTTTAAAATTACTTATTTAATTTTTGACACCGAAAAATTCTCTTTTTTTTTTCTCTTTATTTAAATTATATTGTTTAATTGACCATTAATTAGCTTTTAATTTATTTTCTCAATTAAAATCAATCCAGAAAATTTACAAAAATATTTTTTCTTTCTATTAATTAACTTTACTAACCTTAAATATTTTTACTAACATCAAAATATTTTTCTTTTATTTATTAATTTCTTTTTCGCATTTAAATTCTAGAAATCGATGTATAGCTTGCAAGGACATTTTTGTAATAACGTAGATTTAATTTCTTGCAATTTACTTTCAGCACCTCTATTATATAACTGCCCCAATTCCCTATAATAGCTTAGGATTTTTCTTCCGCACCTTTATTTTCTGTACATATATTAATTGCTTAGATGTATGACTAATACGATTGCATTCTAAGACTAAAATCAACCGTTAGATCACCCTAATAATCAAGATAAATATCTGAATCAAACACACTACTTTCACACTTGCATCCTCTAGGGTATCCTATCTATTGCCTTCGGAATAAAAATGGTCACGTCCCTCGAACGTAGGGGTACCATTAGCAAAAGTCCCTCGATTCAAAATCATCACAAAGATTATAGTCCCTCGATGAGCCTCGATGAGCCTCAATGTTGCCAACTAATATATGATCTCGTCCCTTGGTTATTGCCTACGAATAAGTGATGATCATCCCTACGAACTTGCTAAGGTATCCTTACAATGTTGCCTTCTATGACCATTCAATGACCCTACGCTCGTCCCTTCACATCCAACGGATAGAGCTACCAACCAATTAATGGTATGGATAGCACTGTCCTAAAGGAGAAGGAAAATAACAAGAACGACCCTTTCTGAGTAGGTAATAAAGACTTTTAATTGCTTGCTCCACTCTAATTAAAAAAAATACTTTTCACACCTCACAATTCTTTTCAAAATTCTTTCAAACAAACACTTTGTATATATTCCAATGAGAATCATTACAAAGTTACATTTTTTCCAAACAAACATTTTCAGACACTTCGTATACATTTTTGAGGACTAATACAAGAATCATTACGAAGTCACAGCGAAATACTTTTTCAAAATACTTTTCAAAACACATACACAGAAAGCAAATTTTCAAAAGTGAGCTAAGCAATTAAGAGCCCGTAGATAACTATAGATGGAAAGGGTGCTAATATCTTCCCTTTTCATAATTGCCTCCCGTACTCAGAATCGATAAAAGGTCTTTCCTGTTCTTTTCACCTTTCCTTTATTGGACAAAAGCAAAGTCGGTGGCGACTCTTGCTAACCGCAACATTTGCGATAAAACGCAAAACAATCAAGTTAGTTCTCCCACCGTGTTACATCAACAAAAGAAGAAATTTTTCCATGATCTAAAACGCTATTATTGGGATGAGCCTTTACTATTCAAGCGAGGTCCCAACGGTATTTTTCGTCGATGAGTTCCAAAGAGTGAAATAGAGAACATAATTTCTCATTGTCATGAAGCCCCTTATGGTGGCCATTCTAGCACTTCAAAGGCCTGCGTAAAAATTCTACAAGCCGACCTTTATTGGCCTAGTCTATGGATTTTGATGAAACAATTTTATAAAGTAATATCATAAAAATATCAGAGTAAGTTTATAAAAAAAACCCTGAGATAAGAAAGCTCCCCCTGAGTCTAATATTTATAACAATTTAGAGATTAAGGGACATCTGAGCATTGTTATCTTGTCAGAGCATGACTTGATCAGATGGTGTATTTTATCAAAGCGTGATTTCTCATAACCTTCTTGCAATAAGAAGTTCTGTTTTTGAGCTTGATTCACTTTGCTAATCAATGTTCATGAAATATCATTTGAAACAGTAATGCATACATATTTTGTTAGAATGTAGGCAATGGAGTTTTTAGAGATTTAGATATGAATCAAAATTATCACAATTTCCCTTTTATATATATATATATATATATATATATATATATATATATATATATATATATATATATATATAAGTTAGAAACATCAGTTGTGAGAAAAAATAATTTGCACGCTTTCTCTAATAGATGACAAACAAAGAAACCTTCATTGATGATAAAAAATACAAGGAGGACAAACGAAGCGACAAAAGAAAACATAAAAAAGTAACTAACTAGGCCACTTATAATGTAAGAAAATCCATGGGTAAACTTTTGTCTTTGCCAATTGATTGAAACCTTCATCCAATCGATTTGGTCAATTCAAAAAATGCACCATATGCAATTAAGACAACATCTTAATAATAGGTAGCGACTTAATATCTTTTCTTACCTTTTTGTACTTAGTAATCAATTAATTTTAGGCCTACCAATCGATTGGTGCATGATTCCAATCAATTGTTCAATCATTTATAGCCTTAAAACTTTCCTTTTTTTGTGTCAACCTCTAGCCTATAAATAGGAATATCTTCCAACATATTTTCACATCCAGAAATATGAGCTCTCATTCCTCACTCTCACCATCTCTCTCTAAAATTCTTTTCATATACATTCTCTCACTAAATTTTAGTTGTAGCACTTTCGAGAAGTCATTTTTTGAGTGAGGAAATTTTAATTCTATAAGGATGGATCTGTAAGTTCACCAATGAAGTTTGTTTTTGCCTTGGTTTAACAACTTATTCATTTAGATATTACTTGTTTGGGATTGAGCTTAAATCCGTGGAAAGCTTTTGTTTTGGAACTGTGTGATCAAGTCTTCATTTATGTTTGAGATCATCCCGCTGTTGAAATCGCACAGGTTCTTGGTTAGCCCGATATCAAACCAAGATTTGGTTCAAGCTCAGCCCAATGTTAAAAGTTTGGTTCAGTTTGAAATCATCCCAATGGTAAAATATCAAAGGTTTTTGGTTAGCCTGATATAAAACCAAGTTTCATTTTGCGAGTACAAACCAGTCTTAAAAGCTCTCCAAGGTTCAAGATAAGCTTGTGCAAAATATTAGTTTTAATCTTGATGACTAACCGTTCCAAGTTTCTTGTGAAAAGGAGACTGACCGCCTAGAGCCACCCTTTGGAAGGAAGACTCACCATTTCGCTCCTTGTTTTCTATTTGGTTGGAAGTTAGCCACAAACTCCAATTTACTTATATAAGGGGGTTCTTGAGAGTTCAACCTTCTAAAAGTTGTTAAGTTAATTGGATACACTTAAGAAAAATTCATGGGGGAGAAGATTAGGTCTTTTTATTTTGACTGAACGTCTATAATTCCCGGTGTTCTTTTCTCTCCCTTAACTTTTACTTTTTGCACTTTATTTTTTCATTGCTTAATTATATAAATATTCTAAAATATTTTCAAAATTTGATTTTAATTCAAAACATTTTTCAAATTCAATTTTTTATGAAACACAAAATTCATCCGCCCCTCTCTTTTGTGTGAAGTTACATTTCCAACATCCAACCCTCAAGCCGCCTGAACAAGTGTTGCCTAAGTTTTGGATAATTCCTTTTGAGAAGATGTTAGATCAACATCTTTCTTTTTTAATATCTATATCTAATGTCTGCACTAATTCGAACAATAATTGAGGATACCCAAAAGTTTGTATCTTATTCCATATCTCTTTCAACAAACCTTTTGTCCTTGTCAGATCTTTCATAAACCAAAATTTCTAATTATGAGAGTACTAATGCGCTTCTAAAATGCCTATTTTTCCCTTTGAAGACAATCAGCAAAGAATACATATCCCCACCTAATGGCACCAAAGGCTAAGACAACTATCACCTTGCATATTTGACACATCATTTATGCTGGTTTCTCTTGACGAACTACTTCGGCCTTACTCAAATAATAAGCATAATCTTCTTTGTAAATAAAAGATCAAAGATACCTAGACTTCCAAGGACCAGGGAATGCCAGAAGTAGTAGGGAAAATATACTCGAGGTCAATGTTAAACATGCCCCAGGACCAGATCCTCCCGAGTCTTGTGTAGTTTTCAGAGGTCTTTTATCAAACGAACCACTCCTAGGGAACATTTCAGTAGAATTCCCCAAGAAGAACTCCTATTGTTCACACATGACATCGAGCTTAAGGAGCCCCTGCCGAGGGTCGATAAGGATAACCACATACCTCTATCCTAGTCGGGACATAAAGGTTGGAAAGGTTAGATTAACACGTGAATCATAGGTGGAAAGCAAGCATTGACGTTGTGTTGAATCAACAAAATGATATTTGATGTTAAAAATGTGGAAAATAAATGTTAAGGTCAGCGTGATTTTCTTATACTCTCACCAATACTAGAAGACTTTGACATAATGTAAATTCACTGAATATAGTTGTGAGGGGGGATTCTCAGTTGATTAAGAACGTCCACCTCAAAGTCATTGAAAGGAAGCCATAAACCTATTGAAGAAAACAAATATTCATGAAGACAAATGACACATCCTTCACACTTGCTACATACACTTTTGTATCCTTAAGAGGAAATAACTCCCCAGTCCGAAGAGGAACCTATCTCTGTGAAAGCGTGATCTAGGCCATCCTTACCAACGAAGACATATAAAAAATCTAGCATTTTATGGTCAACCCACATGGCTGAACCTTCTTTCTTCATGTTTTGGGTTCTTGGGAGAAAGTTGTCCATCTTAGATTTATTGCCAACACACACAAAAAAAAGAACAATTATATGTATAAGCACGAGAATGTAATTCCAACCACCGCCTTAATTCACTGATTTAGGATTTACAAAAAAAAAAAGCGATTATACACTCTAATGTAAGCATGGGTCTTATGTTACTACTTAAAATCATATATAATAGTGGGATTCATCAAGGAAAAACAGGAAACGTGAAACCTCTGACAACCTTTTAGGGGTGAGGCTACCAACCACCCTTCCACTCTTGACCGCAATCGCTTCCTTTAAATTCTTCATCGCCACCTTCTTGAGAAACCCACAATGAAGAAAAAGTAAATATTAAAAAGAAAGAGACTCCCGTTCGTTACCTTGAAAGAGACGAACTTGATGGTTCGTGCAAAGTAAAGTTCGGTGGAAGAGATGGTATAAAGATGTCAAAATAATTGTCAATGGGAAACAATTAACGAAGATGAGAGGCAACTACATATATAGGGAAGGCTTCTTGATTCTCACAAATGGCAAAAAGAGGGATAATTAACAAAAGAAACTTTATATATTCTTCAAACAACTACATGATCTGCGACACTAAGTATTAGGAAGTGTGATCATGCTACCAACAATCATGTTCTCACATCAAACTATTCATAACACTCGAGTACCCTACAATAAGAAGTTGTTGTAAATGTCAAACCTAAAGTCGCATGTCGAAACCTTCTAGCAAAAAGTTATAACTCATCGTTAATGTTCTCAATGCTATCAGCATTGAGGCTTTGGTATTTCATTCGACCAAGGGCTGGACTGAAATCCCGCACAACAAAACCCCCGTTCCAACAAGTAAAACAAAGGCTTTGGAAGCAACTATTAAGAGCCGATCACAAGGCCCACACATAAAGGCCCAATTGCAAGCAACACGAGATAAGACATGAGAAACAAGTGCGACGTAGCTTAAACACATAACACATAATTTTGACCTCTTACCAACTTCTCAACGTTAGATCTAATAAGACGGTAAACTACACAGCGATTAAGTATAAGCAACTCTAACTACTTAAAGCTCTACATATTATATCGAAATATTTGTTATTCTTAAACTATTTTTTATTCATTCACTTATTTAAATGTTGAAGTGTTAATTTTATAAATAGACACTTCTCCACCGTATCAAAAATATACTCCACCACATTCAAACTTTATTTCACTTTGTTTATATAATTGAACAATACAATGATTATAAATAAAATTGTCAAAATTAAGAAAATACTCTATATTATTAGTTTTGACCTTTTGCTGCACAATTTGGCCGTACATCTGTTTGTACTTATTAAGTACCATAATAAAGTACGCAACTACATTCAAGCAAAAGATGGAAAATAAAGATACGTGCTTATTGCATGAACCACTATTATTCAGCTCAAAAAAATTCTCGAGTATATTCTTCCTCATTATTGGCTTTCCAGCTGGGCATAATGATTTTGATTTCTCTGAGATTATGAATCCGTACGAAAAACTGAGTTGTGGCTTTCAATTTTTCTTTTGCTTGTAGAAAATGATAATACTTTCCATATCAATCGCAATCGGATACATTTCTTGGTCAAATTAAACTTCAATTATCTTATAAAATATCTGGGTTACTTAAACATTTAAAAATTAATATTGTACTTCAACGTCATATTAAAATTCTTAATTTATAACAGCTGGTGATTTTTAAGAAAACAAATATCCAAAGTGCCACATTTCTATCAACGGTACTATCTCAACTTTTTTGTATTTAACAATTTTAATTTATATAATTAATTATTATAATATATTAAAAATAGTTTTTAAATATTATAAAATGATAAATTTTATTTATTATTTTTATTAAATTTTAATATTTTACGTATTAATTATTTAAATCATATTTTAATTAATATTTTAATGTTATAAAATATTTTAAATAATATTTTTTGTTGTTATTGTTTATAAATTTTAAATTATATTATTTTATTATTTCTATTCTTAAGGTCGGCATTCATTGGACGATCTGTTGAAACTAAAATACAATTTTAGAGAGTTGTGCATATTAAATAATATTAAAATTTAAAATTTAATTTTATAAAAAATAATTTAATATGTAAAATATTATAATTTAATTTAAATAATATTTAAAATAATATTAATCATTTTATAATATTTAAAAATTATTTTAATTATTTTTTATAGCGGTTCATCCAACAATTAGAGGAGCTGATGATGAAAGTGTGGCCCTTTAGTTATTTGTTTTTATAACATGACATTTTGGTACTTTCATTCTTAAAGTGTGGCTGGAGGGTAAAAATATCGCAGTTGGTGTAACAAGAAAAAAACTTGAAAAAAATATATTATTTTCTCTTATTTTATTAGTCGTAAGAATTTAATCAATATTTTTTCATTACCTTTATATAATATTGATCACATGATTACAACAAAACAAAAAGTGAAGAAACGATCACATGTATATATGTACCTAGTGTGCTGAATTGTCGTTGTCAGTTATTATATGTACAAATTTTATAGAAAATAAATCATTTTATCCTATTCATAATTTTTTTTACTTAATTTTATAGTATTATTTTTTCATTTAAAATTAATAATGTAATCAATTTTAAATAATGTGTCACTAGTAAAATATGACAAACTATTGTATATGAATTTTTGTAAAATTTTAATAATTAAAAACATAAATTATATATCATTAAAAAATTGGATATCATGCGTCGGAAACATGATACTTTTAGAAGGTCTTTAATTTTAGATATATGGAGGCTTTTGGAGTTAGACTCGGAAGTGGTGGTCATTCACACGTACAGGGAGGCAAATCGCTTAATAGATGCGTTAGTAAAATATAGTTTTGATCTCAATGTTATGTGTACTATTTTCACTATTGCCCATATAGATTTACTCATATTCTAGATACGGGTGAACAGAGTTTTGTCACCTCTAAATTAGTTGCTGTGTAATTTTTCTGTTGGGCGTTTCGTCCTCCTTTCCATCAAAAGAAAACAAAAACAAAAATTGGACATCATTAATCTTTAGAGTAAAAATGTGAAAAATGATTAAAAAACTATTAAAGAGCTTGAAAAAAAATTATAAATAATTTAAAAATGCACACATCATCGATTTTAGAATAAAATATGAGAAGGATGACTAATATTATTTAAATTTAAAATGAAAAGATAGTTAAAATAAAAAAGTTAAAAATGTAATTAAATCTAGGCTAAATTACAACTTTGATTAATCTGTTTTAGTCTTTTCACGATTTTAGTCCTCCAACTTTTTTTAAAACATTTTTTGTCTTCCACCCCACTTTAGCTCTAGAAAACGCTTATGTGTAAAAAAAGTAATATTTCTTATATATTATAGATCATATTTTCATATTTTCATGTTATATTTCTTAATTATTTTCATATTATAGTAATATTTCTTAATTATATTACAGATCATATTTTCATGTTATAAAATAATTTTATAAATAAATCAATCAAACATTAAATACAAACAAAGTGAAAATAAATAACCTTCATTCATTTTATTCATCTCCTAGAACGGAAACGACGAGGAAATGGAGAGAGAAGCAACGACGAAGAAATGACGAGGAAGAACGAAGAAGCAACGATGATACAAACAACGTTAATTCATTTCCAGGTAATCCCAAGTTTCGAGCTTATGCCTTTTGTTTATCATCCACGAAAACCTTAAATTTTATTTTGATTTCACAGGCCAAAATGTCTTACTCTTATGGTCAACCTTCTTCTAGGTCTAAGGAAGATCAGAAGTATTGTTATAGGTATGTTGTGAACTAAGACTTTGTTTGTTTTGAAATCCTCAACCTTCATGCATATTTATTATATTGTGATTATTTGATGTATTGATTTGTTCTAGGCTAGCTGAGAAAAATGCAATTAGGTTAAGGGTTAATCATGGTGGATAATTTTTTCTTCATTCTTGCAAGATCTTTGTTAATAGAAAGGTAGAAGAAATGAACTGGGAATTTGATGTGGATTACATGTGTTAGATAGATTTTATTAAGGTTATCAACAAGTTGGATTATGTAAGAATTAAGGGCATGTGGTTTCATCACCCGAAGTTTTCATTTGAGTGTGGGCTTAGACCTCTTAACAATGATGCAACTGTCTTAAAATTCGGGGAAGACATGAATGATTATGACCTTGGTAATATCTACGTTAAGCATTTAGTATATGTACATGATATTATATCAGAAGAAGAAGTGAAAAAGTAGGTTGAACCTGTACATGATTCAATTGAGATCGAGTCGGATGATGAAGTACATATGGCTGAGAGGAAATAAGAAAATATGGAAGAGATGGAAGAAATAGATGTAAAAGAGAGGGAAGAAGCAAATGTGAAATTAACTATTTTTTAACTGATCAAAATAAATCTCAATTGATAGAGTTATGTATTAATTCTTAACATGTTTAAGATAAGTTTGACATGTGCACACAAATTTTTTTAAGATAAAAAACTATAAATAATTTAACACTTATGTACTAATTTTGAGAGGAGAGATGAACTTGTGGAAGTTCATAGCAACTAGAGCATTGATAAAGGAAATAGTCTCTCAAGTGAGGATTTAAATATAATTGGAGAGACTGATTTTTTTCTAATAATGAACTTTATTGAGACTGGTGAAGAAGTTAACTCAGAAGAGGATTCTAGCTCCGTTGATGCCACTCAGGTTATTGTTGAAGAGGAGATTCTGAATGTCAACTGTAAGGTAACTAAAGACGTGGTGTTTCTACAATATTCCTGGGCCAACATGATGGAAACAAAACATTCTAGGAAGGGGATTGGTGATAGTGAGCACAATATAAGGATTTTGGATGCAGATGGTTTTAAGCAAGTTCAACAAAATCGAGGAAAAAAACTCAGTTAAAAAAGCAAACTAGGAGTAACTACACAACTAGGTCTAGGCCAGGTAGCTCTCTTTCTTCTTAATTAACTTCATATATTGGAATGTGAGGGGAATTGCCAACTCTCCTACAAAATTGGCTTTAAAAAGGTTAATTCAGACTAATCAACCTAAGTTTGTTTTTACAGCGGTGTCGTGGATGGAGGTGCATTATTTTCCTTTATCTTGGCTCAACATACTTAATATCAAATTTTTTGTTGTGGACAATAGAAATCAACTCTCTCCAAATTTATGGTGTTCATGTGATAATAGTTTTGATCCAGAAATGGTGGACATAGGGGACCAACATATTTATTTTACAATCAAGGATAATGGGAATACTCTAGGTCTTTCAGTGGTATATGCCTCTACATGTTACTTGGCCAGAAGATCTTTATGGAGAAGGTTGCAAGATATGCTAGAGAATCACAATCTCCTTGGTGTTTTATAGGTGATTTTAACACCATTACTGGTTCTCATGAATACTGTGGTTATTACTCTCCAGCTAGAGGTCCTATGGAAGAGTTTTCCAGTTAGTCTGATCTCAACCATTTGGTTCATATTTCTACTAGTGGTGCTAAATTTATGTGGTCTAACGGTAGGAGTGGCGCTTCCCATACCAAGAAAATATTAGATATATCCATTTGTAACCAAAAAATGGATTGGTGATTTCTCAATCTCGTCTTACTTCACTCTTGTTAAGAAGAGGTCTGATCATTATCCTCTTCTCCTTCAATTCGGCTGTATGGTAGTTAAAGTAAGGTTGCAATTCAAGTTTCTCCAATCGTGGTCTCTTCATCACGACTTTAAAAGAGTGGTGGAAGAATTGTGGAAATCTAATGTGGCAGGATGTCCAATGTATGTTCTTGCGAATAAGCTTCAGATTCTAAAGAAAAACCTCAAAGATTTGAATATTAACATTTTTGGAAATGTGCAAGACCAAGTCAAGAATGCAAAAAAAGATTTGGGGGATATACAGGATAAAATAGAGAAATATAGGTATAATGATGTTCTTGCAGATTTGGAGAAAGAGGCATAGGTTAAGTTGGATAGAGGCTCGGGAGAATGAGGTTTTCTGGAAAGAGAAAGCTAGAGTTCAATGGTTTGTGGAGGGGGATACAAATACGAAATTCTTTCATAGAGTCACTAAAATCAGGAACACTACTAAAACTATTAACTCCTTGAAGATTGGTGTAGTTTGTTGTAGATGCATGCTCGAGTTTTTATGATGTCAAAACCCATGGAAAAGCTTGAGTGTGTGTGCTACAAGGCTAGATGATGAAGAAGAGCAAATAATCTAGAAAAGGCCAGATGTGTCGACGAAATTGCCTCTCCAGTCAACGCACGTTTAAGGGCAACACCCTGGATGTTACGTGCCGACCCTTGAGTCGACACATATGTAAATGAAGTATGGGAGCTAAAATAAAAAAGACTGCATCGACGCATCCCCCTGGTGTCGTCGATGCATCAAGAGTGAAGGCCCAACGCGTTGGCTCTAGATGTTACGCGTCGACCCTCCCTCCTGGAGCGGTCGACGCATCTCCCTATTGTAGCATTTAATTAATTTTTTTGCCTCATTTTCATTCATTAATTCTAACACGTATAAATAGATTTATTTTGTCATTTGAGATTTTTTGAACAAGAATAGAGTGAAAGATACCCATAGAGAGCATTTCATCTTCAACATTCCTTCTTCAAATTCAACTTCTCCAAAAATCAAAGTGGTTGAATTCAAGATCCAAGAATTGTTGATAACATCAGAATTGAAGATTTGCTGCAGATTTGGGTTGTGTTTTACGGGCTCTATCTTGAATAAAACTGTTAAGGTTTTGTCCTCTTAGATCCAGATCGGTGCAGGGTTTTTTGGTACTAATCTTCGCTTTGCAAGATTCAGCCGAGTGAAGCATCAAGGAGCAGTGGGTTCGCTTGATTTTGTCACGGTAACCAGAGGATCTTGAAGGAAGAGTTAAGGTTCGATCTTTTTCGATTGATATTAGTCGAGAGAAAGAAATTCTACAGCAAATTGGTAGAGATTTCAAGTATCGCTAATCGGAGGTGTACTCGAAGTGATCGAAGCTTGGTTTGGATCGAACCAAGGATCGTGAAGAAGATAGGTTCATCATCCTCAATTAAAATTGTGTGAAAAGGGAACTATTTCTTCACTTGTTACAATTTGAAATTTTATGAAAAACTTCTCAACTCTAAATTTTAGAGTTGGGGGCAGACGTACACCACGCGAGGACGAAGGGTGGAGTTGCCTTAACAAATTCTTGTGTTCTTTTTCGCATTTACTTTCATTACTTGATTGATCAAATTTGTTGGTTTAAAATTATCAAACTTGTATAAACTGAATTTGTGTTGTGTCGAGGTTTAACTAAAACCTTCGTAACTTTCCTCTTGATTGTTACGTGACAATTATCGACAACGCAAATTCGTTAATGCAACATTTGTGAACTTTGCTTAAAAGGTGTTTGATGAATTGTCTCACATAAAAATTTCTTTTTATGATTAAGTTTTGTTTCTTACTATTCGCATTGGAAGTATTTGATACTTAAGGTGATATCTAAGACGATTAATAAAGTGTATTCAAAGTGCATTGATTAAAGTGATTTTTCTCACTTTTTCTTAATGGTTTGCATATCTGATCTTCTCAATAGCGGATCGTTTAGACGATTGAAAATCTTGGAGGCTTTCGTTACTATTTTTTTTAACGCGCAAATTTTAAAAACCCGATATATTCAACCCCCCTTCTAGATCGAGCACATCGTCTAACAAGTGGTATCACGAGCGTCAGTTTATCTAGTGCTTCGCAATATTACTTTGTAGAAAATGGAGAACGATCCAAAAGGGGCTTATAATAGAGCTCTGGTTTTCACCGGTGAAAACTATAGCTATTGGAAAGATTTTATGTGTGTTCATATCACATCTATTGATAGAAAGATATGGAAAGTTATCGAAAATGGTCCCATGGCAATAACCATGACCAACAAAGATAACGTTATCATACCCATACTGGAAGCACTATGGGATGAACATGATGAGAAAAATTATGCCTATGACTAGAAGGGTAGAAACATGCTTATAGTTGCCTTAGGCGTCAGTGAATACTTTTGAGTATCTGATTGCACCACAGCCAAAGATATATGGGATGCCCTACAAATTTCCCATGAAGGCACAAATGATGTTAAACTTGCTAGAATAAATACCTTGACTTAAGAGTTTGATCTCTTTCACATGAAGCATGGTGAAACCATTATCGATATGAAAAAGAGATTCTCTCACATTATTAATCGCTTAGACACTCTTGGTCATGTTAATCCCAATGCAGTTGTGTTATACCCCAAAATTTGCCCTTATATTTTTCAAGTCAATACACATATTCATACTCAAGAATTTCTCAAGGATTGACCAGATGAACTCACTCCTAAGCAATCAACCCACAACTAGGGTTTTGGTTCTCTCAAGTCAAAAATGGTTTCTAATTCTTCAAATGATCATCATGCCTTCTCACATGTCTCAAGGTATCACCATGCCAAGTTTCAAGCCTCACAGCTCAAGTTTGCTCAATAAATTGCTCAAATGGTTGAAAATCAGTTGTATTGGACAAAAAGTTAACTATGGTCAACATACAGTCAAACTTCATCATTTTTTTTCAACATCAAGATTTTGAAGTCACATTCATAATTTTATAGAGGGTTGATCATGATTCATCAAGAAAACTCAAGATTTGATCAAAAGTCAAAGATTCTAAATTAGGGTTTTTTGATAAAAAAAGTCAACAGAACTTTGACCAGGCATAACTTTCACATACTTTATCAGAAATTTTTCCAACAAAGCTCATCTTGAATAGAATTAAATTCTCTACAACTTTGTGTATCACAAGCTTTGGCAAAAACTGATTCATTTGAGAGTTATGGATCAAGACATTATAGGTCCTTCTAGAAGTCAACAAAACGTCATCTTTTTCCAAAGAAGTGTACATGAACATGGAAGCTTGAATGAAGATGAAACCAAAAGGAGTGTTTAGAGGACATATTGAGAGTTCTAAAAAGTCCAAGAACACTTCAAAATGATAAAAATTCAGCAAGATACAACTTGTGCAAGTTTGGCATTTTTTAAGAGGTGCATGAATGGAAATACTAAGCAAATTCAAATTTTTTCCAAATGGGCCATGGTTTTTATAGTTTGGACTTATTTCTAAGATAGTCCATGACTTCTAAGACCACTTGCACGCCTCTCTTTAATTAATTTTATTTATTTTGGAATTTATTCATTTAAATCCAATTTTAATTAAAATAAAATGCCAAAAATCAAATGGATGAATGCAAGGCTAAATATTTATCATTCTTGGGGTGCAAGTAAGTCATAGCAAGCTAGCCAAATCGTACAAGAGATGATTGCATGAGATTGAAGCAAAATTGGAAGATTTTGATACAAAACTTCAATCAAATATTTTCCCATAAATGCAATATATTTCTCTCAAGTTTCTGACCTAATTTCATTCCTCTATAAATACTCAACACCTTCAGACATAAAGGACACGGATTCAGCAGCCAAGCAACTATGGTTTATACTTCAAAATTTTCAAGTGAAGTTGCATCATTGAATCCCTTATTGCAGCCAGTTCCAAGCAGTAATTCGTATTCCTGAGGTATTATGGAGTAACTACAAGTCCAAAGCCATGACCAAACGTCCCTGAAACTTACGCATCATGAACTCAGTTTGCATCACCTTTGTAAAATTCATATTTTTGTTTTTATCGTATTTTAATGTGAACTAACCATGATAACGTATTCTTGAGGTGTCATAGAACAGGTTTGATCCATCGTTTGCAAGGTTTGATGCCTAAACTGTGAGATGTCATTGTTAGGGCTTCGAGCTCATGAAACTTCATATCTAGGGCTACAGATAGTTTCAGACCAAATTAACCATACCACTAAATTTGTAGCATCCTAAATATGCGATATGGGCTTTTGGTTTTCGTTTTTTGATTGATTTTGCAGGTTTTTGAATTTTGTCTCGTCGAAGAAGACAACCAGACCATCGTCCGCGGTGTCGCTGACCTGGGTCAAGGGTTTTGTGTGCATGCGTGGCAGTATCTGTCCTTCTAATTGGCTAGCATAACAAACCTGGGGCCCACAATTGACTTGTTTGAAAAATCAAAAGGAAATGCTTTGGGCACATATGATCTGATGGTTGTAATTCCATAACAGACAAGATCGACGGCTCAGATGGCAAGGCGAGTTGCTGGTAATCCTGGGGGACCGAGTTCGACCCCTGGCGTCCCCCAGCCTTTTTCAACCTTTTTTCCAATTCTTTTTCTTTTCATATTTCTTAATTATTTTCTTTCTTAATTAATTAATTAACTTAATTCACCATTAATTAATTAGATATTAATTAGGTTAAATAATTAGTTTAATTAGGATTAATTTTCAATTAACTTTTTATTATTATTTTAATTAATTAATTTAATTAGTTTAATTTAGGTTAATTTATTTAATTTAAATTGAATTTCTTTTATTAATTAAGGACAATTAGACTTAGGGTTTTCCGATTCACCCGATTTTCACATAGTAATTAGGGTTTCTACTAACCTAAAACTTTTGTTACTAACTTTAAACTCACTGACTTTCCTTTTTCAAGCTTCTCCCGACTTTATTTCTTTATCCCGATTAATTCCGTTTCGCCCGTATTATTGTAACTGCTTCCAGGATGTATAATTTTCGTGCACATTCCTTTTATCATTATGTATCTGCTCATGGGATGTAATAGATAATTAGGACATTTTAATTTCTGCACCCCTATTATGTAACTACCCCAAAGTCCTGTAATAGCTTAGGGTTTTACTTTTCCGCACTTTTACTTTCCGCACCTTTATTTTTTGTACATATATAAACTACTTAGATGTATGGCTAATAGGATTGTATGATAAGATCTTAAAATCAACGTTAGATCACCTTAAACAATCAAGATAAAATATCTGAATCAACACACTTCTCACACTTGCACCCCCTAGGATAATCTCTCTTGTTGCCTTCGAAATAAAATGGCCATGTCCCTCGAACGTAGGGGTTCCGTTAGCAAAGACCCTCGATTCAAAAATCATCACAAAGATCATAGTCCCTCGATGATCCTCAATGTTGCCTAGGAATATATGATCTCGTCCCTCGGTTGTTTCCTACGAATAAGTGATGATCGTCCCTACGAATTACAAAGGTATCCTTACATGTTGCCTTCAATGACCATACGATGATCCTACGATTGTCCCTTCACATCCAACAAATAAAGTTACCTACCAACTAATGGTATGGATAGCCTTATCCTAAAGGAGAAGGAAAATAACAAGAAACGACCATTCTGAGTAGGTAAATAAGACTCTATTGCTTGCTCCAATCAAAATGCTTTTCACACCTCAAATTTGTTTTCAAACTATTTTTTTTCAAACAAACACTTTGTATACATTCCAACGAGAATCATTACAAAGTTCAACATTTTCCAAACAAATATTTCTAAATACTTTGTATACATTATTGAGGACTGATACAAGAATCATTACGAAGTCAAAGTGAAATACTTTTCAAATAATTTTCAAAATACTTTTCAAACCACACAAATACATAAAGCAATTTTTTCAAAAAGTGAGCTAAGAAATTAAGAGCCCGTAGATAACTGTGGATGGAAAGGATGCTAATACCTCCCCTTTTCATGATTACCTCCCTTACTCAGAATCTATCAAAGGTCTTTTCTAATCTTTTCACCTTTCCTTTATTAAATAAAAGAAAAGTCGGTGGCGACTCTTGCTATCCGCAACATTTGTGATAAAACGCAAAACAAACAAGTCAGTTCTCCCACCGTGTTACAAGTTGCTACTAACAAAATCTTGAGATGTCTTAACAGGAAATGGAAACCGAAAGTTACCTCTACTAAGGAAGCAAACAACCTATCCACTCTCGACATCACAACACTATTTGGCAAGCTCCAAGAACATGAACAAGAGCTCACAAATCTCAACAAGCACGAAAAGAAAGAAAGAAAGGCAAAGCAAAAAGATACGAAAAATAAGTCTATCTCATTGAAGGCTTCAAGCTCAAAGTATTCCACCAACAACTCATGTGTTAGTGAGTCTAGTGATGATGATGAGAGCTCGAGTGAAGATATGGGGTAGTTTGTGAGAAAATATCACAAATATATTTGAAAGAATGAAGTGCAACACTCAGACAAAAATCTCGTCAACTATAGGCAACAATCTAAGATATCTAAACAAGGTGATGACAAGAAATCAAAATCAAGGGGATCATGCTTCAATTGTGGGAAACTCGGACACTACAAGCCGGATTGTCCCCTTCTCAAAAGAGACAAAGGAAAAGACAAATTCCAAATAAGACCTAACAAAGCTAGAAGAGCTTACATTGCTTGGGAAAGTGATAGTGATGAATCTAACAAGAGTGACTCTAGCAATGAAGAAGAAATGGTGAAATTTTGTATTATAGCTCATCAAGGAAAGAAGAAAAAGGTAAACACTCTAAGTATGATCATAGTAATAAAATATCTCGTTTAGAATTACAAAATGCATTTGACACTCTACATCATGAGGCTAGAGAAGCTTTCAAACGACTAGCCTCAAATAAGAAATTTTTCATACCTTGAGCATAAAGTCTCTGAATCTAAAAAGGAACTTGAAGCTCTTAAGGAGTATATGATTGAGAAGGTCAAATGTGATCGCGAAGATGACAAGATGTCTCGGCATGATTGGCACGGATGTGAAACTTGTCATATTTGGTAAAGAGAAGTTAAAACTCTTAAAGCTAAACTTGAGAAGGCTTTGCAACCCAAAATTGCACATGCTATTGATAGATCAAATTTCCGAAGTAGTATGATTAATCCTTATAAAAAATATACTTATGAAATTATAGATCAATCTAGCAAATGCAATTATTCCAACACATTGATTTACCTATATTGTTGCAAAAAGGGACATATCATTAAAAAATATCGTTTTAGGAGATTTCTAGTTCCTCAGGGAATTTTTCAATGGTTGCCTAAATGAAACTCATGTACGTCTCACACACAAGGACCCAATAAAAATTGAGTACCTACTTCCCTTGTTTAAATTAGCAGGTGGAATGTCTTGAGACTACGGAGAGAAGATGGTTCCTCGATAGTGGGTGCTCAAGACATATGACGGGCGACATATCCTTATTCTTTGACTTTATGGCTAAGAAGAAAGCATTTGTTACCTATGGTGACAATAACAAGGGAGAAATACTCGGTAAAGTTAGTGTCGGTAATCCCTCTTCTACTACTATCTCTGACGTCCTTTTAGTTGATGGTCTTAAACACAATCTCATTAGCATTAGTCAATTGTGTGACAAAGGATACAATGTCTATTTTTCTAAATATTGTGGCTCTATTAAACACAATCTAAATAAAGAGGATGTGTTCAAAGGCTTGAGGGTTAATAATGTATACATGCTAGACTTGAATGAAGTATCCGTGAAAGGTGCCAAATGCCTAATCTCCTTAAATGAAAATTCTTGGCTTTGGCATAGACATCTTGCTCACTTAAACTTTGATTTCTTAAATAAAGTTGTCTCAAAAGATTTAGTAGTCGGATTACCTATACCAAAATTTTCAAAGGATCACTTATGTAATGCGTGCCAAATGGGAAAGCAAACAAGAATCTCGTTTTAAATCTAAAAATATTGTATCCACAACAAGACCTCTTGAACTTCTCCATATGGACCTCTCTGGACCTTCCAGGATTAAAAGACTAGGGGAAATTATTATGGATCTGTCATTGTTGACGACTACTCTAGATTCTGTTGGACACTTTTCTTAGCAAATAAGAGCGACACCTTTCCAGCATTCGAAAAGTTTGCTAAGATCTTACAAAACAAATTAAATGCAAACATTATTACTATTCATAGCGATCACGGAGGAGAATTTGAAAATGATTTGTTCAACAAGTTTTGTGCTAAGCACGTAATTGATCATAATTTTTCTGCACCACGCACCCCCCAACAAAATGGAGTTGTGGAGCGTAAAATCGTATTTAGAAGAACTAGGAAGAACTATGATCAATGAAAATTGTCTTCATAAATTTTTGTGGGCCGATTCCATTAACACAACTTGTTATGTTTTGAATAGGGTCCTAATACATCCTTTTCTAAACAAAACTCCCTATGGACTTTTGAAAGGAAGAAAACCAAATATTTCTCATCTTCGTGTGTTCGGATGTAAATGTTTTGTATTAAACAATGAAAAGGAAAATCTAGGTAAATTTGACTCAAAAGCTGATGAAGGTATCTTCCTTGGATACTCTCATTCTAGTAAAGCTTATAGAGTATACACTGAAAGGTTACATATTGTTTAAGAGTTTGTGCATGTTTTCTTTGATGAATCCTATCCGAAAAAAGTCGGAAAGGGTAGTTTGTTTGATGGTGCAGGTGTATCTTCGGAAAGCATACTAAAAGATCCCAAAAAAGACTCTGAATCTACTAATAACGAGGAAGAGTTGGATCAAGTATCCGAGGAAATAGGGGAGGTTCATCCAAGTAATAAAGATGATATTACTTTGGAATGGAAAACCTATAAGGATCATCCCATTGACAACATCCTTGGAGACATATCAAAGGGAGTCACCAATCGCTCTAAGATAAGTAACTTTTGTAAATTATTTCGTTTTCGTCTCACAAATTGAACCTAAAAATTCTAAAGAGGCCTTACTCAATGAACATTGGTTTTTAGCTATACAAGAGGAACTTAATCAGTTTAAGAGAAATGAGGTTTGGAACCTTGTCCCACCTCCACGAGATCATCGAATCATTGGCACTAAATGGTTCTTTAGGAACAAACTTAACGAAAATGGAATAATAACTCGCAACAAGGCCCGCTTTATTTCCGAAGGGTATAATCAAGAGGAAGGCATCGATTATGAGGAAACTTATGCTCTGGTGGCTCGACTTGAGGCTATACGCCTTTTACTTGCATATGAATGCTCACAAAAATTTAAATTGTTTCAAATGGACATAAAGAGTGCTTTTCATAATGGATACATTAATGAGGAGGTCTATGTGTCTCAACCCCCCGGTTTTGAGAATTTTGAGAATCCTAACTATGTTTATAAACTTAACCATGCGTTATACGATCTTAAACAAGCTCCTAGAGCTTGGTACGAACGTCTTAGTAAATTCTTATTAGATAAAGGATTCTCAAGAGGTAAGGTTGAGACAACCCCTTTTATTAAACGTTAAGGAAAACACTTCATTCTTGTCCAAGTCTATGTAGATGATATCATTTTTGGTTCCACTAATATATCATTGGTCAAGGAGTTTTCTAAGCTTATGCAGGAGAATTTGAAATAAGCATTATGGGGGAGTTGAACTACTTCCATGGACTTCAAATAAAGCAATTAAACAAAGGAACTTTCGTGAGCCAAACAAAATATTGTCTTGATTTGCTTAAATGTTTTGATATGGTTAACTCAAAGGCAATTGACACCCTTATGCCTACTGTAGTAAATTTAGACCGCGATGAAAATGGTAAGTCCGTTAACACAAAGCAGTATAGAGGTATGATTAATTCTCTTTATTTGACTGCCTCTCGTCTGGATATCATGTTTGGTGTTTGCATGTGTGCCCGATATGAATCATATCCCAAGGAATCACATTTAAAATCTGTTAAGCGAATACTTAGGTTTCTTTGTGGTACCATTAAGTATGGTATTTAGTTCTCCAAGGGAAGTGATTGTTCCTTATTTGGATACTCCGACTCTGATTTTTCCGATTGAAAATAGGATAGGAAGAGCACGGGTGGTACTTGTCACTTCTTTTCTAATTCTTTAGTAAGTTGGCATAGCAAGAAGCAAGTTTATGTTGCCTTGTCAACCGCCGAAGCGGAATATGTCGCGGCTGGTAATTGTTGTGCCCAAATTTTGTGGCTAAAGCAACAACTACTCGACTTCAATGTCCATCTTGGACGTATACCCATTTTATGTGACAATACTAGTGCTATCAATCTAACTAAGAATCTGGTCCTACACTCTCGCACAAAACATATCGAAATAAGACACCACTTCCTTAGAGATCATGTGGAGAAAGGCGATGTAGTTTTTGAGCATGTTGTAACACGGTGGGAGAACTGACTTGTTTGTTTTGCGTTTGATCGCAAATGTTGCGGATAGCAAGAGTCGCCACCGATTTTTCTTTTATCCAATTAAGGAAAGGCGAAAAGAACAGGAAAAGACCTTTGTTAGATTCTGAGTAAGGGAGTTGGTTATGAAAAGGGAAGGTATTAGCACCCTTCCCATCCGTAGTTATCTACGGGCTCTTAATTTCTTTAGCTCACTTTAATTGTTTGTGTGTGTGTTTGAAAAGATTTTTGAAAAGGCATTTCACTTTGACTTTGTAATGAGTCACGCTGGAATGTATACGAAGTGTTTGGAAATTTTTTGTTTTTGGAAAGGACTTTGTAATGGTTCACGTTGGAATGTATACAAAGTGTTTTGAAAAGATTTTTGAGAAAAATGTGAGGTGTAAAAAGATGTTTTAATTTGAGCAAGCAAAAGAGACTTATTACCTACACAGAACGGTCGTTTCCGTGTTATTTTGCTTTCCTTTAGAATAAAGCTATCCATACCATTAGTTGGTAGGTAACTTTATTCGTTGGATGTAAAAGGGACATCGGATGGTCATAGAAGGTAACTTGTAGGGATATCCTAGCACATTCGTAGGGACGATCATAACTTTTCATAGGCAACAACCGAGGGACGAGATCATGTATTCGTAGGCAACATTGAGGGACTATGATCTTTTAAGTCGAAGGGACTATGATGATACTTCGTAGGCAACCGTGCTAAGATACCCCTATGTTCGAGGGACTTCACCATTTATAAGGCAACGAGAGAGAATACGCTAGGGGGTGCATGTGTGAAAAGAGTGTTGTATTCAGATATTTATCTTGTGATTAGTGATCTATATTGATTTTTATCTTGCCATACACGCCTAGTTACTAGCAATTTAATAGGTGCAGAAAGTAAATTGCGGAAATGTAAAGAGTCCTACGCTATTACATGGCTTTGGGGCAGATACATAATAGGAGGTGCGGAAAGTAAATGCGGAAAGTAAAATCTCGCTATTCCATGATAAAACTTGCAACTTATACATCCTTTGTAGAATTTTAAAAAAATGCAAGAAAAATAAATAGCAGGAAAAATGATTTAAGTGAAAAAAAACTAAGTCCTAGTATTTTTGGTATTTTGAAAATTAGAGTTTATGTGAAAACAACTTAATTCTAATTGATTTTAATTAATTAAAAAAAATTAGTGAATACTAACCTAAATTAAATTAATTAAATAAGTTAAAAGAAAGGTATTTGTGAAATTATCTAATTAACCAAATTAATTAACCTAGTTACTAATTAATTAATTAATTACTTAAAAAAAATAGAAAATAAATAAGAATAAAAAAAAGCCAAAAAAAGAGCTTCTGGCAGAAGCTATCCCAGAAGCTGGAGCTTCTAGAGGTTCTGTTGCTGGAGGCGCCTAAAAGCATGAGCTTCTGGGGGTTCTGATGCTTGAGGCGCCCAGAAGGTGGACCTTCTAGGGGTTATGGTGCTGGAAAGGGTCCAGAAGCTAGAGCTTCTAGAGACTACGGATCAGGACGCCCCGGCCGGTGCTTGGGACTTCTCATCTGGGGCCATCCAGTTGGAGCCCGCAGGGGCCCGAAGATGGAGCTTTCCTTGGGAGTACCGGTCGGAGCTTTGGTGTGGAGAGGACCCGTGTGGAGCTCGGAGGCATTACTCGAGATCCGAAACCGCAACGCAAATAGTGAAAATAAAAGGCAAAAGATGGGGTTTGAACCCACGACCTGATAGAGAGAATGACATAGTGGGTGCAAGGTGAACCGCTGGGGCGGTGATACATTCATTCATCCTTCTGGACCCATAAATATGTAAGTGTTATTGGTCTCTGAGTCAGAAGCGCCGGAGCAAAGCTCCGGTCGTCTTCTCCGGGTTGCTTCAAACATCATCCTGCAAAATAAATAGTATGAACGCAACAAGGGTGCCCTATCCCCCTAATTCAAGGGCTACGAATCGATTGGTGGTGTTAGTTCATTCTGAATCGGCCTAGAACTATAGATACGAAGCTCCTCCAGTTCATGCCCTAACAATGGCAACCAGCGATTAAGCCATGGAAAACTTCAAACGACTGCCCAGATCTGTTCTATATCATGCTATAAACATATTAGAAACATTAGTTGCAAGCAAATCACACTCAAACGTAAAACACGAATTCAAAGAAAAATGCAAATCGGAGTAGTATGTATGGCATGTTTTAACGTGTTATGATCATGTATAATGATGCTTACTTACTCAAACTTACCTCAGGAGCACAATGGAATGCTTAAAAGTGACTGAAAATGGATGGAAAATAGAACACGAGTTTGCCAACTTCTTGAAAAATTTGAGAGTTTTTTAGGGTTTGTGAGAGACTGGCTATACGTGTGAGAGGCTGTCCAAAAAGTCTTTTTGTCTTGTAAGAATGCTAGGTATATATAGGAGAATGGAATTAGGTCAAGGCTTTAAGAGAAAATATTTTCTTTAAATGGAGTATATTTGATTGGAAATTTGCATGAAATCTTTCCAAATTTTCTCAATCTCTTCCTCAATCTTCTTGCACGAAATTGACAGCTTGTAATGAGCTATCTTGGACCCCAAGCCATGCAAATATCAAGCCCAACTTGCCTTATTATGTTTTGTATTATATTTAATCAAATTTGAATTTAAGCCATTTAACTCAAAAATAAATAAATAAAAGGATAGAAGGCGTGGCATGCAACATGGAAGTCATGGATAATCTCATAATCAAGTTTGAATCATAAAATCTTAGGCCCATTTGAAAAATATTTGCTTTTGCTAGGTATTTTCCTTCATGCACCTCCTCAAAAATGCTCAACTTGCACAGTTTGTATCTTGCTCAATTTTCAACACTTTTGAGTATTCTTGGACTTTTAGAAAGATCAAGATGTCTTATAAACAACCTTTTGGTTTCATCTTCATTGGAGTTTCCATGCTCATGAACACTTCTTTGCAAAAAGATGACTTTTGTTAACTTTTCTAGAAGGACCTGTAATGCTTTGATCCATAACTTCCAAATGAAACATAAGACATGAATATAGAATTGAATTCTCTTCAAAATGAGCTTTGGTGGAGAAATTTCTAATGAAGTATGTGAAAGTTATGCTTGGTCAAAGTTCTATTGACTATTGTCTAGAGAAGTCCTAATTTGGAAACTTTGACTTTTGATCAGATCTTGGATTTCTTGATGAATCATGATCAACTCTTGATCAAATGATGAATATGACTTCAAAATATTGATGTTAACCTATGTTGTTGACCACAATTGACGTTTTGTCCAATACAGCTGATTTTCAACCATCTGAGCAATTGGATGAGCAAATTTGCCTTGTGAGACTTGAAACATGACATAGTGATCCCTTGGAACATAGGATGAGGTATGATGACAACTTGAAGTATTATAAATACATCTTGACTTGAGAATAGCAAAACCCTAGCTTGGATTGATTGCTTAGGAGAGGGTTTGTCTGGTCAACCCTTGTGAAATCCTTGAGAATTGAGATGTTAATTGTCTTGAGAAATAGGAGGGAAAATTTTGGGGTATAACACACGTTGATAGCAACAATCAACTTGCGGATATTTTTACTAAACCGCTTGTGACTGAGCCTTTCTTCCATATCCGAAGGGAACTCGACGTTCTCGATATCTTGGACCGATTGCATCTCAATTGAGGTGTATGCTCTAAATTTTATTTATTATTACCTTCTTTCACTATTCACTTTGTGATAGCTTTTAGTATAAGGTCCATGAAAAATCTTCATGAAGGTAGTATCTCTCTAACTCTTAAATATTCTCTTGACCATAAATATGTGTTTACTTGATTTTCTACTTGACTTGTGATCGGTGTGTGCTTATGTGCAAGTGATGCTTATGTGTTGTTTATTCTTCATCACTACATGTCTTAAATTTTCAGAAAATTATAAGTGTCAAAATGGATGAGTCGACCCAAACATATACCTGCATCGGTGCACTCGCTTTATTCAGTTCAATAATAATTTTCATAGTAGTTGCATCAAAGCATGGCCTCGGGGAGGTCGACGCATCATTTAAAAATTTAGGTTTTATTTTATATTTGAAATTATGGCAATAGATACTTGATGCCAAGGAGAATGTTATGACACCGTATCTGACAAACAGTTAACAATCCACACAGTAATTTAAAAGGCAGTAAAGAACACAATCAATTGTTAACCCGGTTCAGTGTGTAACTACACCTACATCTGGGGGATACCAAGCCAGGGAGGAAATCCACTATAAGTAGTATTAATTCAGGAATAAACCAACCAGTTTATCTCCTTCACTTAAGACCTACCCAATGCAACTTCAATCTAAGTCCTACTTAGACCTGAGTTCCTACTCACACTCCCTCAATCATAACAGTGATACTAACCTAATGATTAATAGAATAGTGAAGACATTCTTCAATAAACATACTTGATTTTGCTTCAAAGCTTTAATCAAGAGACACAATACTCGTGCTTCAAAGCTTTGAGTGATAAACTACCCTTACAACCAAAAGATAATTGCTTGGCTCACAAGAATTACTAAAACTCAAATTACAGTCTGCTTCTTGTTCTTCTCAGAAAAGACGCCACCACCAACATCAGGGTTTGTAACATATTATAGAAGCAGTAAAGTCTTCAACTTGGGCTTCCATAAAAATAACTAGGGTTAACCAAAGTTAACCTAAGGACTTGGTCTTTACAACATAACAAATTAGGGTTAAACAAAGTTAACCTAATGTCCACGTGAGCATATCATCTAATCATTATAATCCAGCTCACAACAGCTCAACAGAATCCTGAAAACCCTCAGGAAAAGAAAATCTGCATAATAATATATTATGCACAGAATGTCATAACATTGGTCATGACATTATCCATTCTGCTTGCAGATTTCCAGCATAACAGATCATAACATGATTATTATGCTATCCCACCATACTGAGTTGTACATGTCAAATACTTCTTCTGCAGAATTTATCTTCAACCCAGAATGTCATGACATCAGTCAAGACATTGACATAAACTGGTTTTACCAAAAATTAAAGCCAACATAAAACACTTACAATATTTAGGGTTCATTTGTGCATAATCCTCATTTCATCCCAAAGAGAAAAATGAAACCCTAACCCCTCCATGACCTCCAGACTACTTTTCTTTTGTTCTTCATCAAAATCCTTCAGAGATTCATCATGGCATCTCAAAAGGTGGCTAAGAAAAGGATTTTCAGCGGAGGATCTTCTCAAACTCCGAAAGATTTACAGTTAACTTCTCTCTTACTTCTCTCCACATATTTAACTGAGGTCTTTGAAAAATTTAGAAATAGGAAGGTTGTAAAGTAACACTTTGTCACCATGAAAACCCTAGAGGTAGAACATTTGGCTGATATCATTTACCTAATTAGCTTTCAAGGTCTTCAACCCTTCTTTGCTTGTAGTAATAAGTACAATGAATATTGTGTTAGGTTATTTTATGCTGGTATAAAGGAAAAGTTTGAGGGTCCTGTGTTTCGTTATCGTATTGACAACAAGTTCTTCATGGTATCATCTCCTGTTTAGAAGGATCTTCTCAATCTTGATTCTGAAGAAAAAAATGCTATTAGGATTTCTGACTCAACTGATCTTGTTGGATATGATTTTAAGACTGCTTTGAACTCTATGTTTAAGACACCATATGTTGAACACGTTGTCAACAATGGTCTCTTTTCGCCTAATGTCACCACAGGCTCACTAGCACCGTTTGACAGGATCCTATACTGGTTTGTGGGGCATATCATTCGGCCTAAAAAGGGTGGCCTATCAAGAATCGACAAATTTGATGTCAAAATCATGTTCTGCTTAAAAAATAAAATAAAGGTCAATTGGCCTCATTACCTTGCCAGCAGAATGTTTGGTCTCCGTGACTCTACTCGCGGCACTTCCTTATGTTATGACTCTTTCATTCAAAGAATCTTGAACCGCGAACGAGTTCAAGTTGTTGGCATCCCTTATGTAACTTTTGACATGGATCAAGATTTCACTCACAAATCCCTTAAGCTTATGGGATTCATATGGTGCCCCCAACGACAAGCTTTTTGTCACATTATGAGATCAAATGCAACTCAAATCAGAAATGCAAGTGATGATAATGATGATGAGATTGAGGTAATGTTTGATGAGGAAAATGAAGGAAATAATGCTGAAAATTATGAAGGGAACATTGAACAAATGGAAGAAGATGTTGGTGTGGCTGCTGGTCAAAGTGACATGGCTCGGGTTCTTGCTCAGATGCAACAAATGAAGCTGTATATGCGTGAAGACCTAGCTGCTCAAAATGAAAGGTTATCCATTTATGAAGCAACATAAACTAAGCGATACAACACCTTCCATGGAATGATTCAATCTCAAGCCGAAAGCTTTGCATCCTTCCAAAATCATTTTGCTCATTACTACCCATTTAACCCATCTGACCAGCCTCCTACGGCTGAAAACTGATTATCATATCTCTGCATTTTTTTCTATTGTAATTTGTTTTTATTGTCATGGCCGTACTGTGTGTTCGTGTGTGACTTACTTTTCGTGTATTAGTAGCTCCATGAATGTTTATTTAATTTTTCTGTACAATGCTTCACTTTGTGTATTCATTGTGTTTCTAAAATTGCATCTTGTTTGACAAATGCCTTTTTTTGTTATATTGTGTTATCATTAACCTTGCCTCTCTATTTTTGATGTTGTCAAAGGGGGAGAATGTGATAAATAAAGGCTTATTTATATATGCATACTCTTAGGGGGAGCATTGCTCGTATTCGCATATTACTCACTTAGCTTTTCTTTAGACTTGTATACCTCTGTGCGTCTTTCCTATGTACAGGTAGTATCTTGTGTTTGTCGGTTTTGCCATCATAAAAAGGGGGAGTATGTAGATGCATGCTCGAGTTTTCATGATGTCAAAACCCCTGGAAAAGCTTGAGTGTGTGTGCTACAAGGCTGGCTGATGAAGAAAAGAAAAGAATCCAGAAAAAGGCCAGATGCATCGA
The DNA here is from genome assembly GCA_021764765.1 of Vicia sativa. Taxonomy (NCBI): domain Eukaryota; kingdom Viridiplantae; phylum Streptophyta; class Magnoliopsida; order Fabales; family Fabaceae; genus Vicia; species Vicia sativa. The sequence goes on along the minus strand of CM038793.1, from coordinate 46,952,368 downwards.
CGCAAGGGCCTCTCTAGTCGACGCACGTTTAAGGGCAACACCCTGGATATTACGTGCCGACTCTTGAGTCGAAGCATATGTAAATGAAGTTTGGGAGCTAAAATAAAAAAGACTGCATCGACGCATCCCCCTGGTGCCTTCGACGCATCCAAGATTGAAGGCCCAACGCGTTGGCTCTGGATGTTACGCGCAGACCCTCCCTCCTGGAGCGGTCGACACATCTCCCTACTGTAGATTTAATTAATTTTTTTTGCCTGATTTTCATTCATTAATTAACACATATAAATAGATTTCTTTTGTCATTTGAGATTTTTTGAACAAGAATAGAGTGAAAGATACACATAGAGAGCACTTCATCTTTAATATTCCTTCTTCAAATTTAACTTCTCCAAAAATCAAAGTGGTTGAATTCAAGATCCAAGAATTGTTGATAACATCCGAATTGAAGAATTGCTTCAAATTTGGGTTGTGTTTTGCGGGCTCTATCTTGAATAAAATCGTTAGGGTTTTGTCCTCTTAGATCCAGATCGGTGCGGGGGTTTTGTCCTCTTAGATCCAGATCGGTGCGGGGGTTTTGTACTAATCTTCGCTTTGCAAGATTCAGCCGAGTGAATCCTCAAAGAGCAGTGGGTTCGCTTGATTTTTTCACGGTAACAGGAGGATCTTGAAGGAAGAGTTAGGATTCAATCTTGTTCGATTGATATTAGCCGAGAGAAAGAAATTCTATAGCAAATTGGTAGAGATTTCAAGTATCGCTAATCAGAGGTGTACTCGAAGTGATCGAAGCTTGGTTTGGCTCAAACCAAGGATCGTGAAGAAGATAGGTTAATCATCATCAATTGAATTGTGTGAAAAGGGAACTATTTCTTCACTTGTTATAATTTGCAATTTTATGAAAACTTCTCAACTCTAAATTTTAGAGTTGAGGGCATACGTACACCATGCGAGGACGAAAGGTGGAACTGCATTAACAAATTCTCGTGTTCTTTTTCGCATTTCCTTTCGCTACTTGATTGATCAAATTTCTTGGTTTCAAATTAACAAACTTTCATAAACTGAATTTGTGTTGTGTCGAGGTTTAACTAAAACGTTCGTAACTTTTAGTTTGATCATTACGTGACAATTATCGACAACGCAAATTTGTTAATGCAACACTTGTGAACTTTGCTTACAAGGTGTTTTATAAATTGTCTCACCTACAAATTGCTTATTGTGATTAAGTTTTGTTTTTTACTATTCGCATTGGAAATATTTGATACTCAAGGTGATAGCTAAGACGATTAATAAAGTGTATTCAAAGTGCATTGAATAAAGCAATTTTTCTCACTTTTTCTTAACGGTTTGCATATCTGATCTTATTAATAGCAGATCGTTTAGACGATTGAAAATCAAGGAGGCTTTCGTTACAAATTTTTTTAAACACAGAAATTTTAAAAACCCGATCTATTCAACCCCCTTCTAGAATGAGCACATCGTCTAACATTTGCTATGATAATCATGAGTTTACAGTAGAGAATGCAATGAAATATTTTAGGGATTTATTTGACAATTTTTCTATTTTGCAGGATAATTCTCTGATGGAAAAGGTCATTCCTAATTTAGTCAAGGAGCAAAACAACAATGTGTTAACAATGTTGTTGACAATGCTCAAAGTTCATGGTGATGTTTTCAACCTTAATTGTCACAGTGCAGTTGGCCCATATAGGTTTATCCCTACATTCTTTCAGACTTATTGGAGTGTTATCAAAGATGACATTATTAACGCAACCTTGCAATTCTTCAAAGAAGGCTAGATATCTCTAGGTTATAACTCGAATTCTTTAGTTCTTATTCTTAAGGTTAAGGAGGCTGAGAATATATAGCAGTTTTGGCCGATTGCTCTTGCGAATTTCAAGTTCAAAATCATTACAAATATTCTTGTGGATAGGTTAGCCAAAGTTTTACCCCATTAATTTCTAAGGAGCAGAAGGGTTTCATCGTCGGTAGAAGCATCATGGAGTTCATAAGCCTTACTTCAGAAGTGGCTAATTTTCTCCATAGAAAGACTCTTCGTGGAAATATTATGTTGAAAGTGGATATTGCTAAAGCGTTTTATACGCTTATTTGGAAGTTTATTTTGAAGGTGCTCCATCAATTTGGTTTTTGTGCGCAATTTTTCTTGTGGATTAAATGTATTTTGTCTTCTACCAACATTTCTATATCTATCAACGGGCAACTGGACAGTTTTTTTACTTGCCAAAGGAGGGTTAGACAAGGAGACCCCATTTCCCCGCTGCTTTTTTGGATTACTGAAGATGTCATGAGCCAAGGAATTTCTAAGTTAGTCATAGATAATAAAATCAAGCTCATGAGTGCCTCTAGGAATGTTAAGGTTCCTTCTTACATGTTGTATGTGGATGACATCATTATCTTCATTGGGGTTGCACCTCTACTCTAGACTTCCATCTCTACTTTGTTTTCCTTGTATGTAGAATGTTCGGTTCAGGTTTGCAACACAACCAAATCTTTTATTTATGTTGGTTCTATGTCTCTTGACAGACACAAATTTCTTGCTAACAGATTAGGTTTTTGTCTAGGACAACTTCCTTTTCTTTAGTTGAGTGTTCCTATTTTTAAGGGACACTCCAAAGCCATTTATTTTTGGCCTACGACGGACAAAATTAAAAGTAACTTGGCTATGTGGAAAGCAAGTTTGCTTTCTATTCCAGGTAGAGTGCAATTGGTTCAGTCGATTATTCAAAGTATGACAATTTATTCTATTATGATTTACTCTTGGCCAATTAGTCTTATTAAGTTGGACGAAGGGTGGTGTAGGAACTTTATTTAGAGGGCCAATATTAACAAAAGGAAGTTGGTAACTGTAGCCTAAAAACATTGTTGTAAATAGGTGAAGGACGGTGGTTTGGGTTTAATGTCTTTGAGGGATTTGAATGATGTTTCTAACATGAGACAATGTTGGAGTATTATTAATGGCCAAGAGGATTAGGCGTAGCTGCTGAAAGCTAGAGTTTTTAAAAGAGGTAGATGTGTGACTTATCATGTTTTCTCTTCAATCTGGACAGGAAGCAAACCTTTTCATTCCATTGTCAAATCTAATGCTATGTGGTTGGTTGGTAGTGGCAATAATATCAATTTTTGGCAAGATAATTGGGTCAGTTAATCTCTTAAGGATTTATTCTCGGGAATTACTCAAGAGCCTTTTGATTCTAAGTTTAAGGATTATCTTCAGGATAACGTAAATGTTATTCCTAATGAGATTCTTCGGTTTTTCCCTCAACTATGCAAATGTATGACTCTGTTTTTGTAAATCATCATGTTTCTAATAGATTTATTTGGAAGACCTCTGATAATGGTCATCATTACCTCAAATATGCGTATAATTTTTGTAGCAAGTTTAGCACTTGGACCTGGGGCAAAAAGATTTGAAACGTTGTCGTTCCTCCGTCTCAGTCCTTGTTGTTCTGGAGGATTTTTCACAAAAAACTGCCAACGAAAATTCTATGATGTGTCGTGGTTAATATCTCTCTTTTGTAGCCTTTGTTTTCCTAACTCGGAGCCTCTTAAGCATTTGTTTTTTGATTGTGCGCATGCTAAAATCATATGGGGTTAGCTCAACAGTTTTTTAGAGTTAGATGTTGTTATCGCTAGCATGTATGATTGTATCAAAATTATTGATTCAACCCACTCGGCCCAATATCACGTGGTGCTTTTGGTTGCGATCCTGCATTCTGTTTCCTTCATATGGCAGTCCAGTAACTTTGCCAGATTCCAAAATCAGAAAATTTTGTGGCATTCTCAATGTGATAAAATGACTTCTTCCACGACTATGTTGGATAATATAACTTCTGGTAGAGCTAATTCCTCCATTTCAAACTTTGTAATTTTGAAAAATTCAAGGCTGAGCTTCATCCCCCTCGGCCTCAGTCAGTGTTGGAGGTTCTATGGTTGCCCCCCAACATGGTTGGTGTAGCGGTTGAAATCTTCGAGACTAAGCCACTGAATTAATTTAACTCGTAAATCAATGAAATTTGCCACTGTGCTTAATTATTTCCAAAGAAAATGGGAAAATGACGAATAAAACCCAAAGAAGTATTTAAAGTAAAAAATGACAAAATTGAGATATAGGTATGGGGTTTAGTTATGTATTAGCACCCTAAACATTTATAGTACTTCGAAGGAACCTCTTTGAAAATTTTGTATATGGTTAAAAAAAGATATGTACAAAATAAATGGTGGAGGTAAGAAAAGAAGTATTTATTTTACAATTCGGGTAAAAAACACCAAAATTTGTGTATTGGTTAATTTTAAGAAAGAAGAAAGATCTCGTCATATTCGAGTGAAAAACATATTTACTACCCACAATTATGAGAAATGAGCACTTGCATCATCTCAAAATGGAGGATATGGCTTGGATTTTCATCAACAAGACATCGCTCAACACCAAGTGTAAAATGTCTCACTTCACTAGATATCGTAGAAATATAGTAGTTTTCATCACAAGAATTGACTAGAGTTTAGTCTTTTGAGAAAAAAAGTTTTAAAGTAAAAAAGCCAAAATGACAAAAATGGTTACCAAGTCTTGGATGAACTAATGCCTCAAATGAAATTAAGTCTTCACAAAAATAGGGCAGAGTAATGGTTGTATACAGAGGAATGCCATTAACAGATGAGTATAAAAAGAATAACCTGCACACAAAAGAAATAACAACTCAATGCCTTGGAGTAAACCCCAAGTACTTCAGACAAAATAACAACAGAGTCACAAAATCTCCAAGTCAAGGTCAAGGTCCTAATCCGAAGTCCAAGATCCAAATCTTCAAGCATAGGGTATAGTAACCAAGTTCAAGTTAACAAAATTTTAGAGTTTAATCCTTCATTAGTGTTTTAAGCACAAACAAAAATAAAAGGTCCAAGTAGAAAAATAGAAAATGACATAAACATAAACAAATATCCAAGTGGAAAAAGTGAAAAGTTCATAAACATAAACATGATAATTAATGCTAAAAAATAAAGTAAAACAATAAAAGGCATAAAAGTAAGTTAGAAGTTAATTGTTAAAAGTTAGTGAGTAGTTGCTAGAGGTTTTAAAATGAAGGATCCATAATGATTTGAACGTTGATCCTATGTCAAAAGTTATGAGAACTCATTAAAGGATTGATAGAATCAAATCCTCCATACAATGAATTGTCAAGTTTATTGGCCATATCTCAACATTTAATCATCCTTGGGCTTGAAAGTCTAAGGCTTCAGCCACGAAGAATCAATCACATAAAAAAGAAGGAGAAAAATCCATATGGTTCGCGATGATTTGAGCCTTGAGCCTATGTCAAAGGTTATGAGAACTCATTAGAGGATTGATAGAATCAAAACCTTCACACAATGAATTGACAAGTTTATAGGCCTTAGATCAACACCTAATCATACTTGGATAATTTCAAGCATAAAGCTTGGCCACGAAGAACCATTTTTCCGATTTAAGGGACAAAAATTTAACGCTATGTTAAGCAATCGCCAAGTAACTTATATAGAAGTCACCCTACAACGAGACCGGTCAATAATAATCTATGTACCGTACATGTTAGAGATATGATAAAAATCATACTCATAAAATATGTAGCACAAGTAAAAATAAGAAAGGCATAACATAAAGAGGGAGGGGAATCATAAATTACATTGGATAACATTCTCCAAATTCCTACATATAAAAGTTCAATCACTCATCTTGGTGGATTAAAGCACTAAATATATCACTAATTCAAAGCACCAAGAATAAAAAACAATTCACTCTAAGATAGATTTGAATTAATGAACATTTATCCAACTTCATCAACACCCAAAGTCAATTGAATTTAAAGAGAAATTTGACATTTAAAATTGCAATCCAAACCAATCATCAAAAGAATTGAGTAGAAAAAGAGAAATCACCAAAACAGTCTCAAAAGCAAGCCAAAATAGCATTCTGACTTGCAGGAAATCGATTTTGAGAAATGGGGTAATCGATTTTCACAACAAAAAAATAGAAATTTTGGCGCAAAAATAGTTGAGGAAATTGATTACCCTATATATGGAAATCAATTTCCTCTAAGGAAAACCAGAAACACAAAATTTCTTAAGAGGCAATTCTTGATCAAACTTTTTATAGAATTATAATGTTTACAATTTATATACATATTTCGCATATAATGTTTCGCAATTTATATACATATAATGTTTCGCAAATAACCATGATATCAAATAAGCTTCCAAAATTACCACTTTCCAAACAAAAAAAATTGTCCCATAAAGTATGTGCCACTGCCATGTGGCGCATGCTTTAATGACATGTCAATGGCAATGACGCGTGCATGTAAGCAATAGGAACATGTGTCATCCCTTCTAGTTGCTATGTTGTATTCTATTATTTATTTTAATTATTTTAACAACATAAATAAATAAATAAATATAAAAATTTTAATATAAAAATTAAATCATAATATTATTCAATAAAATAAAATTACACAACGATTGGAGAGAATTTTATCGACATTCTTGATCAAAGCGCCTATCGGTTCCACATGGTGGCCCTTGTGCTTGCCTTTGAAGACTTGCACGATTTCCCTAAGGTATTTGGGGTCTCCTAGTATTCTTCCGGGTCTGAGGTGTTTGGTGCGAGGGTCATGGGATATTAGTGTTATCTAACAAATTATCAATCATATCTCCCCAGTATGTGACGCTTGCATGATCGAGTTCGGTGTCCATATTATCGTAGTTGGGTCATGTTGGTTGAGGTATGTGTAGGCGGGATGGTTGGTTGAAGTTGGAAATTGAATCGCTTTGAAAATGTAGTGGTTCTTTTGGTGATTGAAATACTTGTGTTGATTTGGTGCTTTGGCAGTGTAATGCTTGAGTACTTTGGTGGTGTGATGTTTGGTTGTATATTGGTTTATACTATAGTAGAATGTGGTGGTATCATATGTGTCATTGTTGTTGTGGTAAGATATGGTGGCAACATATGTTTGGTGGGAGTATGGCTCATACTCTTGATTTTGTGTTTGGTGTGTGGCATGAATTGGTCGCATGTGTAAGTGTATGTGGTTTTGTAATGTTGGGGGTTAGTTGTTGGATTTGTGTGTGCTGACAATGTTGTTGGGTTTGGTAATGTTGTGGGGTTAGTTGTTGGGCATATGATGACGAAGTTCATTGGTATGGGTGAACCAAATATCTCGAGCCAGGCACAAACAATGTTATTATAACTAACTTATACCAATGCATACAATTTCGAGTTGATCTAGCATCCTTTGGTATGATAGGTTTGTTTAAGGATGGTTGATGTTGGTGCTTCAATTGAAAACATGCATCCCTAGAGAAGTCTCTCAAATATCTATAATTTCAATGGGCATGTTGATGTCATTCGCCCAAACACGCTGGAGGATCTGGGATTTGTTGTTGCATGTTGAACTACAATTATACACAAACACTCTGGTACATCTCACAGTAATGAACTTGATGATTGTTGTTTTTGTAATCTAAACTACAACATCATCGTAGTTAATCTCATTGTTGAGACCCATATGCATCCACTAGCCTCTAGACAAACTGTAAAGCAAAAAAAATCAAATTTATGCACATTTCAAAGAGTGAATAGAGGCGAAGTTGTTGTCTCATTCAGTTTACCAAGTTATTTACAAGAATTCGGTTAAATTTGACAATCACCAAATCAAATATCTTTAGCTAAATATTCGATATGATGATGATGTTCAAAATATAATTTGAACTCATGAACATTCCAAATTCAACAATATCGAATTGTATTTTTTTACTACAACAACCTTATGAGTCTTAGTTCGTTGATCAATCACAATTTTTTAACGAAATTGACCAAATCCGACCCTGTGTGTAAATAGTACTGCAACACATGACCTCAAATACCTCACAAAACCTTGAATTAAAATAGGCAAAATACCCTTTTTGGTCCCTTAACTATACCTCGCGGTACAGTTTCGTCCCTTATCTCTAAAAAGTGTCAAAGTGGTCTTTTAATTGTTCAAAAAGGACCACGTTTATCTTTTCCGTCATCCACGTTAGTCAAAGTCAAGTGAAGGGTGTACATGGCGTACATGTGGCTGACACGTCTTAAGTAATTATCATATGTGGATTTTAGTATCTGGACATGTATTAATGTAATAAAATAGAACCTAGAGAAAATCTGAGTCATAGAAGAACTGAGAAAATAGAAGTGCAAACAAAACGACACTCCTGAAGGTGAAGAACTCATTTTCTGCAAACGACAGTCCTAAAGGTGAAATTGAAGAGGAAATTCGTTGAAAGGTAAGTTTATTCTGAAATCCATTTTTCTTCACTTGTATCTAGGGTTTATTCTCCCTTCAATTTTTCTGAAATCTCTGTTCTTCTCGTGTATCTAGGGTTTCTAGGGCATATTTTAAAAATGGAAGAAATTCTCCACATTATGATCCACTATAGTGGTTATTTTGTTAGTGACGACCTGAGTGTGTACGAAGGAGGTGAGATTGCTGATTTGAGAGTAGATGCTGATAAGTGGGGATTTTTTGAGTTGATAGGTGCGATTAAGGAACTAGGGTATGCAGAGATAGAGAAGATATATTATAAGGATCCAACAGCTGGGATGAATTTGTTGTATGATGACAGAGGGGCCTTAGAGATAGCTGATCTATATAGGGTCCATCTCAATGTTGAAGTCTTTATTTAACACACATTGTCCCAGCCTGATTTTGTAGATGACAATGAAGTTGTGCTAGATGAGATTCCACTTAACGTGATAATAAATGAGATTGAGGAGATGTTGAAGGAAACATAGGTAGTTGTAGATGATGTTAGGATGAATGATGTAAGTGTACATGATGATAAGGTGAATGATGTAAGAGATGATGACAATGTGAATGATTTAATGGCTGATGACAATGTGAATGATGTAAGGGGTGATGACAATGTGAGTGATGTTAGGGCTGATGACAATGTGAATGATGTAAGGGCTGATGATAATGTGAATGATGTAAGGGCTGATGATAATGAGAATGATGTAAGGGTTGATGATAATGTGAATGATGTAAGGGCTGATGATAATGTGAATGATGTAAGGGCTGATGATAATGTGAATGATGTAAGGGCTAATGATGATGATATTGGACAAAGGTCTAGTGAGGTTGATGATGATGTGAGACTTGATGATTCTGATGATAGTTCTGAGGATAGTAGCTTCAACTATGATAGTGCAATGGAGGTAGTATTTGATGATGATTCTGATGAATATGATACTGAACTTGAAGAGGAAGAGGGTAACTTAGATGACTGTGAAGGAGTAGCTGATGAACAAGTAAACAACAAAAATGGTAAGGACAAGTGTGATGATAGTAAAGGAAGTGATAATGAAAGTGAGGATCTTGGAAGTGATTGTGAAAGTGATGATAGCAGTAGAGTTAGGAGAAGAAAGTATCTCATATTCAAGATTCTAAAAGATATGACCAATTACAAATGGGAAGTGGGAACTTATTTTAGTACAAATAAAGATTTCAAGGAAGCAATTACCACTTATGCAGTCCAAAATGGTAGAGGTTTAAGGTTTATTAAAAATTACAAGGTAAGGATTAGGGTTAGGTGTAAGGCTGGATGTGCATAGGAAGCTTTCTGTACTAAATTGAAAGATGAGGATTCTTGGCAACTAAGAAAAGTAGTTGACATTCATAGTTGTAGTAGAGAATATAATGTGAAGTTGTTGAAGACTAAATGGCTCAGCAAGAGGCTACTAAATTCACTTAAAACCAACCCTCGAATGAAGCTGAAGGATATTAGGGAAAAGGTCCAGAGAAAGTGGAATGTGGGGGTCAACAAAACCAAGGCTATAAGGGTTATGTTTGCAGCAAGAGACATAGTTGATGGATCATTCCTAGGAGATTATGCAAGGGTCTATGACTATGCACATGAGTTACTAAGATCTAATCCTGGCTCAACTGTCAAAGTTAGTGTACAACCTGCCCAAGAAGGTGGTGATGATCAGAAACTACATTTCAAAAGGTTGTGCATATGTTTGGCAGCTTGCAAGGAAAGTTTCAAGTTAAGTAGACATTTCATTGGACTTGATGGATGTTTTTTGAAAGGCCTATGTGGAGGTCAAATACTGGCATCCATAGGAAGAGACCCCAATGACCAAATGCTACCAATAGAATATGCAGTGGTGGAGAGTGAAAACAAATATAGCTGGACATGGTTCTTAGAATTGCTTATAGATGATCTTGGTGGGAAAGAGGAATGTCGGACATACATATTTATTTCTGATCAACAAAAGGTATGAATCTAAGTATATTATTTTGTTCCCTTTAATGTTGTAACTTTCATATCTCATGTTTAATTTCTTGATGACATAGGGATTACTGCTTGCAATGGAGGAACTCCTACCTAGAGTTGAACAAAGGTTCTGTGTTAGACACCTTTACAATAACTTCAGGAAGAGGTATCCAGGGAAAAAACTAAAGGAAATAATATGGCAAGCTGCCAAGTCAACATACTCCCAATCTTAGGAAAGGGAGATGAGAGTAATGAAAGATCTCAATGGAGAAGCATACAAACACATGATAGCCACACCTCCAAGGTTCTAGAGCAGATCATATTTCAAGACTGAAAACAAATGTGATGCAGTTCTCAATAATATGTCATAAACATTTAATAGTGTCATCTTGGAGGCAAGGTCCAAGCCATTAATAACTATGGTGGAAGAAATTAGGATATACATGATGGAGAGGTGGGCTACAAACAGGATGAGGTTTCAGAAACTGGAAGATGTTGATATGATGCCTAACATTATGAAGAAAATTGAAAAAACAAGTTCATACACAAACATGTGGCTAGTCAGGTAACTTGAGTTAAACTGGCCGATTTTGTAATTTTAATTTACACAACTTTTGTGTTAAAATGGTTGTTTGAATTTGTGTTAGGATGTCTGATGAGCATATATTTGAAGTGAGGCATATGGAAAATTCAGTTGACAAATTGACAGTCAATCTGAAGGATGGGAAATGTTCATGCAGGAGATGGGAGCTAACTGGCCTGCCTTGTGTGCATTCACTTGCAGCAATTAAAAGTAGGAACCAGAACATTGATGATTATATACCTGATTACTATAGGAAATCAAGATACATGCAAGTGTACAAGCCTATAACATACCCTGTCAATGGCTCAAACCTATGGAGCATAACAAAGTATCCTGATGTTCTCCCCCCCAAATTTAGGAAAATGCCAGAAAGGCCAAAGAAGAGGAGGAATTTAGAGCAAGGAGAAATAGATGGATCTGATAAAAAGATGAGGAGGACAGGATTCATCATAAAGTGTAGCAGGTGTAAGAAGTCAGGACAAACAAGCTTACTTGCAAGGTGTCTTCTACTAGTCAAGCATCTCAGTCATCCACTCCTGCATCAGTAACTGGCCAAGCATCTCACCCAACATTTGTACCACTAACTGCCCAAGCATCTCACCCAGTATCTGTACCACTGGCTTCTCATGCATCTTAGTCAAGATTAATGGCATCTCATCAAGATATGTACCAATGGCTTAGCCAAGATCGTACCTGGCTTCTCGCTAACTCACGATCCTATTTCCCAAACATCAAAGAAAATTGCTTCTAAATCATTCAGAAAGTTTCCAGTTAGAAGGCCAAATGCACCATTTGTCCCACATGGTCCAACAACTAGATTGAATGCAGCAAGAACTGTTGTAGGTCCAACAACAAGAAGGACAACACCAACTAAGAGAGCAACACCAAAATGGAAAGTTTAGGATTGCTTATGTTAAGTTTAGGATTGCTTATGTTAAGTCTAGGATTGCTTATGTTAAGTTTAGGATTGATGTATGTTAACTTGTTTTGATCCTGTAAAATCAGGTTGTTTTGGACCTATGGAACTATAATATTAGGCTTTATGTTTTGGACCTGTAATATCAGGTGTTATGTTTTGATTGTGTAATGTATGAATGTTAGTGGTTTACACCACCTTATAATTAACTGTTGTTTACAACTTTATGGACCTGTAATATTAACTGTTGAATTCAAACATACTATATTAAACATATTGTAATAATAGCCAACATTCTAATTAAACATTTGTTGAATTCAAATACAGAACATTACATAACACATGGTCCAACATTCTAATTAAACATTCTAATAGAACATTCTAATAGAATAATTATTACAACATTTTTCATATGACAAATAACAAAACAATACATAACATTCTTTTATATTATTTTTTCCGAACTCAACATCGTCTTAATTTGCATTTGTAACTCTAGTATCTTTTGTTTCAGACTATCGTTTGTTGCCTTTAAAGATAACAACTCCAATTTTACAGCATCAAGTTCAGTTTGCATCTTGTCTAACCGACCCTTTTGCTTCTTCATAAACTGGTCTTTCTCATCCACAACATCATCATAGTACCATTGAAAATATCCACATCCAATTTGTGTTGAACCCTGTGTTATTTCCAATTCAAATATTAATAACGAAACTCAGAATTGCCATAAACATGAAATAGCCAGAATTGGCATAAACTCATAATTAGCTTATAATGACGACAACCCCAAAATTGCTTCCCAAAATTCGTCACAGTAGAAGCCTTTCGAAGAACAGCCATCTCCCCACAACCACATATGGGTTTCCATCTGAAATTTCCATCTACACAGGAATCACTCTTCACATTCGACTCAAATGAACACTGCCTTGTGTTGGTTGATGATGTCTGCTTCATTTTTCCACAACCAATTTCAAAATCGAAGGTAATTACTGAACCCTAGAATTCGGGGAACTGGGTTGAAGAGAAGGAACAAAACGATGGAATAATCCAAGGTAGAAGAAGAAGATTATATCAGTCCATGTCACCTGCCACGTATACAAAACAAACGTCTGTTAGTGCCTTTTGGACGGAAAAGATTATTGTGGTCCTTTTTGAATAATTAAAGGATCACTTTGACACTTTTTAGAGATAAGGGACCAAGCTGTACCCCGAGGTATAGTTAAGGGACCAAAAAGAGTATTTTGCCTAAATTGTTCTATACTTACTTTTAAAACCGAACATGACTCTCAATAATTTAATAAACAATTTAATCATAGCAATAAATATTACCGAGTAAAAAGTTAACACTAATAACATAGCTTTTTCATTGAATTATCAATAGTTTTAAAATACAAAATAATTTATTTTTTAAACAAAATAAACGATTGTTCAAAATAAATTTTTACATATAATCTTTATTGTAATAATCAAAGTTAGTCTAGAATAATTTATTTATCAAAATATATTGTGAATACTTAAAATATATTTTATTTAAATTAAATTAATTATTTAATATTTATAAAAAATTATACGACATAGTTTTATTTTAAAATAATATCAATATTAGGAAGATGACTAAACAATTTATACTTTTTATTATTTTTAAATTAAGATTATTTTAAGAAATTATATTTTTAAAATTTTCTTTTAGTCTTGTAAAATATTTTTAATTTAGATCATTTTTTAAGAGTTAAATATGTTTTTGATCCCTTTAAATATCTCAAACTGCATTTTTAGTCTCTCTAAAATTTTTCTTCAAAGAACGGTCCTTCTAAACATTTAAATTTTAATTTTTGATCCCTCATGTAATTTAGCGACGGTTCTTACAACTTAGCGACAATTTAGCGACAGTTCTTACAACTTAGCGACGGTTTTAGCGACGACTTTTATAATTTAGCGACGATTTTTTATTTTAGCGACGACATTAGAGACCATTTTAGCTACGATTTTATCATGAGGGACCAAAAGTTAAAATTCAAATTTTTAGGAGGACCATTCTTTGAAGGAAATATTTAGAGGGACTTAAAACGAAGTTTGAGATATTTAGAGGACCAAAAACATACCTAACCCGTTTTTTAAAATAAATAATAAATAATTTGAATTATATATTATATATTCTAACTAAATATTAAGTGTGTCTATAGCAAATATTTAGTATCAATTTAAGTATTAAATAAAAATATTTTTGGTAAAATGATATTTACAATGATATTTGTTATATAATAAAGTGTTGTCAATAACAAATCAAAATTATGAGAAAGATTGATTTTCTTGAATAAACACAAGAAATTCTATTAAGTTTTCACGAAAGAGAGAAGAAGGAAGAAGAAGAAAATTATGATTGATTATAACTGTTTTACTATTCACTTTCTCTATTAGGGTTTACAGATTACAAGTGAATAACAACAATCAATATGTCTCAACAACCTGAGTGAACTTGTCTATTTATAGACTACTAAGCTAACTTAAATAATTAGGGTAAACAAACAGACTCAATTCGATATGCTAACAAATCTTGCATTTCAACTACTGCATGTTTGAGTGTACTTCGACTATAACATGCAGCGAGGGCAATATATTTCGCTTCGGTGGTTGATAAGGAGACAACATTCTGAAGTGTTTCATTCCAACTAATTGATGTGCCAAACATAATGAAAAGATATACATAAAGGGATTTTCTAAAATCCCTACAACCTGCATAACCCAAGTCGAGAAATCCTTTTATTTCTGCTTTGTCATCATCTCCAAAGGCTCCACCATAAATCAATACTTTTCTCATAAACTCATTTATGTATCTTAGAATCCACGTCAACACTTTCCAGTGCGTCTTACTAGGATTCTTAGTATACCTTCTTACAAGGCTCAATGCATATATGTCTGGCCTTGTACTGACCATGAGATACATCAAAGAATCTAATATACTAGCATATGGAATGCTATTCAAATAAGATCTTTTGACTTATGTACTACGACTTAGAGTTGTAATCAGCTTGAAATGAGGATTTTCAAGTGTTAAAACATGCTTTAAGTTCAGCATACCAAATTTTTCTCTTGAGATAAACATAATCTTGATTGCCTTCAATCTCTCCGAATGTCAATCCCAAGAATCTTGGATGCAACTTCCAGATCCTTCATGTCGAACTTCTTATTGAATTCATCTTTCACCTTCATTACACATTTGACATTGTTGATTGCTATGAGAATATCATCCACACAAAGTAAAAAAAATAACAAGTGAATTTCCAGGTCGAAATTTGAAGTAAACACAATGGCCGATCTATCTCATATTGAAACCTATGTGTGTCATGAACTTGTCGAATCTCATGTTCCATTGACGAGGAGATTGTTTCAGTCCGTATAATGACATATTCAACTTACACACATAATACCCTTTTCCATTTTCTGCATACCCTTCAAGTTTCATGCACATGATTGTTTCATCTAGATCACCATACAAGAAAGTGGTCTTCACATCCATCTGTTCAAGTTCTAGGTTGAACTTTACCACTGTGGCTAACAACATTATAATAAACATATGATTCACAACATGTGAGAACACATCACTGAAGTCGACTCTTTCTTTTGAGTGAACCCTCTAGCGACCAATCTTGCCTTGTATCTTTTTGACATCACTCATTTTATTCCTTCCTTAACCTTAAAGTCCATTTACAGTTGACTTGCCCTGTAGATTTCTCAATCATATCCCATGTGTTATTATTATAAAGAGATTTCTTCTCATCATCCATGGATTTCTTCAATTTAGTATTATTTCGACTCCTCGCAGCTACTTTGTAGTCTTTAGGTTCCTCATTAAGGACCTCACTTGTACGGATTAAAGCAAAGGCTATGACATATGCATAACCAAGTCTCCGAGGTGGCTTAATGACTCTTCTCGACATGTCTCTAGCAAGCAGGTAGTCATTATCAGTCTCCTCATCTTCTTCAGCAAATAGGGCTTCTTCTTCGACTTCATCTGGGTTATGTAATTCAGTATCATTGTGTTCCACCTAAATAAGAGTCTCTTCTTGTTCCAGCTCTTCTTAATATATTTCTGCATTCCAACCAGCATCAACAATTTTCTTGAACGTCATTTCTGCTTTATTGAAAACTACATCACAACTTGTGATACATCTTTTGTGACTTGGTTCTAGGCACCATAACCTATAAACTTTGACTCTTTCAAGGTACCCTATGAACATGCATCTCAAAGTTCTAGGTTTGACCTTATCTTGCCTAATATGAGCATAGGTCAGTCAAATAGTCTATCGATATTAGGTAGATCTCCCAACCAAACTTTTTAAGGTGTCTTCATCCCCTAGGCAACCGAGGGACATCTATTTATCAGATATGTTGTTGTTGTAACAACCTCAGCCTAAAACACATTCTTCAATCCAACTTGCTTCCAACTCTTTCCAAATTTTAATACCATTGTCGGTCCTCAACCTCTTGACCTTTCAACCAGTTTGGTTTCGACCAGAGTCTTCCAACTTTTAAATTTTTCAAAAGTTCCATCCTTAGTTTTTTGAATGAATACCCATAAATTTCTAGAATAATAATCAACTACGAATAGAAAATACATTGCACCTGAATGTGAATGAGATCTTACAGGCCCCCAAAGATTAGCATGTATATAAACAAGGGATCCATGTGTCCTTTGTTTACCTTTGTTAAACTTCACCCCACAATATTTACCAAATACACAAGGTTCACAAAACTCCAGTTTTTCGACCTTGTCACCACATAGTAGATTTTGTTTTGAAAATTCGACCAGGCCTTTTTCACTAATATGACCAAGTCTCTTGTGCCATAGCTCAGTCTTTCACACGCGTTTTGTGGATACCGCATATGTTGAACCACTTACAAACTCAACCTCAAGGGTATACAATCCTTATCTTTTAATTCCTCTCAAGTCTTCCTTTGACCCCTTCATTACCCTTATGATATCTTACTCCCTTTTCAAAATATATCCTTTTTCATCGAATTCATCAAGAGAAATGAAATTTCTCTTTAGATCAGGTACATAACTGACACCATTCAATAGTTTTATTGATTCATCATGGAGCTTGAATCTTACATATCTAATTCCTGCAATTTTGCAGGCTTTGTTGCTTTCCAACAACATTGATCCACCATCTTAATCACAAAGAGTTTGTCTGCTTTGGAAGTGAAGTATGAAGGAGTTTTCTTTCCTCATTCATTCTGGTGCTAACAGATAAGCAGTGGCGTGACTGAAGTTGTCTTCTGAAGATTATCCATCTTAAGAAACTCTTCACGTTCTCTCTTAGGTTTATATCTTTCACCATTTGCTTGCTTTAATATGTTTATTGTAAGAGCTTTGCTCATTTTTTGTACTCAGCTCATCATGAGCTAAACCTTTTGTAGTTGAACTTAGTGAAGTTAATATTAAAAGTGTGTTTATGTTATATGTTGTGTGGGTCATGTTGGCTTTACCATGTGTTAACTTGCTCAAATATTTATTTCTTTGATTGAACAACTTAGGAATAGATAATAGTTTGTTGTTGAGAGAGATCCAACAACAAGTGGAATATCATGAGTAAAAATGATTGAGGAGTAGGATAGCGATACTCACTTGCGAAGTTTGCTTGGATATAAGAAACTACAATCATTAAGGAAATCAAATTTATAAAAAGATGCATATTTGAGTTATAAGTGAGGCTTAGACTATGCACAATAGTTTTATTATTCAACATCCTCCTTTTTCACTTTTTGTACTCCACACCATATTCTCTTTCTTCCACCTAATAATTCAACACACATTCAACTTTTACTCAGTACAATGGTTTTGTTTAATAAAATTCAACACCCTATTTCACCACCATTCACAACACACTAAAAATCTAAACATTTACAACGACCAATAAAATTTTGCAAAGTATTTTATACGGCCCCACTCTCTCCTCATTCAACATGTTGAATGTTTTCAACACAAAATAATTCACCTCACTTTCAACACTCCATTCAACACCTCATTGCAAGCATTCAATTATTGAATTTTTTTTCAACACCTCCATTATTACACAACCTTAAAAATTTGTTCTTTTAACTTTGTATGCATGTTCTGAATGTTATAGAAATACACTAAAAAATCATTCTGACGTTACCTCTCACAACTCCTAACAACATTAACACATAAATACACCAAGTAGTTCATATTACATAGGAGTTTGAATTATAACAAAAACACTAAAACAACAACGGTTTTTCCCAACTCACATAACATAGCCAAATGCATAATTTTTGTTTATTTTTTCTTTGCATGTGTTTGCATGCATAATTGAATCCTCTACAACATGAAGAAAAGAAAAAGAGAACAAATATGTGATAAAAAGGTATACAAAAGAGATAAACTAATAAATAAATCTATATATATAATAAAACACATAGAGGATATGTAGAAAGAGACTACATATGTGAGAGCATTGTTGTCTTTTTTAGAAGCTTTTCACCTTTTTTCTTTTTTCTTTTTGTTCTATTTTGTTTGGGGCTTAGTCCCTTTTCTTGATCAATGCTGGAAAGCACCCCAACATAGAAAGTGGTAAGAAATTTCCAAAATAACTTTATTTAAAAAAGTACTATTCATCTTCTCTATATAATGCATATATATAACACCATTTTGCACAACAAATCAAGAGTTTTTAGGTGATGAAACCAAGCAAGACGAAGTTTTACTTAATTTCACAACAACACAAAAGTGTGAGAGAAATAAATCTCTTAACTAAGGTACTGTCCTACACTTCTGTATTCACAAGTTTTTTAGTGTCTAACATAATATAAGCAACAAATTTTATATATTTTAAATACTTATTTTATTTTATTTTTGTGAGAGGTAAAATCAAGTTTTTTTTTATAAATAATTTGGATATGGCCACAAATTTGAAATTTCATTTTGGTTGAATTTAGATTTTTGGGAGTAGCAATATTATATAATTGATAGCTTGCTTATATTTGAATTTTAATCATTTTCTATTCTGCAAGTGCATAATTCACAACTCAAATCATCGATGTGATTATAGTTGTATTTTAATATATTTTCTTGTTTTTTATCTTATCAAAATGAAGGAATATAATACCTACTACTTGATAAGGAATTTCTGCAGACATGTTTGCCGATGATTTATTGCCATAGAATAAATGTTTGTTAAATAAAAAATATTAAGAAATTAGATGTGTAGATAAATATGAAAGAAATTGCCATCTATTATTGTTTGTTGCATATATCTTTTAAAGATTCATCATGCTGCACACCACATATTTAAGAAATCATAGGAAAGTAGGAAACTACATATATTCCCAAAAAACTGTGGTCCCACTTGCATGTCCAAGAAGATTGTAGAATATTGTATTGAGAATTTATTACAATAACATATGTAGTCATAATTAATTTTGTCATATGCGCAAGTATAACTGTCGTATAAGTCTCATCACCTATCACCTATATATCACATGCTTCAAGTAGCAACAAATCTCTTAAATTTAGCCTGACATACACAAATTTTCGACAATCCCTATATTATCTTCGATAAAATTTTAGCAAAACTATGCGTACGAAAAAATTAGTAGAATAAAATTTTGGTTTAATTTGAAAAATCTAATAATATATTTAAAAAGTAGGCTATGCATTTTTACTAATTTTAAAAAAAATGAATTTAATATATCAATTGTTTTGATAAATTCAATATGTATAGAAATTATTAGACTCAAAAAAAGGGTCAAACAAATTTAATCCTATAGAAATTTTAAAAAAATCCACGTGTTTTGTAATTTTTTGGTATATTTGAAAAAATTTATAAAAATCAATTTTTTCAAAAAATATATGATTTTACATTAATTTTTAAAAAATACAATATAAAATAATAAATTTCTGGAAAAAAATATGATTTCACATTTTTTTTATAAAACAAGTGTAAAAGTATGTTTTTTTTTTAAATTTAGTAAAAATTTATAGACTTCAAAAAATCCAATAAAAGTTCATATAATTCCTCAAAGATCTGATAAAATTTCAGACATTTTCCAAAAATCCAATAAACCAATTTTTTTAAATAACATAAAATTCACAAAGAATATTAAGGTAAAAATACTATTTCTGAAAGATGTTAGGTTAAATTTCGAGATAGCAGAAAAATTCTCCAGACTCATTCCCCTTAACTTGTTTTGTTTTTTAAAGACCAAAAGGGCTATCTCACCCTACACATGTGATCGAGTTTCATATGATTGTGTTTTTCTAGAGGGCAAAAGGACTGTTTCGCCCTACATGGATTCATATTTTATAAGGATGTGATAAAAGAATTTTGGTTGAGTATAAAATATCTTATTTGACTAACTACTTCCTCTGTTCTAAATGAATTTTGGTTGAGTATAAAATATCTTATTTCACTAACTACTTCCTCCGTTCTAAAATTTTATTAAAAATATTTATCTTAAATTATAAGTCACTTTAGAATTCTAATACATTATTTATAATTTTTGTTTAATAAGCCCTTTACTATTTATTTATCTTTTTTCTTTTATTTTTTTATTACGTTTTTTAATATAATTATTGAAGGGCATACTTGTAAATTTATATATTATTTTACTTTTCTATAAAATAATAATTAAATTTTTTATCAAAATATCATATAATTTAGGACAAAGAGAGTAGAATTTAAATGCAACAAATTTGTTAAAATAATCATGAAATTTTTTGTTTGAACGATATAACGTAGTTTATGTTGCAAGTTTGAAACAATGAATGAGAAAAACGATAATTCAGAACTTCACAAATGTTGATAGCATGGTCACATTATGTCACTTGCCTCTAAAGATACACTTATTGGTTTCAGTCCCATCCATATATGGTAAATCTCAACCCTTTAACATACCCAATAGCCACTAACTAAGTATGAATATGTCTGCATCTCTTCATGCATATGCATTACCCCACATGCATTTGTTTTCAAATTACTTACACACAATTTCTAGGAAGCTTCCTCCTTTCCTTTCAAATATAATTGCATCCCAACATGATCTTATATACATGTCACCCTTGGCAATCTATGCAAGTAATTTATAACCAAATACACATGTCACATTCAAAAATATAATACATGGTTTACAATTTAATTAACACACGATAGTACAAAGAAGTTTTATAATGATATATTAAGTATTAAGTATAAATATATGACTCACATATTAACTGAAAAATGAAATCGGATATTAAATATTTTATAAATGAGAAGATTCATAAATCTAATATTTTAAAGTTTTAGATTAATATATAATATTTATCTTACTTAAAAAATTGCTCCTAAAATTTGATGTGGTGATCCTCAAAACTCTCTTATAATCTAACAATAGTATCAGAGTCTAATTTTACTATAGTTTCATGTGTCGAAAATCTTCCTAGAATGGTGTTAAGACGATAGTTCCATTGACACCATCTAACGATGGTGCAAGTAGATATGAATAAAAAAGCTTTCATTCGAAGGGGAGAATACACATATGAATGGATGGATAAAGAGAGATTGTTGGTATATCAAGTATGAGTATGAGTCTCACAATGAATGGAAAAGCGGATGTTAAACACTTTATTAGTGAAAAGACCCATAAACCTGCCTTAGGTTTTAAGCTAATATGTGGTATCTCTCACTTGTGTGTTGCTCCTAAGACCCGATGTGACGATCCCCAAAGTCCCTCATGGCCCGACAAAATTCTTTTTTTTCATGTCATATTATAAATCTCAATTAACTCAAATAAATAAATAAATTTTAATTTGAAATAGAAATTTGATATGTTGAATCTTTTAAATTAACATAATCATTTCAATCGTATGTCTTATCTTAATCATATCCTTTTAGACCACATATTTGAGGAGATGTGACTAAAATAACTTCACATGGACCTCAAAGAGGATGGGCGCGGAAGAGTGAGATCACACGACGACCACGTGATATCGTCCGATCCAACTCAACGTACCTCATTTGTGGATCGCCTGACCACCTCAATATATCACAATCTGGAATCACATATCGATGTGTCAAGTCACATAGTAGAGAAATAATTGAGGTCACCACTAATCCGGCAAGATAACTACACCCGCTAATAAACAGGATTGATTCTTCCTATTCTCACCATCTAGCCGCACATATAAGCATTGGAAGAGGCTTTCTAAAATGCAACTTGACACTACAAAACAAATGCTCCAATCATGTGATTTAGCCACCTGAATATCACATTTCTATAAAGGGATGGTACCACATGAAAATCACGCGCAAACATTTTAAAATAATAAAAAAATTTAAAAGTTTGAATTTTTAAAAAAAAAATAGTAGTGACGTTGAAAACACGTCGCTACTTAAAATTTAAAATTTTAAGAATTATGGTGAAAAAAATTAGTTGGGAAAAGAAAATGGGGCTGACACATTTCATTTTCGTGTTGTGTTAAACTAACATGTCATATTTGACGTCATGATTTTCACGTGGCTAGCTTTAACAGACAAATAGTTTGCGTCGTGATTTTCACACCAGTAAAAATGCTATTTATTTCCATATTTGCATCGCTCACTTCATTCCAGCAACACAACTCTATCTCTTTTATTATTTCCTCCCCTCCATGCAGGGGCAGATCCAGACATTATATATTAGTGTGGCTAAACATAAAAGAAAATATAAACTGAAGGTAGTATTGAAACCATGTTCCTGCCAGTATTACGAGTGCTTTTTATTGATTCATCTCAATATTATGTTCAATCCGCAATATGGAGAGTATGAAGGCTCGTTATTTTGCTGATATGAAGAGTATGGAGGCTTTTGAAGCCATCGCTGCCTTGCTTGTCTATGGTTTGTTCTTATTCCTCAACGTTGACAACTTTGTTGACGTTAATGCTATCAGGATCTTCATGATTGGGAATCCAGTTCCCACACTTCTTAATCTTCGTAAGTGCACTTATGAATTCACTTAAAAAGGTAAGTTCGTAAGTGCACTTACGAAGGATATTTTTGATTTTTTAAGGATGCGGGAGAAAACCACTAGGTGTGGAAAGAAATTATCTTATTTTATCCAACTAATTAAATGGACTTGATTGGAGCAATTAACTTGTTATTGAATATTATTAGATCTAATCTGACTTTTATAGGATGAGTGCGCTAGTGAAACAACCCTTCATGATGGTTAACGAACTTCAATAGTTTAGAGTGGAAGGGGCACTAACTAAAGGAATGGTTACAAAGCTAATGTTATAGTTTGAACAACAAGTTGTTAACTTGTTTAACTTTAAGTTATATGAAAAGATTGATTGATCTATATCATTCTTATCTCTTCGTTATAGAATTAACTTATGATTAATTTATAATTTTGAGATGTAGTAATTAAAAATTAACAGAAACTGAAGTAACTCATAAAAGAGAGGTTACCTTTCAATTATTCAGTCTCTCTAAATTGAAAAGCAATATTTTGTTTCAGAAATACCGGATGAAAAGTGGTTAAGGAAAGGGGATACAAATTCTAAATTTTTTCACTAGTGCATGCTTAACAGGAGGAGGGTGAATGAAATAAGGTGCATCGAAGCTAACAGAATCAAACTGACCAAGGTAGAAGTGATTAAATCCGGAATTTTTGAGCACTTCTGAGATAGATTCATCTCGGTCGACACTTCAAGGCCTCAAGTGTATCAACTAGAATTCAATCAAATTGGTGAAGAGCATAATAGCAGGCTGGTTGTAGAATCTATAGAGGAAGAGATCAAAAAAGCGGTTTGGGATTGTGAGAGCTCGAAGAGCCCACACCCGATGGCGTAAATTTTGGCTTCATCAAAGAATTATGGGAAACAATCAAAGGAGATTTCCACAGATTCCTAGGTGAACTCCATGCAAGGTTAGAAAAGAGTGTTATGTAAGGTTATTTCATCATCACAAAGTGCCTTCTTGGAAGACAGATAATGGAAAACAATATCCTAGTAGACAATGAACTAGTGGAGGAAGCAAAAAGAAAGAAATAGGAAACTTTATTGTTCAAAGTTAACTTTAAGAAGACGTTTGATTAATTCAAATGAAAATATGTTGGTCATGTCTTTAAGAAGATGAGTTTCGATAGAAAATGGAGGAATTGGATTTTTGTTTGTTTCCCAAGTTCAAGTATGTTGGACCTGGTGAACCCAAGTCCAACACAAGAGTTTAGAACGGAAAGAGGCCTCAAACAAGGAGATCCATTTTCTTCATACTTTTTCTAGTGGAGGCTGAAGGTTTTCATATGCAAATGACAGAAGTTGTTCAACAAAACCTCTTGGAGGGTTACTGTTTTGGAATTGAAGGAAATATAGTCTCGCACGTACAATACGCGGATGGCACAATCATTGTAGTTGTTAAAAGCTGGAAAATGTTTAGGCTATTAAAGCATCGCTGCAACTTTCCGAATTGGTGTCCGGATTAAAGATAAAACTTCATAAGAGCCTCTTCGTCAACATTAATATATCTTCATCTTGGTTAGAAGGGTTGGTGTAAGCCCTAGAAACCAATACTTTTGGTATTTGTATCGAATTATTTATTAATAATAGAAGACATTTATTTATTATGTTTGTTTTTTCAAAATAATAAAGTCTCTAGAAGTCTGTTTAGTCAAATGTTAAGTGTGACTTAATCATGAGATCTTATCAAATATAAAAACATTATTCTTAAAGTATCAGTAGTTGTGCTTTATTTTGAAGTGGCATAACATTAAAGCATTGAGACTATTATGTAAATAGACTTTTGATCATATCTTATGGATCATGGATAAGGAGTTATCAGATCTTGATGTAACGCCTCATTTTCCAATACTAATAATTATAGTAAAATACACGACATATATCAGAGTAATCCACGAATGAGATATCACATATATCAAATTCTCATAAAGTTTCAAAATACTTTATTCCGTCATTTATACAAAATAATTATTCAGCAGCGGAAAACAACTTAATTCGGTTTCATGACATTCTAGCCTCAACATCAATACAACTCCACAAAAACACGTGGTTCAACAAAATTCATAAATTAAGATACGTAACAACAAAAACAAATAAAAGAACATAGCAATTTCCCAAATCTTGTGTTACGTATCAGAGCAAGACTCTCTATATTCAACGAGCACACTAGAGACTTCAATCTATCATCATGCTTCTACAAAATATTCTCAATCACCTGCACGTTACCCACGTGGAGGCAACATCACAGCAGAAAGGGTGAGTAATCACAATTCATTACAAAAGATATAAGGAAAAGACATAATAGTTATGAACAACATCAATTATGAAATCGGAACATCATCGTTTACCAAGTATTGTACTCACACCTTCATATCATAATTATATGTACACATCTTCATCATAAATCACTGAAACACATCATAACACATCACAACACTTTAGTCACCCACATTTCACAACAACAAATCAACATTTATGCAACATTATGAAATTTAGTACAATGCAATGCATGTGGTATCATTTGGAGCAGAACTCTCAACTTAAATATATGTCAGTTTATCGAGGCATTTCAACAAGGCATAAGTCTTTAACTTTCAACGTGGTGCCATCAAGGCCAACTTAATCATGCAATGTATGCGACGTTATAAATGACATGCAACAACATCAACGACAACAACAACAACCACAACAACAACAACAACTTAAACATGCATCAATTGCATCAACTTAAACCAACATTGATCATTTGACCTACAACTCAAACATGCCCATGAATCGGGACAATTCAACTTATTCGGTTGTACCTGCAAATCAACATATTCGACATCGTTTCCACAAAACAAATCAAACACAATTACTTACTAATATATACTGACTACCTCAACAATTTTTGATTGATTCCGAACAACTAATTTTTACCGCCTATTCTACTAATTCGGCTAATTTCGACATTGTTTTCATTATTATGCTATTACTGCTAGTTAACCAAACCTTTTGTTAATTTATTCCACTGATATAATTGATTTCTATTCACTGAATAGTTACCTTGATATGCTAGACCAGTTTCTGCTAAAATTCCATGTTCCTGCTAACTGATAACTCTTACTCCTAAAGTGTTTCTGATCACATGCTTATACTAATTCTCATCATTATAACATCAATTGACACCAATTTCATCACATTCATCATGCTATCCAATTGTATCATATTGTATTCACACTTCCAAATCATTGGTACAAATCACACCGTCAAATTAACACTCATCACTAAACATTACTTACGTTACATCCTCATTAACATCGTTTAATTAGTAATCATGTTTATCATCAAAATAACACATTCCTAGCATAACAACATATAACAAATGAATCTTATAAACACAAAGGTATTTTAAATTATGCCTAAAAGTGTAACACCCCAATATTACCCAAGGTTTTATATGCAAAAAAAAAAATCAGAGTAATTTAAAATTTCATAAATTCAATACTGAGGCGTCACACCTTCAAAACCAAATTACTTTAAACAGTTTACTTTAAAGTAAAAATCTCGGATACATAGCAATCGTCGGAAATCATAAATTGATTCTTAAAAATCTAAACGTCTTCTATATTAAACTTCCTCATCAAATCATGTTTTCATAAAGTATGATTCTTATTCACAATAAGAATAACAACAAAAGAACAACAACAAGACAACATAAATATTCCCCCTGAGTGCTACGTATCAGAGCGACACCGACTCTACTAATAGCAGCTATAATCTTCGTCTTCATAGCCTACACGTTACCAGTATAAAGGTAACGGCGAAAACAAGTAAAGGGTGAGATACTCCAAAATATATAATTAAAGGCATGATAACACACACATATATATATATATATATATATATATATATATATAGTTTGGAATCATAAAAGATATAGGTTAATAAGTACATTCCAACACATATCCAAATCTCACTCACTCTAATCGTCATTCTAATGTGTATAATCAACACTGTATCGCCATAACCTCATCGACATAAATCATCACAACAACACATAAATGTTCATCACCAGAAATCATCACAAGTCAATACGTCACTAATCAACACGGCAATCATAAACAACAACATCAAACAATGCTAATAACATAAGCAACATAAATAAAATCATCACAATTTGGCTAAAGTCCATCGTCGCTTTTGACATAAAAGCCCATCGTCACAAACATCATCACATCATATTTGCATTAAGAATTTTTTGTTTTGTTTTTCTGTATCTCCCCCCTTCATCCACTCTCCACGAAAATTCCTTTCATCTTCCCTGTTTTGTTTCTAACAGACAGTGTAACTTGTTTCTGGTTTTTCACAGTTTTCATTTCCATTGTTATACTTCTAGTTCCTACAAGCTAGCAATGAAACACCTAATAATCCATACTCCCAACTCAACCTTTCTAAGTTATTTCAACAATCAACCAACCAAACTCATGAATCAACCTATCAAGTTTTCCTAAACCCAAAATATATCAACCAAAACCCTAACTATATGAGATGGAGAATCAAACCCCTTACCTCAAATGCTTGGATGATTCTTGATGATTCAACAACTCCAAACCTCAAGCTCGTGCTCATGCTCTTCTTCTTCTTCTTCCAAACCCTCTATTTCTCTCTATGTTCTAAGTTAGGTTTTTGTGTGTAAAATGGAAAGAATGAGGAAAATTGGTTTTTATGTTATTCTCTTACTAGTAAACTAAGGGTGTATACCCAATTCTCTTCAATTACTCCTCACACCCCTATCTATTCTTATTAATTAACACCTTAATAATATCTAATAATATTATTAACTCAATTAATTAAAATAACTTCGGGGAATTAAATATCGGTCCGAATAATATTTTACCGAACTGAACAGAATAAAAACCGGACCGAACGAAACATCGCCAAATAATATTAATAGATATATCGATTAATATTAATATTCTCGTCGTCAAAATAATCGTCAAACGGTAACTCAAAAATATTAATATAATATAATATTAATTAAAATGGGGCGTTACAAAAAGCACTAATATAATTCATTCATGATGTAGTTCATCTCGTTAGCTTTTCAACGGTTCAAACGGCGCATCAATCTGACTCCTGAAACTCAAGTTATGGTCATTTTACGAAAGTCCCAACAGCCAACAGTTCTGTCCTCCGTCGGCCAGCGAAAACTTAGTGTCGCCCGACGATCCGTCTCTTTTAGCGTCGCCCTGCGCTGCATCGCAGACAACACTTCTCCTCCTGCGATTTTCCACCTTTGGAGGCCTTCCGAAACTCCAAATTCAATTCCGTAAAAAGCTCTGGTTTCAGAATTTCATATCCTATGATTCTATAATATTATTAAAAGCCTATAACAATTATTTAAAGTTTCTAACATCATACATTCATCAATGATTCATTCATTCATTCACTCAACACATTATTTTTGCCCAATTTCATCAATCTTTATGAAAATCATCACACAAAACACAAACCTACCATTATCTTAACCCAATATCAATCATAATAAACATGATTAAACCCCTTACTTCAGACTCCTAGCTTTAATTCATGATCCAAGCTCTACGGTCGAATTCCTATTCTCTTTTCTTCGTGCCCTATCTACTTCTCACTTTTCTCCAAAAGAATTTCAAAATTCCTTGTTTAACCCTTGGATCCTTATTATTTTATTCCACTCTCACCCTCACTTAATCCACATAACTTTACCATTTAGCCCTTCTTGTCTTTACACCATATTTCCCTTATTTTAATAAATATAATAATTCTAAATATTATAATTAAATCCACTAAATTCCAAATAATTATTTAATTTCTAAATAATTATTAACTAATCAAATACTCCTAATATTTCTTTTTTCAACACTACTCCATAACATATTATCGTCAAATATCATGATGTATCATATATATCACAATAATTCTCATATAATCACAAATAAATAATTAAATAATTAATTATGATTTTTGGAGTGTTACATTTGACACATGTATGAATATTATGAGTAATATTTATACTGAATTGATCCGCTATGAGAATACTACATAAAATGTTATGCAAAGATTCATAACTTATTCTCATGATGATAGTGGTGTATACTACCCTTCAACTTGAAACTATGAACCCTAAATATAGAGTCAAGTATTTTATTAATGTTCAAATGTTATATGTAACGGGAGGTGTTGGAATTAATTCAATAACAATTAATCACATATACATGTTCTATATATTATACCATATACTTTAGTGCATAATATAATAAATAATTATGAACATGTATATAACTATAGGATCTACGATATGTTAGTATATGAGATATGAGATTTCAGGAATACCTGGGTCCATAAGAAGAAAAAAAACTTATGGCAATGATAATTGTAATCTTGAAACGTAAAAGTGTAGAGACAAGTAACCAGCACTTGTTAGCTTCTGGATCTTCCTCAACCGGTACTCCTAATGCCTCGAACATTCTTCAGATGAGGGAGAAGAAATTATTTTGCTTGTGTACGGTATATTGGATACTATAGCCTATATATAGTGTGATGGCCAATTAGAGTTCTCATTATTCCCAAATGGGATCCTGATATCCACTCATATTTGAGTTCATACCCACTTAATTAATTAATTAATTAAGTAAGTAATTCCTAAATGAAATCTAAATAGTCTTTTAACATTATTTGATCATATAATTATTTAAGGCACTTTATTTGATAAAATAACTAATATATTCATATAAATATATTTGCCCACATAATAATTATTGGAATATAATAATTAAATAATATTTAAATATAAAATATTCCAACGATCTCCCACTTCGGCAATATATCTTAATAATTATATCATAATCTGTATGGGTGCATCTGAATGTTATTTATCCTTAGATTTCAACTTTACAATCTGGTTCATCTCATACATTAATAATGAGACCATCGCAGCTGAAGTCACTAACGTATAACGTGACGGAACCCCGACGACCACCACACAAATGTAGTTGTTGACATAGATCGATATGGATGAGTGGCATGGAAATTTCATGCAATGTGATCTCTAAATCATGTATATTTCTAACTGGTCCAACTAAAATCATTATTGAGATCATACTAAAATTTGCAAATTTAATATTTGCACAAACGATACAGAAATGGTTATAACATAAATAACTTTATAAACATTATTTCTGCAGATAATCTTAACATAAATTTTGTATCGATATTAAAATAATATTATTAAACATAAAGAAGGAGTGACTCCCACTAATCTAAGACATCCTTAGTGACAATAATCATATGAAAGTCTTTATATGTCAAGTCTATGATTAGTGAGTCTTTAGCTTAAATTCTATATGCATACTTTCTAGTTTCAACAATAATAACTTACAAGTCAATGAACTTTTAAAACCTATTGAAACAATATATGACTGAATGACTTAAATATTTACCTTCATTTATTCTGTATTAAAATGTCAATTCGACATCTAAAAGATTGGAGTCAAACTTACTAATGATCTCCTCATTGTCAGATCTCCAATTTGTAAATACAAACTCTTTTGTTCTCTACAATAATCCTCATGGCTGACTTTTTTTTCTTTTCTTTCAGCAATTCAATTTTTAATTGTTCAAGTATCTACTTAGTGATTTTATGTATGTCTTTCCATATACGTATAAAATCATATATAAGATTCCCACAATCAAAGTATAAAAAAACTTAATTTTCTAAATTTCTAGATTCTTTTACTTTGGACAATGATTGAGACTTAATAGTATCCCTTGATAATTGAGACACACCTCGGTTTATTGTCTTTCATGTTAGTTGTATTTCATTTATATATATATATATATATATATATATATATATATATATATATATATATATATATATATATATATATATATATATATATATATATATATATATATATATATATATATATTTTGTGATAACCAGATAATACCTTGAGAATA
Organism: Vicia sativa; assembly: GCA_021764765.1. Lineage (NCBI taxonomy): Eukaryota > Viridiplantae > Streptophyta > Magnoliopsida > Fabales > Fabaceae > Vicia > Vicia sativa. The sequence continues at coordinate 46,921,587 of CM038793.1, read as the reverse complement.
ATCTCTAAGTATCTAAATACCTAATACAAAAGATATGTGCCCAAGATCTTCTATAATTGTTAGAGATTTTTTGGTTTCACACAACAACCATATATCATTGGTGAATAAATAAAATCGACACATTAATCACATAATGTTATATGTAACGGGAGATGCTGGAATTAATTCAATAACAATTAATCACATATACATGTTCTATATATTATACCATATACTTTAGTGCATAATATAATAAATAATTATGAACATGTATATAACTATAGGATCTACGATATGTTAGTATATCAGATATGAGATTTCAGGAATACATGGATCCATAAGAAGAAGAAAAAACCTATGGTAATGATAATTGTAATCTTGAAACGTAAAAGTGTAGAAACAAGTGACAGGCACTTGTTGGCTTGTGGATCTTCCTCAACCGGTACTCCTAATGCCTTGAACATTCTTCGGATGGGGAGAAGAAATTATTTTGTTTGTGTACGGTATATTGGGGACCATAGCCTATATATAGTGTGATGGCCAATTAGGATTCCCATTGTTCCCAAATGGGTCATCCTGATATCCACTCATATTTGAGTCCATACCCACTTATTTAATTAATTAATTAATTAATTAATTCCTAAATGAAATCTGTCATACCCCAAAATTTTCTCTCCATCTTCTCAAGACATTTCATACACCTATGCTCATGGATTCCTCAAGGGTTGATCAGACAAACCCTCTCCTAGACAATCAACCCAAGCTAGGGTTTGGCAATCCTCAGATCCAGATGGACTTCCAACACCTCCAATGGCCTTCATGCCTCCTCATATGCTTCAAAGATTCTCCATGTCAAGTTTCAAGCCTCACAAGTCAAATTTCCTCAGACAATTGCTCAGATGGTTGAAAATCAGTTGTATTGGACAAAAAGTCAATGTGGTCAACATATGATCAAACTTCATAATTTTTGGTCAACATCCTCATTTTGAAGTTACATTCATCATTTGATCAAGGGTTGATCATGATTCATCAAGAAAACTCAAGATTTGCCCAAAAGTCAAACTTTCCAAATTAGGGTTTCTTAGTGAAAAGTCAACTAAACTTTGACTGAGCATAACTTCTTCATACTTTCTTAGAAATTTTCCCACCACCTCTTGTTTTGAAGGAAATTCAATTCTCTACAACTTCATGACTCACAAGAATGTTCAAAAAATGCTTCATTTGGAAGGTATGGATCAAAACATTACAGGTCCTTTTCAAAGTCAACAAAAAGTGCTTCGTTGACAGATTAAGGGCGAATGGGATACGAAACATCCGAATCTCATTCCGTATCGAGAACATATTCTGAGTTTGATTCCCTACTTCGAAGAGATCATTTTCAACCACATTCCACGAGAAGAGAATCAGTTGGCAGACGCGTTAGCTACTATGTCGTCTATGTTCAAGGTCAGATGGGACAATGAGGCTCCCCAGATCATCATTGAAAGGTTTGACGAACTAGCATATTGTTATGAGCTTGATACAGAGGAGAAACCTTGGTACTACGACGTGAAAAGGTACCTTGAGACTCAGGAATATCCCACGGGGGAATCTGTCAACGATAAGAAGTTTTTGAGAAGGTTTGCATCCAAATTCTTCCTCAGCAACGACATCTTATACAAGCGCAATCACGACTTGTGCTTACTCCGCTGTGTAGACCGGAAAACAGCGGAACACATCATGGAAGAGCTACACGAAGGCGCATTTGGTACCCACTCCAGTGGACACACCATGGCTAAGAAGATTTTGAGAACAGGTTACTATTGGTCCACCATGGAAGCTGATTGTCACCGCTACGCTCGATCTTGTCACAAGTGCCAGATATATGCCGACAAAGTACACGTACCTCCAGTACCTCTGAATGTTCTAACATCTCCTTGACCTTTTGCAATGTGGGGCATTGACATGATCGGAGAAATCAAGCCCACAGCTTCCAACGGACATCGTTTCATCCTTGTGGCAATTGACTATTTCACCAAGTGGGTAGAGGCAGCCTCGTTTGCATCTGTTACCAAGAATGTTGTGGCTCGATTCATCAAACATAATCTTATCTGTCTATATGGCACTCCCGAAAGTATTATCACAGATAATGGCTCTAATCTCAGCAATAAGATGATCACCGAACTCTGCACGCAGTTCAAGATCACGCATCACAACTCTTCTCCTTATCGGCCTAAGATGAATGGCGCAGTGGAAGCTGCCAACAAGAACATTAAGAAGATTATACAGAAGATGACAGTGACTTACAAGGATTGGCATGAGATGTTACCATTTGCTCTTTATGGTTATCGCACTACAGTAAGAACATCAACATGGGCAACCCCCTTCTCTCTTGTATACGGTATGTAAGTAGTTCTACCCATCGAGGTTCAGATACCCTCAACCAGAGTCCTCCAGGACGCAGAGTTAGGCGAAGACGATTGGGTCCAGACTCACCTTGACCAAATTAACTTGATTGATGAGAAATGACTCGCATCCATCTGCCATGGACAGATCTATCAGAAACGAATGATCAGAGCATTTAACAAGAAGGTCAAGCACCGAGTCTACCAAGTCGGTGATCTAGTAGTCAAGCGCATCATTCTTCCACAAGGTGATCCCAGGGGCAAATGGACTCCCACCTATGAGGGACCGTTTGTAGTCAAGACAGTATTTCCCGGCGGAGCTATGATACTTAGCACCATGGATGGTGAAGACTTCCCACACCCTGTGAACGCAGACATAGTCAAAAAATACTACGCATAAAAGAGACCCTCTAGGTCGACTGGCCTAGGCAAAAATAAGGGCATCCTGGCGAACCAAAAGGGTTCGGGCAAAAGTTAAGGATATATACAAAACATGTACACCCGGCAAGTCGAAAACCTGAAAAGGCGGCTTGGGCAAAAAAGGGCATCCCGGTAGACTGAAAACCCGAAAGGGCAGTCTAGGAAAAAGTTAGGGATTTAAGCGTACGACTATGTCTCATCCAGATCACCTATTTCCAGACTACTATCAGCATTCAAGGTTCAAATGGCGAAAATCAGTTCACTCACTTTCTATTGACGGCAAGGAGATGAGATAGTTGAAATATATGAGTACTAGCATAGTTGGAACTTAACGAGATTGTTTCTGCATAGCTTTTTACTTTTGTTGTGTGCAAACTACTTGGCCATACGCCACATTTCAAATAAATACAAGCTTCTTTCTCTTTACAATTTTCACTGTTGTTGTTTGCATAAAGTCCAACGTTTTCTTTGAATGATTATATGCATTTGACAATAAAAATCTGTTCACGAACATGCGAAAAGTGAACATACAAAGTAATTGCTACAGGCTCCAGGAATTGAGATGACGACAAAAGTCACCAATGCATTTTTCCCACAGAACATGGTCCCCGCAGAGGTGTCACTCACGACAAACCTTCCCCGCGGAGTATATGTTAGTCCCCGAGCAGTGATTCCACTCAACTTAATTGGATTACACCCGTCTTCGAGCAATAACATTTCATCCCCCAGCCGAGGTATTTATCCTCAACAAGATATCTCTCAACAATTCCCCTTTTCCCCAGCAGCAGTGTCCACACTTGAAACTTGGTCAGATAGTGCACCGGAGGAAACCTACATCTATTATGCCTCAGTCAGAGATTACAACGGGCCCCAGATCCTTCTAACCCGGTCTCCCGGTAACTACCAAATACTCTCCAGCAAGATTTACACAAAATCCCCGGCAGAGTACCCCCTGGACTCATCCCCAGCAGGGGTCTATGCACAAGATCCTCGACGGTGTATCTCTACCGCCCTCAAGACTTGGTCAGATAGTACACCGGAGGAATCAAGATTATCTTTCTTCTCAGGATTTCCATCCTCAAGCAGAAGTCAGAAATCCTCAAGCAGAACATCTGCATCTTCCTCAAGATGGATATGTTTTGAAATACCACAACATCTATCATTCATACATTTCTTATAAAGTCATAATATATGCATATGTCATTCATACACATCGTCATGCATCATACTTCGCATAAGACTAACAATATTCTACCAAAGTTTCCCTTGTTTTCTCCAAAACAGGTGAAAATCACTTCCGACGCATACAAGTCCAAGATTAATACCCGAATCCAGACGGGAGAACTATCTGAAAGACCGCCCTAGTTGTCCTCTGACAACTGGTCCAGGATTAAGACCCGAATCCAGACGGGAAAACTATCCGAACGACCGCCCTTGTTGTCCTCCGACAACAGATCCAGGATTAATGCCCGAAGCTAGACGGGAAAACTATCCGAACGATCACAAGTTATCCTCCGATAACAGGCAGTGGACCAATACCCGATGCACAACAGGGAAGTTGTACACACTTTGCCAACTACTATCCCCTCAGAGTAATCAGCACGAAGATCTATTCTGACTCTCTCTTATCAACCGCAGCTACAGAGTCTAGCGTACGACTCAGTGGCCTTGGATGGCATCTTAAGCCCATCTCCGACTACTTGTCAACATTTCTCCATTTTCATAATGCTGCATATTTGGTTAAAAAACCAATACAAACCAATAACTTCATTCAAAGATGAGCACGAAGTCTAACGTACGACTCCCTCTGGATGGCATCTTAAGCCCATCTTCTTCCACTCCCAGAAACGTCAACAGAGCCTAGCGTACGGCTCACTCCTCAGCACCAATCTCTCCAGATGGCATCTTAAGCCCATCCCCGTCAGCTCTCCTATCAACAATCTCAAGTCTAGCGTACGGCTCATTCTCCAGCAAAGTCTCCAAATGGCATCTGTAAGCCCATTCCCGCATCATCAGCCAACAGCGAGTGCTAATTTTCAGGTGTACTCGAGTGTTCAATCATCTTCTACCTCCAGGTCACGAAAGGCACCCACGCCAATCTAACCCTTCTAGTACAAGAAGATTGAACAGGGGAAGCTGTCATACCCCAAAATTTTCCCTCCATCTTCTCAAGACATTTCATACACTTATGCTCATGGATTCCTCAAGGGTTAATCAGACAAACCCTCTCCTAGACAATCAACCCAAGCTAGGGTTTGGTAATTCTTAGCTCCAGATGGACTTCCAACAGCTCCAATGTTCATCATGCCTCCTCATATGCTTCAAAGATTCTCCATGTCAAGTTTCAAGCCTCACAAGTCAAATTTCCTCAGACAATTGCTCAGATGGTTGAAAATTAGTTGTATTGGACAAAAAGTCAACTGTGGTCAACATACAGTCAAACTTCATAATTTTTGGTCAACATCCTCATTTTAAAGTTACATTGATCATTTGATTAAGGGTTGATGATGATTCATCAAGAAAACTCAAGATTTGCCCAAAAGTCAAACTTTCCAAATTAGGGTTTCTCGGTGAAAAGTCAACTAAACTTTGACTGAGCATAACTTCTTCATACTTTCTTAGAAATTTTCCCACCACCTCTTGTTTTGAAGGAAATTCAATTCTCTACAACTTCATGACTCACAAGAATGTTCAAAAAATGCTTCATTTGGAAGGTATGGATCAAAACATTACAGGTCCTTTTCAAAGTCAACAAAAAGTCAACATTTTGTTTTGAAGATATATTGAGCATGGAAACTCCAATTGAGATGAAACCAAAGAGGTTTGTTATAGGACTCTTAAATCTTTCCAAAAAGTCCAAAGACACTCAAAAATGTGGAAATTGAGCAAGATACACCATTCACAAGTTGGGCAATTTTGAAGAAGTGCACAAATAGAGATACTTGTAAAAATCAAAAAAGTTGCAAATGGGCCTAGTTTTTCTTCATCCAAACTTGTTCCTCGTACAATTTGGAACATCCAAGCCCAATTCCACGAATTTTTATTTTATTTTTCTATTTAATTTGGATTTTATTCATTTAAATACAAATTAAATTCAAAATAAGGTATAAAATCAAAATTAATTGCAAAATTGATTTTTGTCTCTTCCTTGAGATCCAAGCAACCCAAGAAAGCTGGCAAATTTAGAAATTTGATTTGAATTGGCAAGGAATTGATGAAAATTGATCAAAAAAGATAAGATTTGATCTTGTACAAAATCAAATATGTTTTGCATTGATTGATGATTATTTCTTCCCCAAATCAGCTCCAATTCCATCCAATATAAATATACAAGGCATAGCACATGAATTAGAACAGAAAAATTGCTTGGAGAAACCCTAACCTAGCTCAAAAAAACCGTGCCTCTCAAGCAACTTGCAGCCACAGTTTTAGCTCGATTCAATTGATTCCAAGCATCAAAACACATTCATTGACATCTCCTGAATCAATCCAGACCTTTACATTGTCCAAAAACATCAAGAATTGAGAAATCACGATTTGGTTTGTTCTTACTTTTTCAAAAATCGAATTCTGTTTATCATGCATTATTAATGTGTTTTGACGATTGTTTTGTGTTTAGAACAAAGTTTGCAAGCTATCTGGACAATCGAATTGAGTTTTCATGGCCTGGATCGAAATACGCCATTGTTAGGGTTTTTTGAACCGAATTAGGGCTTCCTTAAATCGGTTAAATTGGACCAAAAGACCATTACCATTGTGTTTAGAATGTGATTTCCAATCGATTCATGTACTCACAACTCATTTATATTATGTGTATGAGATTTTGAGAATTGCAGGGGCTATAGCGTCGCACTGAGGCCGACGCAAAATTCCCAGAATTCAAATGAGAGAGCGATGAAGTTCTTGGCGCGTGATTGGTGCAAGTCAGGAGGCGACACCTGTTTACAAACTACTCGCTCCGCTTCAATGACACGCGTGCACTCCAGCTCAGTTGGCAAAGGCGTGGGGTTGTGAAGGAGATGTCCTGAGTTCGATCCCTGGCCATGGCAAAGCATTTTTTCACATGTTTGCATTTTTTTCATATTTTTCTTATTTCTTTTAATATATTTCATATAATTTAATTTAATTTCAATAATTTCTATTATGCATTAAAAAATACCAAAAATATTTTTTCTTTTTGCATTATTTCCAGAAAATGTTTATTTAATTTATAAAATTAAAAATATTATTTTTGCATGCATATTTAATTTAATTGTTAATTTATCATTTAAATCACTTTTAATTGATTTTTAATTATTAAATTAACTCCAAAAAAATCCCAAAAAATTATTTTAGCATATTAATGTTGTTTCTTGCATGAAATATTTTTCTCATTCAAAAATTATTATTTTTCATAACATTTTCCTCTTATTCGATTTCCTCGTATTTTCCGATTTCTCATCTTTTCACAGGTTATTCCGTTTCGGACGATTTCTTTTTATCGTTTTCTTTTTTCCAATTATGTAATTGCTTATGGGATGTAATATCTTAATTAGGGCTTTTATTTTCCACACTTTTCAATTATGTATCTGCCCCAAAGCCATGTAATAGCGTAGGATTTATCTTTCCGCATTTACTTTCCGCATTTTAATTTCTGCACCCTATAAACTGCTAGTCATTAGGCGTGTATGGCAAGATAAAATTGAACATAGCTCACTCTAATTTTCAAGATAAACATGAATTTGAAATCAACACACTCTTTTCACACATGCACCCCTTAGGGTAATTCTCTCTTGTTGCCTTTACGAATCCAAATGGTCATGTCCCTCGAACGTAGAGGTATTCTAGCACTGTTGCCTACAAACAAATCACCATAGTCCCTTCGATACAAAGATCATAAGACCCACGATGTCGCCTCCGAATACATGATCTTGACCCTCGATTGTCGCCTACGAAAAATGATGATAGTCCCTACGAATGTGCTAGGACACTTCCTACAAGTTGCCTTCTATGACCATCCGATGTCCCTTCGAATGTCCCGCTTACATCCAACGAATGGAGTTACCTACCAACTAATGGTATGGATAGCGCTATTCTAAAGGAACGTAAAATAATGCACGAAAACGACCATTATGAGTAGGTAATAAGACTTTTAGTTGCTTGCTCAAATCAAAATACCTTTCACACCTCACACTTTTGTCAAAGTTCAAACTCTTTTCAAAAACGAAACATTTCCAAACACTTTGTATACATTCCTACATGAATCATTACAAAGTCAAAGCGAAATGCCTTTTCAAAACATTTTTTTCAAACACATAGAAAGAAATTTTAAAGTGATCTAAGAGCAACTAAGAGCCCGTAGATAACTACGGATGAAAAGGGGTGCTAATACCTTCCCTTTTCATGACCTTCTCCCTTACTCAAAATCTAACGAAGGTCTTTTTCTGTACTTTTTACCTTCCCTTAATTGGATAAAAGAAAAGTCGGTGGCGACTCTTGCTATCCGCCCATTTGCGATACAAAAACCTACAAAGTCAGTTCACCGTATTACAGAAATGGCGACTCTGCTGGGGAGACACCCAAAAGAGAGAATACCTTAGGGATTTTTAGATCACCTTTATTTATTTTTGTTTGACTTGTATGCTTTATCTTTAAGGGTTGCTTGGGTATTATATATTTGTGGGGGATCCTACACCCAGATCCGGGTTTCCTTTTAGGTAAGTAGCAATAAATCGTCGCGACCGTTAGACGCATATCGAAACGGTCAACATGATGGCTACGTTAGTGTGACACTTTGGATGTCCTGATACTCTTCATTCCCAAGTTGAGGATAGTATTTGGCTTCTGCGTGGTGTCATCAAGCACTAACTAAACTTTTAGAACCTTAATTGACCCATCTTGGCCATTAGAAGGTAGTGAGATGGCCGGCTTTGGTGCAGACTAAGGTTGGTTGATACTCGATGCTACGCTCATTGAGATCAGACTTTTGGGATATTTTCGATCGACCACTTGGTAGTCGTATTGAAATAAACGCCTAACGAGAAAGATCAATGATGTGAGATTCCTAGAACCCGGTTACTATTATAGGACAGGATGAACCAACTCAAACTTTTGGTGGGGTAATCACCTATACCTCATGCAAGCCTTAACCCTAGGCTCATTGTGTGAATTGTTTGTGTGTGCCAAACATGACATCATGACATCATTTGCATTGCATATCATTTCTAACTATTTCAAGGACCTAGGGATTTATCTTTGCTCTGTTTTGTAGGGAATTATGGCTTCTAGAAAGACTATCCGAATCAACTTCATGGGTATACCTTCTCAGCTCAAAGAATTGGTTTCAGAGATTCCTGATCATGCCCAGCTCATCAAAAGACATGGTTATCTGCTTGATTTGGTTATCTCCGGTTTCGACGAAGATATGATGCATGTCCTATTCCAGTTCTTTGATCCGAAACACCATTGCTTTACATTCCCAGATTATCAGTTGGTTCCTACCTTGGAAGAGTTCTCTAAGCTACTTGGGGTACCTATTCTTGACCAAATGCCATTCACCGGTTTGGAAGAGGTCCCTAAGTACGAAGACATTGCATCGGCCTTACATCTTAAGCGCTCAGACGTTGAAGCCAATTGGGAAACCAGAAGCGGAGTTAAGGGTTTACATGCCAAGTTCCTGATAAAGAAAGCCCGAGAATTCCTCAAAGTTATGAGTTTCCATGCATTTGAAGACATTGTGGCCCTGCTAATCTATGGTTTGGTTCTTTTCCTTAACTCGGATCAATTCATAGATGTCAACGCCATCAAGTTGTTTCTTACCCGCAATCCTGTGCCCACTTTACTTGGAGACATCCTACATTCTCTCCATACTCGTACTACTAAGAGACAAGGAACTCTCATGTGTTGCATCCCGTTACTTTCCAGGTGGTTTATTTCGCACCTTCCTCCATCAGTTTTGAAGAACGAACAAAGGTTGAAATGGTCTCAAAGACTAATGTCACTCTCTCATTCAGACATCCTTTGGAGTCTTTTCTCTCAAAAGGACTTCACATTCATTGAGCGTTGTGGAGAATTCCCTAATGTACCACTACTTGGTATAAGGGGAGGTATTACTTACAACCCTTCTTTAGCTCTACGTCAGTTTGGTTTTGCTCGAAGAGATGGTCCACATGATATGCTTCTCCAAGATATTGTGTTCGATTACAACCACGATCTCCAGAATTATCGACGAAGGTTCATACACGCTTGGGGCATGGTAAAGAAGACTGATACCAAGACTTTGGGGCACCAAAACTCCATTCCTTGGGAACCTTACCTCAAATGGGTGCGAGCTCGAGCTCAAAACCTCATGATGCCATTCACGCCTGTTTTACCCGTAATTATGGAACCTGTTGCTATAGGTGACGTACCCTATACTGTTCTCCATCCCGACATGCGTACTGATTTTGAAGACTTGAAGAGATCCTGGATTCAGCTTAAAGAAGAGAGGGATACATTTGAAGCTCAGTGTTATGCAAGCGAGAAGAAAGTGTTAGAGTTGACCAAGCTACTTCATGAAGAGCGAAACATCAACGCCTACCTCGGCATCAAGAGGAAGCGCCCATGGGAGACTTAGAGCTTTAGAATTTTTTTTTATGCTTTTCTTTTATTATTTTGAACTATCTTTTGTACTTAAAAAGAAAAAGAATAAAAAGAGAACTAATAAATGTTTGTTCTTTGCTTGTTTAACAAATTTAAATCTCTAAGGTCCTTGAAAACATTGCATTGCATTCGCATAAACATTGCATATCATAGCATAACATTGCATCACAGGTACATTGAAGATTGGTTTTCTCATTTGCTCGCTATTTATTTTAGCAGAAATGGCTCTTGAACAGTCTGTCAAAGATCTTCAAGCTCAGAATGCTCAGTTTCAGCAGATGTTCACCAGCTTGGTCCAGGGCCAAGAAGATCTGAAGAAGCTCATCAACAGAAAGAAGAAGGTTGTTGGTCTTCTCAACATGGGCAGACGCTACAAAGGTGGTCCTAAAAGGGTTATCCGGATAGATCTCTCAGAAGGAAGTGTCAAGAATGAGGGGAGTGTCAAGGGTAATGAAGATGACCAGCGTGAGCCTAAGAAAGAGGGAGAGGATCGCTCTGACTATAGCCAGTCCTCTGATGAAGATGACAAGTACAAGCAACTTGAAGACCGTCTGAATGCTATGGAAAACCTGAAGATGTCCGGGCTGAATTTTGATGATCTGAGTCTCGTTCCTGGTGTGGTGATTCCTCCCAAGTTCAAAGTTCCAACTTTTGCCAAGTATGATGGCATTTCTTGCCCAAAGCTGCATTTGAAGTCCTATGTTCAGAAGATCAACCCCCACACTGATGACAAAAAGTTGTGGATGCACTATTTTCAAGAGAGTTTGTCCGGAACTCAATTGGAGTGGTATTATCAGCTAGAGAATGATTTGGCAGATGCTTTCTACATGCAGTATGAGTACAATGCTGAATTGACACCCACTCGCATGCAACTACAGAGCATGTCTATGGGTCGTGATGAGAAGTTCAAGGAGTATGCTCAGAAATGGAGAGATTTAGCAGGCAGAGTTCAGCCACCCTTGTCCAATAGGGAGTTGGTTGATATGTTTATGGGAACGCTAATCGGCCCATTCTTCAATCATCTGATTGGAAACCCTTCAGCCGGATTCACCGAGTTGATATTGACAGGAGAGCGTATTGAAGCTGGTATTAAGAGTGGAAAGATTCAGATAGAGTCATCTTCAAATGCTGCGAAGAGATCTTTTGGTGGCAAGAAGGAAACTAATGTTGTGTATGGTCAGAAAAGCCGAGCCAAGACTGACTGTGCTCAATCTGTGGGGGCAGTTGTGATCTCTATTCCTGCATCTGCACAACCTCAGCGAGACAATGCGCGCAGCCAGAACGCGCCACGAAGACAGTTTACGAAGATCAACATGCCATTGTCGCAAGCCTTGCAACACATGTTGAAAGCAGAGCTGATAACCTTGAGGGATCCTCCTCAAAATATCAACACTTCCTCTCCGAGATACAATCCTAATGCTAAGTGTGCTTACCACTCCAATAGCCCAGGGCACGACACTGACAACTGTTGGGCTCTGAAGAACAAAATTCAAGATATGATTTAAGCTAAGCAGATTGAGTTTGATCCTCCTGTTGAGACTCCAAATGTGATCAGCGCCTATGCCTAACCATGACAAGAGTTCCAAGTGAGGATACTTACATTTTCAACATAGATGACTTGACCATTCCTGATGAAGAATTGTCAAATGCCCATCCACCTGATGGTTGTGCTTGGTTGAGAAGACGTGTTCGCATGATGGATAACCGTGAGATACTATTCCTAAAACCACCTGCGTGTGTGTGAAGATATGTCTAAGTTGAAGATCGAGGAGGTGAATGAAACGCACCATCTGTGGGATACCTTGGGGCAGCCAAGTGGAAAGTATGATTACATGGTGAAAGTACTTGTCCCGAAAGCTACAAGATTCCTATTGAAGATGTTAAAGTGACCGGATGGGGTGACGATTTCCCAGAAGACTATGCTGATGTTAACACTATAAGAATTTCCTCTGCTGATCCTGTGCCTAGAGTGGCACCTCTCATCATTACTTCTCCCGGACCAGTTCCATATTCCTCTGACAAAGCTATCCCTTGGAATTATGGAGCTGATGTTTACTATCATGGCGTCAAGCAAGACCCTCTGACCATTGAAGACCTTGCAATTGAAGCTATCATTCCTGACATTGACAACATCACCGGATCAAGTAAGGTGACCAGAACCGAAAGAGTGTTCTCTCCAGAAATCTCTCCTCCAAAAGACACTGCGACTCCAGCTCGCATTCCAGCTATCCAACCCATCCCCCAAGATAGAAGGATGGAACCAGTGATTCATCCTGCTCAGACAGAAGTACCAAAGGAAGTTACTGAAGACACCTCCAAACAAGAAATGGAGGAAATTCTGAAGATTATCAAGAAGAGTAACTACAATGTTGTGGAACAGTTGGGACAAACTCCGTCCAAGATCTCCATGCTTGCTCTGCTCTTGTGCTCTGAGGCTCATGCTAACGCCTTGGTGAAGTTTCTGAAGAATGCTCACGTACCGCAAGACACTACTACTGACCAGTTCGAAGTTTGTATTGCTAGCCTGGCTGCCAACAACGGCTTAGGCTTCTCCGATGTTGATCTGACTCCTGCCGGAAAGAAACACAACAAAGCCTTGCACATCTCTGTTGAATGCAAGGGTACTACCTTATCTCATGTTTTGGTTGATACCGGTTCTGCTCTGAATATCCTTCCGAAGACAGCTTTTGACCGACTTGATATCGAAGGGTTGGTTCTGAGACCCAGTGATATAATTGTGAGAGCTTTTGATGGTTCTAAGCGAACAATACTTGGAGAGCTCATTCTGCCTGTTAAAGTCGGTTCCCAGACTTTTGGCTCCACTTTCTTTGTCATGGACATCCGTCCAGCTTACTCTTGCTTACTTGGACGCCCTTGGATACATGGGCCAGGCGCTGTTACCTCTACCTTGCATCAGAAGTTGAAGTACCCGGTGAAAGGGAAGGTTGTCACAGTGTATGGTGAAGAAGAATATATGGTCAGTCATCTACAGTCATTCTGATACCTCGAGGTAGAGGGTGAATTCTTCGAGACTCCCTGTCAAGCTTTTGAAACAATATCCAGTGTCATGCCTGTTGACTCTCCTGTAACTCCTGAAGTTACTAAAGCTCCGCCTAGGATGGCCTCGCTGAAAGATGCTCAAGCTGCAGTTAAAGAAGGAGGTAGTACTATTTGGGGTCAGCTCCCTGATCTTCCTCTCAAATTTGACAAGACTGGTTTAGGCTTCACTATCAAGGGTCAGAAGATGATACGCCGCGAACGTGCCGGCCAACTTCCTTTCCGCATCAGCCAGAGTGGAATCCACGCTATAGAAGACGACGACAACGACTTCGACATCAACAAGTGGATCTTCCCAACGCCAGACAAGGGGCTCAGCAATTGGAAGACTGAAGACGTCATACCAATCTCCTTTAGACAGGAGTAATTGCTCTTGTTTTTTTTTTGCTTTTCGTATTTTCTATGTTTTGAACAATAAACTCTAAAGCCTAGTGCCTTACCCGGGGCATCATGGCTCGTTTGTGAGGGTTATTATCTGTCATTTGCATATTTTCATTCAATAAAATCGTTGGAATTTTGCATTCAATTGTTGTTTTCTTTCTTTTACTTTATTACCCCTTCAAAAAGCTATGGGTTTCTTACACACACCCACGTGATACACTGCAGAATCACTCCGAATCTCGTTGATAACAGCTATGCTATTGCTAAATATGACTTCGATAATCCGATCTACCAAGCTGAAGACGAAAGTGAGGAAGATTGTGAAGTGCCGGAGAACTTGTCGATGCAACAAGAATAGCGAGTTATCTGACCACGAAGAGCAAGTTGAGGTTGTGAATTTAATCGATGAAGATGAAAAGAGATCAAGATAGGAGCGGGTCTTGAGAAAAATGTTAAAGAAAGATTGGTTCAGATGCTACGAGACTATATTGAGGTTTTTGCTTGGTCATACGAAGACATGCCGGGTTTGGACATTGATATTGTGGTACAACGATTGCCGACAAAAGAAGGTTTTCTTCCTGTGAAGTAGAAGGTTCGTCGTATGCGTCCTGAGATGTCAGAGAAAATCAAAGCTGAAGTTATGAAGCAGTTCAACGCCGGTTTTCTAGTTGTTACCTCTTATCCACAATGGGTTGCTAATGTGGTGCCTGTGCCCAAGAAGGATGGCAAGGTACGAATGTGTGTAGATTACAGAGATCTGAACAAAGCAAGTCTGAAAGACGATTTTCCCCTTCCTCATATTGATGTTCTGGTTGACAACACCGCTCAGCATAAGGTTTTCTCCTTCATGGATGGTTTCTCCGATTACAATCAGATAAAAATGGCTCCCGAAGACATGGAGAAGACAACTTTCGTTACACAGTGGGGCACTTTTTGTTACAAGGTTATGCCGTTCGGACTGAAGAACGCGGGCGCCACTTATCAGCGTGCTATGGTGACATTATTTCATGACATGATTCATCACGAGATAGAGGTCTACGTCGACGACATGATAGCTCGATCACAAACTAAAGAAGAACATCTTAATCATTTGCAGAAACTGTTTGATAGGTTGAAGAAGTACAGAAAGAGACTTAATCCTAACAAGTGCACTTTTGGAGTCAGATCCGGTAAAATCCTAGGGTTTGTCGTCAGTGGGAAAGGTATTAAAGTTGACCCCGCCAAAGTTAAAGCTATTCAAGAAATGCCAGCGCCCCGCACTGAGAAGGAAGTCAGAGGTTTCTTGGGCCGATTGAATTACATTGCCAGATTCATTGCACATCTAACTGCTACTTGTGAGCCAATCTTCAAGTTACTTAAGAAAGACCAAGTGGTAGAATGGAACGACGATTGTGTCATACCCCAAAATTTGCCCTCCATCTTCTCAAGATATTTCATACATCCATGCTCAATGATTCCTCAAGAGATGATCAGACAAACCCTCTCCTAGACAATCAACCCAAACTAGGGTTTGGTAATTCTCAGCTCCAGATGGACTTCCAACA
Organism: Vicia sativa; assembly: GCA_021764765.1. Taxonomy (NCBI): domain Eukaryota; kingdom Viridiplantae; phylum Streptophyta; class Magnoliopsida; order Fabales; family Fabaceae; genus Vicia; species Vicia sativa. The sequence continues at coordinate 46,906,202 of CM038793.1, read as the reverse complement.
TCTCCAATTTTCATCATGCCTCCTCATATGCTTCACAGATTCTCCATGTCAAGTTTCAAGCCTCACAAGTCAAATTTCCTCAGACAATTGCTCAGATGGTTGAAAAGCAGTTGTATTACAAAAAGTCAACTATGGTCAACATACAGTCAAACTTCATGATTTTTGGTCAACATCCTCATTTTGAAGTTACATTCATCATTTGATCAAGGGTTGATCATGATTCATCAAGAAAACTCAAGATTTGCTCAAAAGTCAAACTTTCTAAATTAGGGTTTCTAGGTGAAAAGTCAACTAAACTTTGACTAATCATAACTTCTTCATACTTTCTCAGAAATTTTTCCACCAACTCTTGTTTTGAAGGAAATTCAATTCTCTACAACTTCATGTCTCACAAGAATGTCCAAAAAATGCTTCATTTGAGAGGTATGGCTCAAAACATTACAGGTCATTTTCAAAGTCAACAAAAAGTCAACTTTTTGTTTTGAAGATATATTGAGCATGGAAACTCCAATTGAGATGAGACCAAAAAGGTTGGTTAGAGGACTCTTAGAGCTTTCCAAAAAGTCCAAGAACACTCAAAAATGTGGAAAATTGAGCAAGATGCACATTCACAAGTTGGGAAATTTTGAAGAAGTGCACAAAGAGAAATACTTCTAAAAATCAAAAACTTTGCAAATGGGCCTACTTTTTCTTCATCCAAACTTATTCCTCACACCATTAGGAATATCCAAGCCCAATTCCACGAATTTTTATTTTATTTTTCTATTTAATTTGGAATTTATTCATTTAAATACAAATTAAATTCAAAAATAAAGTATAAAATCAAAATTAACTACAAACTTGATTTTTATTTCTTCCTTGGGATCCAATCAACTCATTAAAGCCAGCAATTTTCGAAATTGGATTGATATAGCAAGATTGGATTGAAAATTAATCAAAATTTGAAGATTTGATTTTGTACAAAAATCAAAATTGATTAGCATTGATTGATGATGATTTCTTCCTCAAATCAGTTCCAAATTCATCCAGTATATATGTATAATGCATAGCACATGATTGAGAACGAAAAAATTGGCTCAAGAACCCTAACCTAAACTCAAAAAATCTGTGGCAAACAAGCAAAGTGCAGCCCTAGTTCCAGCCGTTTCCAATCGATTTTGAGGTGTTCATTGCATTCCTTGATACCTCCTGAGTGAATCCAGACTTTCACATTGCTCGAATCCATCCAGAATCAAAAAATCCGAGTTTGGTTTGTTCTTGAAAAATCCAAAATCGTGTTTTAATTTTCATGCATTATTAACATGTTTCATTGTTGTTTTTGTGATTAGAACGAAGTTTGCAAGCGATCTGGGTTATTTGATTGCATTTCCATGGCTTGAATCGTGATATACCATAACTAGGGTTTCTGGGCTCGCTTTAGGGCTTCACAAAATAGGAAAAATTGGACCATGAGACTATGACCAATGAATTCAGAACGATGCCTGGAATCGAACCATGTCTTTAGAACTCATTTATATTATGTGTGCTTGATTTTTGAATTAGCCAGGGACGTAGCGTCGAACAATGGCCGACGCTGAGTTTTTAAAAATTCAAATTGGAGAAGACGAAGTCTGGCGCGAGTTCGTGGCAACAGGAAGACGACGCGTGCTGTAATCCACTCGTTCCGGTTTTCAAACAGCTTGCACACTTGGCTCAGTTGGTTGAGGCGTGGCATGTAGAAGATGCTCTCAAGGGTCATGAGTTCAACCCCTGCCAGGACCGGTTTTGCATTTTCTTTTTCCAAACTTGCATATTTTCATATTTTTCTTATTTATTTAATATTTGCATCAATTTTAATTCTTTTCATATTTTTATTTCATGCATTAAAAATCATCAAAATATTTTTTACTTTTGCATTTATTTTCATAAAATACTTATTTAATTTATAAAATTAAAAAATATAATTTTGCATGCATATTTATTTTTATTCATAATTTAGCATTAAAATCACTTTTTATTAGTTTTAAATTATTAAAATGCATCTAAAAAATCCCAAAAAATTATTTTAGCATATTTATGTTATTTCCAGCATATCATATTTTTCTCATTTAAAAATTGCATTTTTACTAACATTTTTCTCTTATTCGATTCATCTTGTATTTTCCGATTTTTCTTATCTTTTCACAGGTTATTCCGTTTCAGACGTTTTCTTTTTCCAATAATGTAATTGCTCATGGGATGTAATAGTTAATTAGGGCTTTTATTTTCCGCAAGTTTAAATTATGTATCTGCCCCAAAGCCATGTAATAGCGTAGGACATTTATCTTTCCGCATCTTTACATTCCGCATTTTAATTTCCGCACCCTATAAATTGCTAGTAACTAGGCGTGTATGGCAAGATAATAATCAACATAGCTCACTAATTTTCAAGATAAACATATCTGAATCTGACACACTCTTTTCACACATGCACCCCTTAGGGTAATTCTCTCTCGTTGCCTTTACGAATTCAAATGGTCATGTCCCTCGAACGTAGAGGTATTCTAGCACCGTTGCCTTCAAAACAAATCATCATAGTCCCTTCGATACAAAGATCATAAGACCCACGATGTCGCCTACGAATACATGATCTTGACCTCGATTGTCGCCTACGAAAAATGATGATAGTCCCTTCGAATGTGCTAGGATACTTCCTACAAGTTGCCTTCTATGACCATCCGATGTCCCTTCGAATGTCCCGCTTACATCCAACGAATAGGGTTACCTACCAACTAATGGTATGGATGACACTATTCTAAAGGAACGTAAACAACACGAAAACGACCAATTCTGAGTAGGTAATAAGACTTTTAGTTGCTTGCTCTATCAAAATACTTTTCACACCTCACACTTTTGTCAAAGTTCAAACTCTGTTCAAAAATGAAACATTTCCGAACACTTTGTATACATTCCTACATGAATCATTACAAAGTCAAAGCGAAATGCCTTTTCAAAACATTTTTTTCAAACACATAGAAAGAAATTTTAAAGTGATCTAAGAGCAACTAAGAGCCCGTAGATAACTACGGATGAAAAGGGGTGCTAATACCTTCCCTTTTCATGACCTTCTCCCTTACTCAAAATCTAACGAAGGTCTTTTTCTGTACTTTTTACCTTCCCTTAATTGGATAAAAGAAAAGTCGGTGGCGACTCTTGCTATCCGCCCATTTGCGATACAAAAACCTACAAAGTCAGTTCACCGTATTACAGAAATGGCGACTCTGCTGGGGAGACACCCAAAAGAGAGAATACCTTAGGGATTTTTAGATCACCTTTATTTATTTTTGTTTGACTTGTATGCTTTATCTTTAAGGGTTGCTTGGGTATTATATATTTGTGGGGGATCCTACACCCAGATCCGGGTTTCCTTTTAGGTAAGTAGCAATAAATCGTCGCGACCGTTAGACGCATATCGAAACGGTCAACATGATGGCTACGTTAGTGTGACACTTTGGATGTCCTGATACTCTTCATTCCCAAGTTGAGGATAGTATTTGGCTTCTGCGTGGTGTCATCAAGCACTAACTAAACTTTTAGAACCTTAATTGACCCATCTTGGCCATTAGAAGGTAGTGAGATGGCCGGCTTTGGTGCAGACTAAGGTTGGTTGATACTCGATGCTACGCTCATTGAGATCAGACTTTTGGGATATTTTCGATCGACCACTTGGTAGTCGTATTGAAATAAACGCCTACGAGAAAGATCAATGATGTGAGATTCCTAGAACCCGGTTACTATTATAGGACAGGATGAACCAACTCAAACTTTTGGTGGGGTAATCACCTATACCTCATGCAAGCCTTAACCCTAGGCTCATTGTGTGAATTGTTTGTGTGTGCCAAACATGACATCATGACATCATTTGCATTGCATATCATTTCTAACTATTTCAAGGACCTAGGGATTTATCTTTGCTCTGTTTTGTAGGGAATTATGGCTTCTAGAAAGACTATCCGAATCAACTTCATGGGTATACCTTCTCAGCTCAAAGAATTGGTTTCAGAGATTCCTGATCATGCCCAGTTCATCAAAAGACATGGTTATCTGCTTGATTTGGTTATCTCCGGTTTTGATGAAGATATGGTGCATGTCTTATTCCAGTTCTTCGATCCGAAACACCATTGCTTTACATTCCCAGATTATCAGTTGGTTCCTACCTTGGAAGAGTTCTCTAAACTACTTGGGGTACCTATTCTTGACCAAATGCCATTCACCAGTTTGGAAAAAGTCCCTAAGTACGAAGACATTGCATCAGCCTTACATCTTAAGCGCTCAGACATTGAAGCCAATTGGGAAACCAGAAGTGGAGTTAAGGGTTTACTTTCCAAGTTCTTAATTAAGAAAGCCCGAGAATTCCTCAAAGTTATGAGTGTCCATGCATTTGAAGACATTGTGGCCTTGCTAATCTATGGTTTGGTTCTATTCCCTAACTCGGATCAATTCATAGATGTCAACGCCATCAAGGTGTTTCTTACCCGTAATCCTGTGCCTACTTTGCTTGGAGATATCTTGCATTCTCTCCACACTCGTACTACTAAAAGACAAGGAACTCTCATGTGTTGCATACCGTTACTTTCAAGGTGGTTTACTTCGCACCTTCCTCCATCAGTTTTGAAGAACGAGCAAAGGATGAAGTGGTCTCAAAGATTGATGTCACTCTCTCATTCAGATATTCGTTGGAGTCTTTTCTCTCAAAAGGACTTCACCTTCATTGAGCGTTGTGGAGAATTCCCTAATGTACCACTACTTGGTATAAGGGGAGGTATTACTTACAACCCTTCCTTAGCTCTACGTCAGTTTGGTTTTGCTCGAAGAGATGGTCCACATGATATGCTTCTCCAAGATATTGTGTTCGACTATAATCACGATCTCCAGAATTACCGATGAAGGTTCATACACGCTTGGGGCATGGTAAAGAAGACTGATACCAAGACTTTGGGGCACCAAAACTCCATTCCTTGGGAACCTTACCTCAAATGGGTGCGAGCTCGAGCTCAAAACCTCATGATGCCATTCACGCCTGTTTTACCAGTAATTATGGAACTCTTGCTATAGGTGACGTACCTATGTTCTCCATCCCGACATGCCTCCGATTTTGAAGACTTGAAGAGATCCTGGATTCAACTCAAGGAAGAGAGGGATACCTTTGAAGCTCAGTGTTTTGCAAGTGAGAAGAAAGTGCTAGAGTTGACCAAGCTACTTCACGAGGAGCGAAACATCAACGCCTACATCGGCACCAAGAGGAAGCGCCCATGGGAGACTTAGAGCTTTAGGATTTTCTTTTATTTGTCTTGAACTATCCTTTGTACTTAAAAAGAAAGAAAAAAGAATAATAAAAAGAGTACTAATAAATGTTTGTTCATTGCTTGTTTAACAAATTTAAATCTCTAAGGTCCTTGAAAACATTGCATTGCATTCGCATAAACATCGCATATCATGGCATAACATTGCATCACAGGTACACTGAAGATTGGTTTTCTCATTTTCTCGCTATTTATTTTAGCGGAAATGGCTCTTGAACAGACTGTCAAAGATCTTCAAGCTCGAATGCTCGGAGATGTTCACCAGCTTGTTCCTGGGCCAAGAAGATCTGAAGAAGCTCATCAACAGAAAGAAGAAGGTTGTTGGTCTCCTCAACATGGGTAGACGCTACAAAGGAGGTCCTAGAGTGGTTAGTCGAATTGAGCTCTCTGAAGGAAGTGTCAAGAAGGAGCATGAGCAAAGTAACAAGGGTGATGGTGAAGGCAGTCAGCCTGAGCTTGAGAAGAACTATGATGATGGCCAATACTCTAATGAGGATGACAAGTACAAGCAACTTGAAGACCGTCTGAATGCTGTGGAAAACCTGAAGATGTCCGGGTTGAATTTTGATGATTTGAGTCTTGTCCCTAGTGTTGTGATTCCTCCCAAGTTCAAAGTTCCAAATTTTGCTAAGTATGATGGCATGTCTTGCCCTAAGCTGCATTTGAAATCCTATGTCCAGAAGATCAATCCCCACACTGATGACAGAAAGTTGTGGATGCATTATTTTCAAGAGAGTTTGTCCGGAACTCAATTGGAGTGGTATTATCAGCTAGAGAATGACTGTATCCGTACTTGGAGTGACTTGGTTGATGCTTTCTACAGACAGTATGAGTACAATGCTGAATTGACACCCACTCGCATGCAACTACGAAGCATGTCTATGGGTCGTGATGAGAAGTTCAAGGAGTATGCTCGGAAATGGAGAGATCTAGCAGTGAGTTCAACCCCCTTGTCCAATAGGGAGTTGGTTGATATGTTCATGGGAACACCGACAGCCCATTCTTCAATCATCGATTGAAACTCTTCACCGGGTTCACCGAAATGATATTGACAAAGTGATTGTCGGTATCAAGAGTGGTCGAAAAGCCGAGCCAAGACCGACCGTGCTCAATCTGTGGGGGTTGTGATCTCCAATCCTACATCAGACAACCTCGAGACAATAGCGTAACGTAACACAACGAAGACAATTTACAAAGATCAACATGCCATTGTCGCAAGCCTTGCAACACATGTTGAACGCAGAGCTGATAACCTTGAGGGATCCTCCTCAGAATGTCAACACTTCCTCTCCGAGATACAATCCTAATGCTAAGTGTGCTTACCATTCCAATAGCCCAGGACATAGTACTGATGATTGTTGGGCTCTGAAGAACAAAATTCAAGATATGATTGAAGCTAAGCGGATTGAGTTTGACCCTCCTGTTGAGACTCCGAATGTGATCAACGCGCCCATGCCTAACCATGACAAGAGTTCCAATGTTGTTGGTGACGATACTTATGTTTTCAACATAGATGACTTGACCATTCCTCCGATGATTAAGAAGAATTTGCTACAAGGTGTCAATCCGGGATGCCCAGAGAATTGTCTGGTGACCATCTACCGATGGTTGTCCATGGTTGAGAAGACGGTTCGGCATGATGGACAACCGTGAGATACTATTTCGAAACCACCGTGCGTGTGTGAAGATATGTCTAAGTTGAAGATCGAAGATGTGAACGAAGCTGCACCACCTGTGTGGGATACCTTGGGGCAGCCAAGTGGAAAGTATGATTACATGGTGAAGTACACTGCTCCTGAGAGCTACAAGATTCCTATTGAAGACATTAAGGCGACCGGATGGGGTGACGATTTCCTAGAAGACTATGCTGATGTTAACACCATAAAGATTTCCTCCGCTGATTCTGTTCCTAGAGTGGCACCTCTCATCATTACTTCTCCAAGGCCAGTTCCATATTCCTCTGACAAGGCTATCCCTTGGAATTATGGAGCTGATGTTTACTATCATGGCGTCAAGCAAGACCCTCGACCATTGAAGATCTTAGGAAGCTACCATTCCGACATTGACAACATCACCGGATCAAGGTGACCAACCGGAAGAGTATTCTCTCCGAAATCTCTCCTCCAAAAGACATCGACTCCCTCGCATTCCTATTCAATCCATTCCCAAGCTAGAGGAAAGAACCGTGACTCATCCCTCAACCGTAGTACCAAAGGAAGTTGTCAAGACACCTCCAAACAAGAAATGGAGGAAATTCTAAAGATCATCAAGAAGAGTGACTACAATGTTGTGGAACAGTTGGGACATACTCCATCCAAAATCTTCATGCTTGCTCTGCTCTTGTGCTCCGAGGCTCATGCTAATGCCTTGGTGAAGTTTCTGAAGAATGCTCACGTACCGCAAGACACTACCACCGACCAGTTTGAAGTTTGTATTGCTAGCCTGGCTGCCAACAACGGCCTAGGCTTCTCGATGTCGATTTGACTCGCCGGAAAGAAACACAACAAGCCTTGCACATCTCGTTGAATGTAAGGGCACTACATTATCTCATGTTTTGGTGGATACTTCCTCTGAATATCCTTCGAAGATCGCTTTTGATCGACTTGATGTCGAAGGGTTGGTTCGAGGCCCAGTGACATTATTGTGAGAAGCTTTTGATGGTTCTAAGCGAAGACTTGGAGAGCTCATCACTGTTAAAGTCGGTTCCCGACTTTTGATTCCACTTTCTTTGTCATGGACATCCGTCCACTTACTCTTGTCTACTTAGACGCCTTGGATACATGTGGCGGTACTCTACCCTACATCGGGTTGAAGTACCGGTGAAAGGGAAAGTTGTTACAAGTGGTGAAGAAGAATATATGGTCATCATCTACGTCATTCCGATACCTCGAGGTGGAAGGTGAATTCTTCGAGACTGTCAAGCTTTTGAAACGATCCCAGTCATGCCTGACTCTCCCGCTACTCCGGTTACACAAGTTCCGCCTAGGATGGCCTCGTTGAAAGATGCTCAAGCCGTTGAAGAAGGAGGTAGTGCTATTTGGGGTCAGCCACGATATTCCTTTCAACCGACAAGACCGGTTTAGGCTTCACCATCAAGGGTCGAAATGATACGCCGCGAACGTGCGGCCAACTTCCTTTCCGCATCGCCAGTGGAATCCATGCTATAGAAGACAACGACAACGACTTCGACATCGCAAGTGGATCTTCCCAACTCCGCATCATGGGCTCGGCAATTGGAAAATCAAGACGTCATACCAATCTCCTTTAGTCGAGTAATTGCTCTTGTTTTGTTTTGCTTTTCGTATTTCTTTATGTTTTGAACAATAAACTTTGAAAGCCTAGTGCCTTGGGGCATCATGGCTCGTTCGAGGGTTATTATCGTTGTTTGCGTTTTCATTCAATAAATTCGTTGGACTTTTGCATTCAATTGTTTGTTTTCTTTCTTTACTTTATCACCCCTTCAAAAGCTATGTGTTTCTTACACACACCCACGTGATACACCGTAGAATCACTCCGAATCTCGTTGATAACACTATGCTATTGCTAAATATGACTCGATAATCCGATCTACCAAGCCAAGACGAAAGTGAGGAAGATTTTGAAGTTCCAGGAGAACTTGCTAGACTGCTACAGCAAGAAGAGCGAGTTATATGATCGCGACTTTATCGTCTATAAATCAGCAGACTGCAAGTGCACAGTCCTATCGCGTAGTTTTAAAAGATATCGAACCCACAGAGACTATAAATCGACCTATTGTTATCCTATGTTACGGTATACAGCTAAGGCGAATAATTCTTTAGGATTTTTGGTTAAGGAAAATATAATAAATAAATAAATAGATATCGGTACGTAATTCGTCTAACCTAAGGGGATCTAAATTTCCACTGACGTGTTACTCATGTTGATAAAAATCCTATTTCAGCAAACAATACTTATCTAAAGATCCTATCTCAAACTGTCGCTCTATTGATAAGAATCATGTAATTAAATCCTAACGTATGCTTTCGCTATCCCGCCGAATATAAAAACACTTTTTGAAAATAAATAAAGTTTAATTGGTTTTAAAATGCTGTCGCGGTTTTTAAAAACAATACCTAGTATCTACTATCTGATTCTAAACCTCAAACTGTCGCTCTGTTGGTTTCTAATCTTAGTCAGTTTATTAACCTCAAACTTTCGCTCTGTTGGTTTCTAAACCTATTAATAAATTAAATTAGATATCTAAGTCAGAAAGAATATTTTTAACAACGTAACATTATGCCAGTTTATTTTAGATTCCTAAGGATCGATTAATTTACATACCAATATCAAAAAGACCTAGCCAGACATATTAATTAATTCAGACATGCATAAATAAATTGGATCAATATATTTAAACATTACCACAATCAAATAAATAATATCAGGCAACAATAAATTAAATAACATAAAATAAATAAATAAAACCTGAAATTAATAATGCTGGAAATAACCTTGTTCTTGACTTCTTGAATTGAAAGGAAAAAAAATAAAATACGACAAGGAATAAAAAGCACTGGATCTAACGTAAGGTTAGATCAGTGAAAACTGAAAATAAAATACTGGAATAAAATTACGAAATATGAAATAGCGGTTGTTCGGTGAAATGCCGACCGACCTGATTCTGAAACTGGGGCTCCTATTTATAGATCTATGAAATAACTGCCAATCCTGAATTTTCGTAGCTTTTTCCTAAGAAATCTCACTCCCAACTGCCCACTACTTGAGATGGACGTCCCGGATTTCTCTCCTCTTTTTCCTCCACGTGAGACGGGCGTCTCACGCAACTGCTAGGGCTGACATGGCATTGGGGACGGTCGTCTCCTTTTTAGGAGGGAGTCCGAGGCGGGCGCCTCACTTGTAGGAGAGAGTGGAGACGTGCGTCTCACTCTCTGCGTGGCTTTTAGGGTTTGTTTGCTAGGGTTTTGCTTGCAATGGGCTTGGCTTTGTTTGGGCCTTTGCTTGCTTGGGCTTGCTTGCTTTGGATAATTATTTTCTCCTTCTTACCACCTCCCTTTTACTATATCACACCTTTTGCTTCATTTCTTTGCCTTTTTATCTGATTTTTCCTTGATTTTGCTTCTTTGCTCAATTTGTCTTTATTTTAATGCAAATACCTGAAACATAGAAAATACCAACGTAATACAGAAATAAAGTGAAATAATTAAATAAAAACATTAACATTATCTATGAAAATTACATCAAATATGTTATATAAAATCGTGTTATCAAACTCCCCTATACTTAAACCTTTGCTTGTCCTCAAGCAAAAAGTAAAAATGAAAAATCACTTGAGCATATGTCAAACACAAATATATAACACAATTCAATTCGCACTAGGTTGCAATTCAATTCTTTGTTGGATAACTCGAGTTTAGACTTTGACACCAAAATCACCGTAATAACACTAGATAACCTCATTTTTGCAGACCAATTTAAGTCATGAATTATAGCTCGACCTAATACTTTCGTTTTGTTTTACCCGTTTTCATTCTGGCGCAATCACATTAAGCCCATTACCTTACGCGCACATAGTGGAGTAACCGGTTAGTGACTTTGATCTTTATAATCCAGCTAGGAGTCCTGGTAATTATATTTGGTACTCCTTTTACCCAATTACAAATTGCGGGGGATCGGATCGTCATCCGCCCTACCAAGTTCAAAGAGGACCATCGAACCAATTCATAATGGATGTTTGCATAAATATTTTATAGTTTCTGCGACTGTTGGATTAAATGATCTGGTAAGGACCATCTAACTTAATAAGTGCATCTTCTAATAAAAATTTTCTTTAAATAACTTGATCAAACACTTATATTCATCGATTCTCCACGTAGTTTGTCGTTTAAGGCGGTGCCGACTGCTTAATAAACTACTCGGGGCTACTTTAAAACTAAGTCTTAAGGTGTTGGTATAATAAGTACTTAAATCAATCTAACACGTTGGGGGTTTTAAAGTGTTAGGACGATAATAATTTTGTTAAGTTTTTACTCGAATTCTTATTTATAAATAAGCAACCTTAATACTAGTTGAATATGTTAATATATGTGTTTTAATTTTTGTTAAAATTTTGTCGTTATGGCTCAAGAAAAAGGAGAAATTCGAATAAGCACGAAATTTAAACATAAAAGACTAAAATATCATAAACATGTATTTTATTGAATGGAAATTTTGCAATACATAGAAAAAGAAACTAAAAGGGAAAAACTAAATAGAGCAAAGAAAATAAAAACGAACAAAGAAATGTTCTGACTCCCCCAAACTTAAAATAAGCATTGTCCTCAATGCGATAAAACCAGGAGAAATCAGAAAGGAGAAGGGTGGTTATCTCGAGCAGGGAATCATGAAGGCATGGCACGAATAATTGAAAAGCAGAGAATCTTAATTTGCATGCCTTTTTAGTAATACATGTGACTTAGGTAATAAAGATAGGGAACAATTTTGTAGACCACATGCATACATACTACATACTTATATAATATATATATTATAGATGATTTCAAACAATAGGATATAAATATATATATAATACTAGTATATATAATGCCTTATAATTAATATAATAAATATTGGGAAGTATTAATTTTGTATATTAATAGAAGAATACGATAATAAGAATATTCAATTATTATATAAATATTAATGTAGATTATTTAATTGAATATAATTATCGGTATTAGTGGAAAATAGTTCGAACGCATCAGATGAAAGGGTGCAATAGATAACCGACTAAAAATTTAAAATTTAACATAAAATAGAAAAATTGAAAATACGAAAAAAAAGAAAAATTAAAATTAAAATTAAAATTAGAAACTAGAACGACTACCCGTTGATTTTCCATGGCCACTTATCAAGCCATCTCACATATCCCTCACCTTTTCTTTTCTTATGTTTGTAGGGCGGTTTATTCTTTCGACATATTGGTAGTGGTTCTGGATTTATCCTAAGTATAAGTTTTTCAATTTCGAGCTTAGTGATTTCATCCATCGCCTCATAAGTTAACCTCACCCTTTTAACAGTAATTATATCCTTAATTTTATGGTCCTCTAATTTTCGCTTTTTAGGTAAGACTTCAAGTAATGGTGAATTAATATGGATATTATTTAATACCGCAACACACGTTTTAGATTGGGAGTCTACCGGAGTTTCCATAAAAATTTTCGGGAAGGGAATTAGTGGGATGTAGTGATTTGGGATAACAATATGTGCTTCCTCTTCTACCTCTTTTACAACCTCCTCTTCGAACAGTGTTGGTTCATTTTTCTCAATCTCCACTATTTTCTCGTCAGAATTTTCCTCGGCCATAATATCATTCTCCTCAAACTCATCATCGCTTTCTAGATTTCCAAGTAGTATTTTCATAATGGTTGTTTCAACATCCACATCTTCCTCAGGTTGAGGTTCTAGAAGGTTTTGTTTGAGTTGGGAGATTTGAGTCTCTAAGAACATGCTGTGAGACGCGAGGGATTCTACCTTAATGGTTAGTTGGCTAAGGGTTTCATTAATTTGAAGACTCTGTTTTCGCACTTCTTCATTATGGATAGTTTGTGCTTCATTTTGGATAATTTGTGCCTCTACAAAGTGCTCAATCATAGACTCTAACCTAGAGTTAATTATCATCTCATCGGAATCCTCTATTGATGTTTCGAAATTAAAATCTTGTGATTCTTCAGAGTCTTGAAAGTAAGTTAAAGTCTCTTTTGTGTTTCCGCTCTAACATCCTACATGATTCGTTAAAATCTTCCATTAATATTTCGAGATCAGATTTATATGGTTCTGGTGATTCTTCAAAATATTGGGTGTGATAATTGTAGGAAGAATTGGTTTGAGGAAAAGTTTGGTTGAAATTATAAGTTTCTTGTGGTTCCTCAAAATATGGGGATTGGTAGTTTTGGAGGTAGTTTGGGTAAGAGTAGGTTTGTGAAGCATTAAAGTTTTCCATCAGTATTTCAAGTTTGGATCTATGGGATTCTTGTGGTTCCTCATAATACTGATAATGGGCGTAGGAAAAATTTGGGTCATACATGGTAAATAAAATAAAAATGCCTTAGTCTATACGGTGTAACACCAGAGTTACAATATCGACTTAAATAGTCCCCGGCAACGGCGCCAAAAACTTGATCGCGACTTTATCGTCTATAAATCAGCAGACTGCAAGTGCACAGTCCTATCGCGTAGTTTTAAAAGATATCGAACCCACAGAGACTATAAATCGACCTATTGTTATCCTATGTTACGTATACGCTAAATAATAATTCTTTAGGATTTTTGGTTAAGGAAAATATAATAAATAAATAAATAGATATCGGTACGTAATTCGTCTAACCTAAGGGGATCTAAATTTCCACTGACGTGTTACTCATGTTGATAAAAATCCTATTTCAGCAAACAATACTTATCTAAAGATCCTATCTCAAACTCGCTCTATTGATAAGAATCATGTAATTAAATCCTAACGTATGCTTTCGCTATCCCGCCGAATATAAAAACACTTTTTGAAAATAAATAAAGTTTAATTGGTTTTAAAATGCTGTCGCGGTTTTTAAAAACAATACCTAGTATCTACTATCTGATTCTAAACCTCAAACTGTCGCTCTGTTGGTTTCTAATCTTAGTCAGTTTATTAACCTCAAACTTTCGCTCTGTTGGTTTCTAAACCTATTAATAAATTAAATTAGATATCTAAGTCAGAAAGAATATTTTTAACAACGTAAGATTATGCCAGTTTATTTTAGATTCCTAAGGATCGATTAATTTACATACCAATATCAAAAAGACCTAGCCAGACATATTAATTAATTCAGACATGCATAAATAAATTGGATCAATATATTTAAACATTACCACAATCAAATAAATAATATCAGGCAACAATAAATTAAATAACATAAAATAAATAAATAAAACCTGAAATTAATAATGCTGGAAATAACCTTGTTCTTGACTTCTTGAATTGAAAGGAAAAAAAATAAAATACGACAAGGAATAAAAAGCACTGGATCTAACGTAAGGTTAGATCAGTGAAAACTGAAAATAAAATACTGGAATAAAATTACGAAATATGAAATAGCGGTTGTTCGGTGAAATGCCGACCGACCTGATTCTGAAACTGGGGCTCCTATTTATAGATCTATGAAATAACTGCCAATCCTGAATTTTCGTAGCTTTTTCCTAAGAAATCTCACTCCCAACTGCCCACTACTTGAGATGGCGTCCGGATTCTCTCTCTTTTCCTCCACGTGAGACGGGCGTCTCACGCAACTGCTAGGGCTGACATGGCATTGGGGACGGTCGTCTCCTTTTTAGGAGGGAGTCCGAGGCGGGCGCCTCACTTGTAGGAGAGAGTGGAGACGTGCGTCTCACTCTCTGCGTGGCTTTTAGGGTTTGTTTGCTAGGGTTTTGCTTGCAATGGGCTTGGCTTTGTTTGGGCCTTTGCTTGCTTGGGCTTGCTTGCTTTGGATAATTATTTTCTCCTTCTTACCACCTCCCTTTTACTATATCACACCTTTTGCTTCATTTCTTTGCCTTTTTATCCGATTTTTCCTTGATTTTGCTTCTTTGCTCAATTTGTCTTTATTTTAATGCAAATACCTGAAACATAGAAAATACCAACGTAATACAGAAATAAAGTGAAATAATTAAATAAAAACATTAACATTATCTATGAAAATTACATCAAATATGTTATATAAAATCGTGTTATCAAACTCCCCTATACTTAAACCTTTGCTTGTCCTCAAGCAAAAAGTAAAAATGAAAAATCACTTGAGCATATGTCAAACACAAATATATAACACAATTCAATTCGCACTAGGTTGCAATTCAATTCTTTGTTGGATAACTCGAGTTTAGACTTTGACACCAAAGCGAGTCCGAAAGACGATTTTCCCCTTCCTCATATTGATGTTCTGGTTGACAACACCGCTCAGCATAAGGTTTTCTCCTTCATGGATGGTTTCTCCGGTTACAATCAGATTAAAATGGCTCCTGAAGACATGGAGAAGACTACTGTTACAGTGGGGCACTTTCGCTACAAGGTTATGCTGCTTGGATGAAGAACGCAGCGCCACTTATCGGCTATGGTGACATTATTTCATGACATGATTCATCACGAGATAGAGGTCTCGTCGGCGACATGATAGCTCGATCACGATCAAGAAGAACATCTTGATCATTTGCGAAATTGTTTGATAGGTTGAGGAAGTGCAGTGAGACTCAATCCTAACAAGTGCACCTTTGAGTCGATCCGTAAACTCCTAGGGTTTGTCGTCATGGAAAAGGTATTGAGGTTGACCCGCCAAGGTTAAAGCTATTCAAGAAATGCCAGCTCCCCGCACCGAGAAGGAAGTCAGAGGTTTCTTGGGCCGATTGAACTACATTGCGATTCATTGCACACCTAATCGCTACTTGTGAGCCAATCTTCGTTACTTAAGAAAGATCAAGTAGTAGAATGGAACGACGATTGCCAGATCGCTTTTGACAAAATCAAGGAGTACCTACAAAATCCTCCTATCCTGATGCCGTCTGCCGAAGGAAAACCTCTTATCATGTACTTGACAGTATTAGAGAACTCGATGGGATGTGTGTTGGGGCAACATGACGAGTCTGGTCGAAAAGAGCATGCAATATACTACCTTAGCAAAAATTTTACCGATGTGAAACAAGATACTCACGAGAAAACTTGCAACGCTTTGGCTTGGGCTTCCGACTAAGACAAGATATGTTGACTCACACTACTTTGTTGATTTCAAGATGGATCCGATAAAATACATATTTGAGAAACCAGCTCTCCGGAAGAATAGCAAGATGGCAAATGATCCTCGACCGAATATGACATCCAAGACACTTCTTAAGGCGATCAAAGGAGGTGTACTAGCCGATCATTTGGCTCATCAAGCCGTAGATGACTATCTATGCATTCAATTTCCAGATGAAGATGTTTTACTAGTCACCGACAGAAGAACAGGCCCGACGAAGGACACGAACGAGGATCCCGATGGACTATGGTCTTTGATGGAGCCTCAAACGCACTTGGCAATGGCATTGGCGCCATTATTACATCCCCTGCAGGCGAACATACGCCTTTCACCGCCAGATTATGTTTCAGTTGCACCAATAACATGGCCGAATATGAAGCGTGCATTATGGGTATTAAAGCTGCTATTGACTTAAGAATCAAGTTCTTGCAAGTGTATGGAGACTCAGCTTTAGTGATCAGTCAGATTAGGGGCGAGTGGGATACGAAACATCCGAATCTCATTCCGTATCGAGAGCATGTTCTGAGTTTGATCCCCTACTTCGAAGAGATTACTTTTGATCACATTCCACGAGAAGAGAATCAGCTGGCAGACGCATTGGCTACTATGTCATCTATGTTCAAGGATAGATGGGACAACGAGGCTCCCCAGATCATCATTGAGAAATTTGACGAACCAGCGTATTGTTATGAGCTTGACGCAGAAGAGAAACCTTGGTACTATGACGTGGAGAGGTATCTTGAGACCCAGGAATATCCCGCAGGGGCATCAGTCAATGATAAGAAGTTCATGAGAAGATTTGCATCCAAATTCTTCCTCAAAGAACGACATCTTATACAAGCGCAACCACGACTTGTGCTTACTCCGTGTAGACCAGAAACAATACGCATCATGGAAGAGTTACACGGCGCATTTGGTACCCACTCCGGGACACGATGGCTAAGAAGATTTTGAGAACAGTTACTATTGGTCCACCATGGAAGTCGATTGTCACCGCTTACGCTCGATCTTGTCACAAATGCCGATTTATGCGACAAAGTACACGCACCTCCCCTCGAACGTTTAACTTCTCCTTGGCCTTTTGCAATGTGGGGCATTGACATGATCGGAGAAATCAAGCCCACAGCTTCCAATGGACATCGTTTCATCCTTGTGGCAATCGATTACTTTACCAAGTGGGTAGAAGCAGCCCCGTTCGCATCTGTTACCAAGAATGTTGTGGCTCGATTCATCAAGCATAATCTTATTTGTCGATATGGCATTCCCAAAAGGATTATCACAGATAACGGTTCCAATCTCAATAA
Source organism: Vicia sativa (assembly GCA_021764765.1). NCBI lineage: Eukaryota > Viridiplantae > Streptophyta > Magnoliopsida > Fabales > Fabaceae > Vicia > Vicia sativa. Next base: position 46,888,802 of record CM038793.1, on the reverse strand, counting down.
TAAGATGATCACTGAACTCTGCACGCAGTTCAAGATCAAGCATCACAATTCTTCTCCTTATCGGCCTAAGATGAATGGCGCAGTGGAAGCCGCCAACAAGAACATTAAGAAGATTATATAGAAGATGACGGTGACTTACAAAGATTGGCATGAGATGTTACCATTTTCTCTTCATGGTTATCGCACCACAAGACGGACATCACAGGCAATCTCTCTTGTATACGGTATGAAGCAGTTCTACCCATCGGATTAATGAGACGACCTCAACCGAGATCTCCAGACGCAAGAAGAAGGAAGATGATTATCCAGATCATTCTTTGACCGTGATCAATTGATTAATGAGAACGACATCCATCCACCATGGATGACTTTAAGGACAACACCAAGAGATAGGTCCACCTAGGCATAATCACCCACCAAAATTAAGGATATATCCAAGTCAAACCGAAAAGGCTTGGGTATCCCAGACTAAAACCCGAAAGGCGGTCTAGGAAAAGTTAGGGATTTAAGCACGACTATGTCTCTTCCGGATCACCGCTTCGGACTACTATCAAGATTCAAGATTCAAATGGCGAAGATCACTACTCACTTTCTCGACAAGGAGATGAGATATTTGAAATATATGAGTACTAGCATAGTTGGAACTTAACGAGATTGTTTCCGCATAGCTTTTTACCTTTCTTGTGTACAAACTACTTGGCCATACGCCACATTTCAAATGAATACAAATTCTTTCTCTTTAAATTTTTCACCATTGTCGTTTGCAATAAGTCCAACGTTTGCTTTGAATGATTATATGCATTTAACAATAAGAATCTCTTCACAAACATGCGAAAAGTGGACATACAAAAGTAATTACTACATGCTCTAGGAATTGAGATGACGACGAAAGTCACCAATGCATTTCCCCAAAGAGCATGATCCCCACAGCAGTGTCATTCACAACAAACCTTCCCCAGCGGAGTATACATTAGTCCCCGAACAGTGATTCCACTCAGCTGAGCAATGTTACATCGCCTCAAGCAAGTAACACTTCATCCCGAGGTATTTGTCATCAGAATATCTCCCAACAATTCCCCTTTTCTCCAGCAACGGTATCCGGACTTGAGACTTGGTCAGATAGTGCATCGGAGGAAACTTACACCTCTTATTCCCCAGTCAGAGACTTCAACAGGCTCCAACCCGGTCTCCCAGCGACCATCAAACGCTCTCCATGAGATCTACCCTCAAAATCCCGAGCGCCTCCTAATTCCTCCTCCCGGATCTACATTACCCAATGATTGCATCTCGACTCTCCCAGCCAGGTCTATGTATGAGATCTCCAACAACGAGTTTCTCGGTCTACCTTCCTCAACAATATCTAGGCCCAAGACTTGGTCGATAGTGCATCGGAGGATCAAGTTCTTTCTTCTCGGATCTCCATCCCAAACGGAAGTCGAATCCTCAAGTAACATCCGCATCTTCTTCAAGATGGATATGTTTTGAAATACCACAACATCTATCATTCATACATTACTCATAAAAGTCATAATTCATGCATATGTCATTCATATACATTGTCATGCATCATACTTTGCATAAGACTAAGAAATATTCTATCAAAGTTTCTCTTGTTTTCTCCAAACAGTGGAAATCATCACGACACACAGTCCGTGGATTAAGCCCCGAATCTCGACGGGAAAACTATCTGAAAGACCACCCCTGGTTGTCCTCTGACGACTGGTCTAGGATTAAGCCCCGAATCTCGACGGGAAAACTATCTGAACGACCGCCCTCGTTGTCCTCCGACAACGGATCCAGGATTAATACCCGTTAGACGGGAAACCCTATCCGAACGATTGCAAGTTATCCGATAATGTGCAAGTGGATCAACACCGATGCACAACAGGACGATATCCACACTTTGCCAATTACTATCCCTCGAGTAATCAGACGAAGATCTATTCTGAATCCTTCTTATTATCAGAAGAACTACAGTGCGACGACTCTTGCTCGGATGGCATCTTAAGCCCATCTCCGACTACTTATCAACATTTCTCCGCTTTCAGAATGCTGCATATTTGGTTAAAAAATCAATGCAAATCAATAACTTCATTCAAAGATGAGCACGAAGTCTAACGTACGACTCCCTCCGGATGGCATCTTAAGCCCATCTCCATGCTCCTTCCAGAAACGACTACAGAGCCTAGCGTACGGCTCACTCCCCAGCATCGACCTTTCCAGATGGCATCTTAAGCCCATCCCCGTCAATTATCCTATCAACATTCTCGAGTCTAGCGTACGACTCATCCCCCAGCGAAGTCTCCACTTTCTCCAAATGGCATCTGTAAGCCCATTCCCGCATCATCCGCCAACAGCGAGTGCAAATTTTCAGGTGTACTCGAGTGTTCAATCATCTTCTACCTTCAGGTCACGAAAGGCAAGCATGCCAATCTAACCCTTCCAGTACAAGAAGATTGAACAGGGGCAGCTGTCATAGCCCAAAATTTGCCCTCCATATTCTCAAGATATTTCATACATCCATGCTCAATGATTCCTCAAGAGATGATCAGACAAACCCTCTCCTAGACAATCAACCCAAACTAGGGTTTGGTAATTCTCAGCTCCAGATGGACTTCCAACAGCTCCAATGTTCATCATGCCTCCTCATATGCTTCAAAGATTCTCCATGTCAAGTTTCAAGCCTCACAAGTCAAATTTCCTCAGACAATTGCTCAGATGGTTGAAAATTAGTTGTATTGGACAAAAAGTCAATTGTGGTCAACATACAGTCAAACTTCATGATTTTTGGTCAACATCCTCATTTTGAAGTTACATTCATCATTTGATCAAGGGTTGATCATGATTCATCAAGAAAACTCAAGATTTGCTCAAAAGTCAAACTTTCTAAATTAGGGTTTCTAGGTGAAATGTCAACTGAACTTTGACTGATCATAACTTCTTCATACTTTCTTAGAAATTTTTCCACCAACTCTTGTTTTGAAGGAAATTCAATTCTCTACAACTTCATGTCTCACAAGAATGTCCAAAAAATGCTTCATTTGAGAGGTATAGCTCAAAACATTACAGGTCATTTTCAAAGTCAACAAAAAGTCAACTTTTTGTTTTGAAGATATATTGAGCATGGAAACTCCAATTGAGATGAGACCAAAAATTTTGGTTAGAGGACTCTTAGAGCTTTCCAAAAAGTCCAAGAACACTCAAAAATGTGGAAAATTGAGCAAGATGCACCATTCACAAGTTGGGCAATTTTGAAGAAGTGCACAAAGAGAAATACTTCTAAAAATCAAAAACTTTGCAAATGGGCCTACTTTTTCTTCATCCAAACTTATTCCTCACACCATTAGGAATATCCAAGCCCAATTCCACGAATTTTTATTTTATTTTTCTATTTAATTTGGAATTTATTCATTTAAATACAAATTAAATTCAAAAATAAAGTATAAAATCAAAATTAATTACAAACTTGATTTTTATTTCTTCCTTGGGATCCAATCAACTCATTAAAGCCATCAATTTTCGAAATTGGATTGATATAGCAAGATTGGATTGAAAATTAATCAAAATTTGAAGATTTGATTTTGTACAAAAATCAAAATTGATTAGCATTGATTGATGATGATTTCTTCCTCAAATCAGTTCCAAATTCATCCAGTATAAATGTATAATGCATAGCACATGATTGAGAACGAAAAAATTGGCTCAAGAACCCTAACCTAAACTCAAAAAATCTGTGGCAAACAAGCAAAGTGCAGCCCTAGTTCCAGCCGTTTCCAATCGATTTTGAGGTGTTCATTGCATTCCTTGATACCTCCTGAGTGAATCCAGACTTTCACATTGCTCGAATCCATCCAGAATCAAAAAATCCGAGTTTGGTTTGTTCTTGAAAAATCCAAAATCGTGTTTTAATTTTCATGCATTATTAACATGTTTCATTGTTGTTTTTGTGATTAGAACGAAGTTTGCAAGCGATCTGGGTTATTTGATTGCATTTCCATGGCTTGAATCGTGATATACCATAACTAGGGTTTCTGGGCTCGCTTTAGGGCTTCACAAAATAGGAAAAATTGGACCATGAGACTATGACCAATGAATTCAGAACGATGCCTGGAATCGAATCATGTCTTTAGAACTCATTTATATTATGTGTGCTTGATTTTTGAATTAGCCAGGGACGTAGCGTCGAACAATGGCCGACGCTGAGGTTTCAAAAATTCAAATTGGAGAAGACGAAGTCTGGCGCGAGTTCGTGGCAACAGGAAGACGACGCGTGCTGTAATCCACTCGTTCCGGTTTTCAAACAGCTTGCACACTTGGCTCAGTTGGTTGAGGTGTGGCATGTAGAAGATGCTCTCAAGGGTCATGAGTTCAACCCCTGCCAGGACCGGTTTTGCATTTTCTTTTTCCAAACTTGCATATTTTCATATTTTTCTTATTTATTTAATGTTTGCATCAATTTTAATTCTTTTCATATTTTTATTTCATGCATTAAAAATCATCAAAATATTTTTTCCTTTTGCATTTATTTTCATAAAATACTTATTTAATTTATAAAATTAAAAAATATAATTTTGCATGCATATTTATTTTTATTCATAATTTAGCATTAAAATCACTTTTTATTAGTTTTAAATTATTAAAATGCATCTAAAAAATCCCAAAAAATTATTTTAGCATATTTATGTTATTTCCAGCATATCATATTTTTCTCATTTAAAAATTGCATTTTTACTAACATTTTTCTCTTATTCGATTCATCTTGTATTTTCCGATTTTTCTTATCTTTTCACAGGTTATTCCGTTTCAGACGTTTTTGTTTTCTTTTTCCAATAATGTAATTGCTCATGGGATGTAATAGTTAATTAGGGCTTTTATTTTCCGCAAGTTTAAATTATGTATCTGCCCCAAAGCCATGTAATAGCGTAGGACATTTATCTTTCCGCATCTTTACATTCCGCATTTTAATTTCCGCACCCTATAAATTGCTAGTAACTAGGCGTGTATGGCAAGATAATAATCAACATAGCTCACTAATTTTCAAGATAAACATATCTGAATCGACACTCTTTTCACACATGCACCCTTAGGGTAATTCTCTCTTGCCTTTACGAATTCAAATGGTCATGTCCCTCGAACGTAGAGGTATTCTAGCACCGTTGCCTTCAAAACAAATCATCATAGTCCCTTCGATACAAAGATCATAAGACCCACGATGTCGCCTACGAATACATGATCTTGACCCTCGATTGTCGCCTACGAAAAATGATGATAGTCCCTTCGAATGTGCTAGGATACTTCCTACAAGTTGCCTTCTATGACCATCCGATGTCCCTTCGAATGTCCCGCTTACATCCAACGAATAGGGTTACCTACCAACTAATGGTATGGATGACACTATTCTAAAGGAACGTAAACAACACGAAAACGACCAATTCTGAGTAGGTAATAAGACTTTTAGTTGCTTGCTCTATCAAAATACTTTTCACACCTCACACTTTTGTCAAAGTTCAAACTCTGTTCAAAAATGAAACATTTCCGAACACTTTGTATACATTCCTACATGAATCATTACAAAGTCAAAGCGAAATGCCTTTTCAAAACATTTTTGTCAAACACCCAGAAAGCACAATTTTAAAGTGATCTAGAGCAACTAAGAGCCCTTAGATAACTACGGATGGAAAGGGGTGCTAATACCTTCCCTTTTCATAACCTTCTCCCTTACTCAGAATCTAACGAAGGTCTTTTTCTGTACTTTTACCTTCCCTTAATTGGATAAAAATAAAAGTCGGTGGCGACTCTTGCTATCCGCACATTTGCGATACAAAAAACACTAACAAGTCAGTTCACCGTGTTACAGATTGCCAGATCGCTTTTGACAAAATCAAGGAGTACCTACAAAATCCTCATATCCTGATGTCGCCTGCCGAAGGAAGACCTCTTATCATGTACCGATGTGTGTAGAGAATTCAACGGTGTGTGTTGGGGCAACATGACGAGTCAGTCGAAAAGAGTATGCAATATACTACCTTAGCAAAAGTTTACCGATGTGAAACAAGATACTCACACGAGAAAACTTGCAGCGCTTTGCTTGTCACGACTAAGACAAGACTCTCCGTTCCTTTTTAAGTGTCGTTTTAGAAGAATATTTTTGTTTCTATTTAAGTGTCGTTTTATAATTTAATGTCATAACTTATCAATTATACCCTTACTTTCTCAATAAACGAGAGAGAGTGTAGGAGTGAATTTATTAGGAAAGAGAAAATAAATGAGGGTATAATAGAAAAATTAACTCTAACATAGCACTATCTTGGTTAAAGAGCTTTATGCTAAAATGACACTTAAAAAGGAACGGAGGGAGTATATGTTGACTCACACTACCTTGTTGATTTCCAAGATGGATCCGATAAAATACATATTTGAGAAACCAGCTCTCTCCGGAAGAATAGCAAGATGGCAAATGATCTTGACCGAATACGACATCCAATACACTTCTCAGAAAGCGATCAAAGGGAGTGTAGTAGCCGATCATTTGGCTCATCAAGCCGTAGATGACTATCAGTCTATGCAGTTCGAATTTCCAGACGAAGATGTTTTGCTAGTTACAGATTGTGAAGAACCAGGACCAGACGAAGGACCTGAACAAGGATCCCGATGGACCATGGTCTTTGATGGAGCCTCAAACGCACTTGGCAATGGCATTGGCGCCATCATTACATCCCCTGCAGGCCGACATACTCCTTTCACCGCCCGATTATGTTTCAGTTGCACCAACAACATGGCCGAATACGAAGCGTGCATCATGGGTATCAAAGTTGCTATTGACTTAAGAATCAAGTTCTTGCAAGTGTATGGAGACTCAGCTTTAGTCATCAGTCAGATTAAGGGCGAATGGGATACGAAACATCCGAATCTCATTCCGTATCGAGAACATGTTCTGAGTTGGATTCCCAACTTCGAAGAGATCACTTTCAACCACATTCCACGAGAAGAGAATCAGTTGGCAGACGCGTTAGCTACTATGTCGTCTATGTTCAAGGTCAGATGGGACAATGAGGCTCCCCAGATCATCATTGAAAGGTTTGACGAACTAGCATATTGTTATGAGCTTGATACAGAGGAGAAACCTTGGTACTACGACGTGAAAAGGTACCTTGAGACTCAGGAATATCCCACGGGGGCATCTGTCAACGATAAGAAGTTTTTGAGAAGGTTTGCATCCAAATTCTTCCTCAGCAACGGCATCTTATACAAGCGCAATCACGACTTGTGCTTACTCCGCTGTGTAGACCGGAAAACAGCGGAACACATCATGGAACAGCTACACGAAGGCGCATTTGGTACCCACTCCAGTGGACACACCATGGCTAAGAAGATTTTGAGAACAGGTTACTATTGGTCCACCATGGAAGCTGATTGTCACCGCTACGCTCGATCTTGTCACAAGTGCCAGATATATGCCGACAAAGTACACGTACCTCAGACTGAATGTTCTAAACTCCTTGACCTTTGCAATGTGGGCATTGACATGATCGAGAAATCAAGCTTCCAACGGACATCGTTTCATCCTTGTGGCAATTGACTATTTCACCAAGTGGGTAGAGGCAGCCTCGTTTGCATCTGTTACCAAGAATGTTGTGGCTCGATTCGTCAAACATAATCTTATCTGTCGATATGGCACTCCCGAAAAGATTATCACAGATAATGACTCTAATCTCAGTAATAAGATGATCACCGAACTCTGCACGCAGTTCAAGATCACGCATCACAACTCTTCTCCTTATCGGGCTAAGATGAATGGCACAGTGGAAGCCGCCAATAATAACTTACAAGTCAATAAACTTTTAAAACCTATTGAAATAATATATGACTGAATGACTTAAATACTTACCTTCATTTATTCTGTATTAAAATGTCAATTCGACATCTAAAAGATTGGAGTCAAACTTACTAATGATCTCCTCATTGTCAGATCTCCAATTTGTAAGTACAAACTCTTTTATTCTCTACAATAATCCTCATGGCTAACCTTTTTTTCTTTTCTTTCAGCAATTCAATTTTGAATTGTTCAAGTATCTACTTAGTGATTTTATGTATGTCTTTCCATATACGTATAAAATCATATATAAGATTCGCACAATCAAAGTATAAAAAAACTTAATTTTCTAAATTTCTAGATTCTTTTAATTTGGACAATGATTGAGACTTAATAGTATCCCTTGATAATTGAGACACACCTTAGTTTATTGTCTTTCATGTTAGTTGTATTTCCAACTTTATTGATATATATATATATATATATATATATATATATATATATATAGGTGTGTGTGTGGATGTGTGTGTGTGTGTGTGTGTGTGTGTGTGTCTTTTGTGATAACCAGATAATACCTTGGGAATAATCTCTAAGTATCTAAATATCTAATACAAAAGATATGTGCCCAAGATCTTCCATAATTGTTAGAGATTTTTTGGTTTCACACAACAATCATATATCATTGGTTAATAAATAAAATCGACACATTAATCACATAATGTTATATGTAACGGGAGATGCTGGAATTAATTCAATAACAATTAATCACATATACATGTTATATATATTATACCATATACTTTAGTGCATAATATAATAAATATTTATGAACATGTATATAACTATAGGATCTACGATATGTTAGTATATCAGATATGAGATTTCAGGAATACTTGGATCCATAAGAAGAAGAAAAAACATATGGCAATGATAATTGTAATCTTGAAACGTAAAAGTGTAGAAACAAGTGACCGGCACTTGATGGCTTGTGGATCTTCCTCAACCGATACTTCTAATGCCTTGAACATTCTTCAGATGGGGAGAAGAAATTATTTTGTTTGTGTCCGGTATATTGGGGACCGTAGCCTATATATAGTGTGATGGCCAATTAGGATTCTCATTGTTCCCAAATGGGTCATCCTGATATCCATTCATATTTGAGTCCATATCCACTTATTTAATTAATTAATTAATTAATTTCTAAATAAAATCTAAATAGCCTTTTAACATTATTTGATCACATAATTATTTAAGGCACTTTATTTGATAAAATAGCTAATATAATTCATATAAATATATTTTCCCATATAATAATTATTGAAAAATATAATATTTAAATAATATTTAAATATAAAATATTCCAACAATCTCCCACTTGGGCAATATATCTTAATAATTATATCATAGTCTTTATGCGCGCATCTGAATACTATTTATCCTTAGATTTCAACTTTACAATCTGGTTCATCTCATACATTAATAATGAGACCATCGTGACTGAAGTCAGTAACGTATTACGTAACGGAACCCCGACGACCAGCACATAAATGTACTTGATGGCATAGATCGATATGGATGAGTGGCATGGAAATTTTATGCAATATGATCTCTAAATCATGTATATTTCCAACTGGTCCAACTAAAATCTTTATTGAGATCAAACTAAAATTTTCAAATTTAATATTTGCACAAACGATACAGAAATGGTTATGACATAAATAACTTTATAAACATTATTTTTGCAGATAATCTTAACATAAATTCTGTATTGATATCAAAATAATATTATTAAACATAAAGAATGAGTGACTCCCACTAATCTAAGACATCCTTAGTGACAATAATCATATGAAAGTCTTTGATTAGTGAGTCTTTAGTTTAAATTCCATATGCATATATTCTAGTTTCAACAATAATAACTTACAAGTCAATGAACTTTTAAAACCTATTGAAACAATATATGATTGAATGACTTAAATACTTACCTTCATTTATTCTGTATTAAAATGTTAATTAGACATCTAAAATATTGGAGTCAAACATACTAATGATCTCCTCATTGTCAGGTCTTCAATTTGTGAGTACAAACTCTCTTGTTCTCTACAATAATCCTCATGGTTGGCCTTTTTTTCTTTTCTTTCAACAATTCAATTTTGAATTTTTCAAGTATCTACTTAATGATTTTATGTATGTCTTTCCATATACGTATAAAATCATATATAAGATTCCCACAACCAAAGTATAAAAAAACTTAATTTTCTTAATTTCCAGATTCTTTTACTTTAGACAATGGTTGAGACTTAATAGTATCCCTTGATAATTGAGACACACCTCAGTTTATTATCTTTTGTGATAACCGGATGATACCTTGAGAATAATCTCTAAGTATCTAAATACCTAATACAAAAGAAATGTGTCCAAGATCTTTCATAATTGTTAGAGATTTATTGGTTTCACACAATAATCATATATCGTTGGTGACTAAATAAAATCGACACATTAAACTGGGAATGTAAACTTACTCTCATTGAACTTGTAAAGCCCAATATTTTTTCATAATAGAAATCTCAAAACCAAATGAGACAATTACCTTATGAAATATTGTGGTATCACTAATGAGACAATTTCATTAACTTATAAATAGATTTTATCTGTTTGGAAACTATAAACTTTGTATCTGTTGATACAAAATTGTCTCATGTTGCACTATATTGTTTCTTAATATCGCTATTAAGAAACACTAACTTGATATCCATCTTTGGAAGCTCCAAAACTATAACAAATAACAAGTGTTACAACTATCATAATAGGGTTTTTCAATCTTTTTTAATAGAATTTCTCTTTTCAGTCAATTCTTTATGACACTTGATGCTCTAGTTCTTGGGAATGTTGAGTTTGATATTCAAGGATTAATTTTTTATTTTAATTGAGAGAAAGAACAATAATATACATATGAGGGTCCAAATTTGCTATATAAATAGCAACTATTTGAATTGAGCTAGAACCAATTCTTTCCCACTCATTTTTGTTCTTATAAGATATCTCTCCCCCAAACTCAATATTCTCGAGACACGTTACAATATTTGTCTCAAAATATTCTTTAACTTGGGAATAAAGTTTATATTTCTCAAACTTTTCAAACAATTCTAGATTGTAACAAGTCATGACCGAATTAACTATAATAATATTTGAATTTAAAAGACAAATTGAATCCATCTTTTTAAAAAAAGAAGTTATAATATTAAAATAAAATTGTATCCACTCACCAAATTGTCTTTTAAATACAAATTTAAGTTTATAATGACAATCTAAAATAGTTAAAAGTAAATAAAAAAATATCAATCTTCACCAAATTTGTTCCCTTTAAATTGATGTATCATATTTTCTTATTATTCTTTATTTGTCCTTATCCTTTGAGGTATTTACAAAAAGATTTTTTTTCTCTTGCTTCAATCTTTTCTTTATTGCACACTTTATGAAATTATTCTTTTAAATAATAATTTCTAACTTTAATAGTTATAAACTTAATTGTGCAAAGAGAATATCATATGCTAAATTTTTTGACAAAGTCACCTAATTGACAAAATTATAGCGCTTTAGCAAGATTAAAGAGTTCCATAATATGCTTATGATATTTTCTTTGCTTAATAATCTTAATGAAAAGTTATCACTCCAGTGAGAGTTTGTCTATCGCTTTATTGCTTTAGAAGCACTAGAATTTAAGCAAAGATAATATGACAAAATTTATGTCATCTTAAATAACACCTCTAATATCTTTGGACTGCAAACTTTAAGATTATAGAACTGTGTAATTTGGAGTGTACTCACTTTTAAACTTGAGTCTCACTTTAAATATACTAAATTGTGAGAGAATTTGAGTTTCTCCATCATTATGTAAGGTCTAAAAAGAAAACCATAATATTCATATTTTATTCTTAAAATAAACTATATTAGTTATAGAGAACAAAAAAAATATACTCAGCCAAAATATCAAGTTCACCATTGATATTAAGTCTTTAGGAAATAAAATCAATTGCTTACTATATTTATTTTCAAGGATGAAACACTGATAATTAATATTTTTAAACAATACATTCTTACAATTGTCACATGTTTACCTTATATGTGTGAATGTAAGCAAATAAACACTTGAAAGATTTACATTCATACAATATCATTATTGATATGACAATAAACCATTATATATAGACATCTATCTTTACTTATAAATTAAAAGACTCAAACAAGATACCAAACACACCATTAATTCTCAATCTTTGATTGCAATAATTAACTGTAAACGGTACTCTCACGCAATGATCAAACATTAGTAATAAGTCTGGTCAGATAATGGACGTCTTTGACATCAATCATTATCCACATGGATAAAATAAATAACTAATATATGTTACCATCACAAATATGCAAGTGTTCGGTCAAACTGTGTCTTCCTTTTGACCGACTATAACAGTTCACATGAACAATTACACACTACATCTTTTGTAATTCTGATTAAATCAAATTTACACAATAGAGATTACTTCTGCAACATATTACTTCAACCAACTCAACCAAAATTACTAGACATTTTAGTAAATTCAATGGGAAGAGTTTTAAATTTATACGACACTACCCATAAAAATGGGTCGTATTCATTTAGGATGTCATTTAATAATAATAATATTTCTTGAAAGTCCTTAGTGTGTGAACAAATCTATACTAAACATAAATTTTATAAATCTATACAAATTTCATGATAAAAAAAATTATTGTACCAAAAATAATAACAATAACCTCAAATAAACTAATCTTGTTAAATATATAATTTCAAATCATATAAATATTAAATATTTATATATCCAAACTAAATGTCAATTAAATTCACACATGCAACAAATAATTCTTTAAATAAATTATTTTAGAATCAACAAAATTCATTTGAAAATTTAAAGTATCTAAAATTTAAAGAATCAAATCTTTAGTCTTACCTAATAATTTTGAGAGATATTTAAAATATTCAAAAATTTCCACAAATAGAATATAATAACTAGATACATATTAAACAAATTAGTATTTTCTTATATCTCAAAATCGAACTTCATGCACAGATGATTTTATGTGAATCAAATTGAAAGATAAAACAATAATTAAAAAATAAAATAAAAAGATCTGATAATAAAATCTTTTTATTTTTGTTTTTAATTCAAAATCAAGAATCAAATCACCAAAATAAATTTTAAATTCAATATTTATCTTTCCCAAATAATTGACATAGATGTATATTTCTAAATATATTATTTATAACCCTAAACAAAGTATTGAAAATCCAAATTCTTTAGAAGAAAATAGATTTTAGGATTCTCAATCATCGATCATAATCATATATGTGATTGTAAATATATTTAGCATAACATATATTAAATGACATATCTTCCAAACAAAATCAAAATTTTCACAAATACTCTCCATTATCACAAATATAATTCTATGAATTATAACTTAAAAATAGATTTTTTTTTACCATAATATCATAGTTTCTAAATCACAATTATAATTTCAAATATAATCACCAAAATAAATATAATTTAAATATATACTGTAATCAAATTTATTTTCAAGAATTCATATGAAAGATATGGAAGATCCTAATTTCATATAAATCTTTAGAAAATAAATATAACACACAAAACATAAACTCCATAGTAAGTGTAACAAAAAAATTACTCAAAAATTATAATTAAAACTTCATGCCTCATAAAATATATATATATCAATATTAAAAAAAATTAATGAATTTAAAATATATGTTTTCATGATCCGAAAAATAAACATGAACAAATCTCATAAGCTAAACATGAAAACCTACTCTGATACCACTGTTGGAATTAATTCAATAATAATTAATCACATATACATGTTCTATATATTATTACCATATACTTTAGTACGGAATATAATAAATAATTATGAACATGTATATAACTATAGGATCTACGATATGTTAGTATATGAGATATGAGATTTCAAGAATACCTGAATCCATAAGAAGAAGAAAAAACCTATGGCAATGATAATTGTAATCTTGAAACGTAAAAATGTAGAGACAAGTGACCGACACTTGTTGGCTTGTGAATCTTCCTCAACCGGTACTCCTAATGCCTTGAACATTCTTTAGATGGGGAGAAGTGTAACGCCCTGAATTTAATTAATTATTTAATTAAATTATTAAAGGAATTATTTGTTAGAATTAGACGAAGTTTGAGAATTAATCAGAGTAATTGGATCTGTCAGTATTATTGTAAGAGGCGTGTTTGGATTAATTAAATGAAAGCTGTATTTAATCGGTTAAATTGGAGGAATAATATTAAGAATAATATTATTTATTTATTTTGATATTTTTTTTAATTAAATTAAGTTGGATTATGAGTAGCGAATATCAAAGTGGAGGTGTGAATATAATAAGCCCATTAAGAAAATAATAGTAATTATATTATTATTATTTGATTTATTGGATTAAAAGAAAATATACGGAATTAGGTTTCGGTGGAAAAATAAGGTTTTGACTTTTGGGAGAATAGATCGTGAAGAAATTACAGACCAAAGAGGAACAAGGTTTTTGGTGAAAAAGGAATTGATCGATGAATTGCTGGGAACAGGCAAAGGTTTGCATTCGACCAAAAATTAGGATGCGATCGGAGAGTTGAACTGCTTTGAATCCAGGTAAGGGTAGGGTTCTGACTATATAATGGGATACATGATAATTCGTATGTGGGATCGAGGTTGTATAATTTTTCTTCCATATTTGTGTTTAAGGATAAAATATATGAATCTGTGAAAGTTTGGCGTGTATCGATTAGTCTGTATTGAATTGTTGTTGTGGGTATTGTCGAGAAAATGATGTGCCTTGATAGTTGATTTATGACATGGCTATGTGAATTGATGAAATAAAAAAGCCATTACTACGTTGGAATTAATTTTGTAAACCGATAATTATAGTTAGAACAGAAGGAAGAAGAATTGAGAAGAAGACTGGAAATTGGTACGGGACGATTTCCCCAGGGAACCAAAAGAAAAATCTCACATGTGCAAGGGTGGGGGCGGGAGCCCCTTTGGGCCCTTGGTGTTGGGGCGGACGCCTCTCTTAGGTGGGGGATCCCAATTTGTTCTTTGGCATGACACGTGGTTGGTAGTTCATCATAGATCACTTGTATATTTCTTTTTGGAACTTTGGCCATTACTGGTACATTTGTGATATAATATATAAAGTGTTAATCTTATAATAGGACTGGTGATTTAATAAGATTAAAGGTTTAAGAGAATTAATAGTCTATAACAGGTGTTGAAATGGCAGAAGGAAATTGTACTTTAGCAGACCAAATAAATAGCACATTCAATATGTTTAGTAGAACTAAAAATAACTTATCCGAATAGATTTTTGGTATCAGATTAATGAAATAGAATAATTGATGACAATAGACATTGGTTGTAGCATAAGGAACTTAGTAGAAGCGATGGTCAGAAGTTCTGATGGTTAGAAGTAGAAGCGATGGTCAGAAGTTCTGATGGTCAGAAGTAGAAGTGATGGTCAGAAGTAGAAGCGATGGTCAGAAGTTCTGATGGTTAGAAGTAGAAGCGGTGTCAGAAGTTCTGATGGTTAGAAGTAGAAGCGATGGAGCAGAAGTTCTGATGGTGCAGAAGTTCTGATGCTTTGTATGAGTTAGGTAATCTTGTGTTCATTGCATATATGGATTATTTAGTACTATTTGCACATATGTTTGAGTTTTGTACTATTTGCATATATGGATTATTTAGTATTTGTTAGGTAATCTTGTGTTCATTGATTTGTATGTATTTACGAGCTCATATATGAAACCTAGAATTATAGGTAATATTGACCCAAACTCTATGATTCTAAACTAGATTAATCATTCAACTTAGTAATTGATTAGGAATAACAAATTATATATTGTGACCAAAGGTTTAACAATCTAAATATTCTATTTTAACTTCGAGCATATCTAAGGGATTCATAATTTATGTTGTAGAATAGTGAGATATACACCAATGGATTAGGTATAACGAGTTGGTTAAACTGTCGTAATTTTTGAGTAATCAACTTAGGGCAAATAGATGTCAACATCAACAATGACGTACATGGTTTTATAAATAAAGCCTAATTTCCTTTAATTAAAAATTTTCGATCATTTTATTTTTGCAATTTATATCAATTCAAACCTTGAAAACCCCTTGATTTTATTATTATAGCACTTTAATTATTTTCTTAAAATAAAAAATTTATGTGGATACAATTTTTTTTATCACTTGCAATGAGAATTTGCACACTAGCTTGCTAAATATTTATCACAACCCACAATGGGCGCTAATTATATATGTTATTAGTACAATACTTGTAACTTATCCTTTCTTGGACAATCAAAGCCTCAATTTGATTAATTTCTAAATAATTGATGGACTTTTATGTCCTCTCTTTGGCGCGCTTACAATTGCTCTAGCTTTAATTTGACCATCAAGAATTTGATTGTTACATATGTTATGTTGTTATTGCCATGTTCCTTGTTTGTTTGAGTATTGACTAGGATCAATGCTTGTTTGTGAAAAAGGGAATAACATGGATTAGTTGGAGCAAAATTTGCAAAACAAAAGAAGATGGAGGTCTTGGAATTAAAGATATGGCTTTGTTCAATAAAGCACTACTGTCAAAATTGCTCTGGAAGTTTCTGAATGAGGAGGGCACAATATGACATGAAATATTGACAACGAGATATGAGAATTTGGTGGACAAATTTCTCTTTAAGAAGAGGAATAGGAAGAGGACGCTCGAATATTTTTTGTAGAGAGATCTGCTGTTAATGGGGGATTCAAATAAAAGGGATGTTTTCATGCAGCTGCTCACTATCAAACTTGGGGATGGTGAAAGTATTTTGTTTTGGTCCTTGAGATGGATTGGTCATAGGCCGCTAAAGGTATTATATCCTAACATATGTCAGCTGGTTGGGAATAATCATTGTTGTGTGTGTAGTATGGGGAGGTGGGGGTTCTAGATGGGTATGGCAGTATAGGGGAGCTCAGGAGGATTGAATGTGAGGGATGAAGTATAAATGCATTAACTAGTGGATATTCTGCCAGAAATTATACCGAAGCCTAATGTCTTTGTGTGGTTGATTGGATTGGAGAAAATATTATCTATATGCTCATGCTACGAAGCAATGTTACATGTATCGAATAATGGTGAGGTTGATGGAAGATCCAAGCAAGCTTACAGGGTTATATGGAAGGCGTCATCCTGTCAAAAGTATAGATTTTTTTGTGAAGGGTGATTCATGATATGATTTCGTCTTATTTCCAACTGGTAAGTCCGGGAATCATATTGAACATTAATGACAATTTCTGCGTCTTTGGTTGTAATATTTTATTCTCATCTTGCAACTTTCTATTAAGAGTTTAGGAGAAGATCATGTGTTGGTTAGGTATTAAGTATAATGTTATGCCCTAATTGTTGTGATCACTTCCTTCGAATGGTGGAGTATCTTTATGGGAAGTGTTCAAAGAAGAGAGAAGGGGTTATTTGGATGTCGGCTTGCTGGTGTATATATCGGCAACATTAATGAAATTATCTTCAATAATGTTGTTGGTGATATTGAGAAAATTGTGTATAATGTTATAATATATTTTTGGTGGTGATTGGCCATAAGATCTAAAGTTAAGCTAAATTGCTCGTTTTATGATTGGTGTAAATGTCCACTAGATTTTTTGTAACTAGGATTAGAGTGGAGTATTTAATTTTGTGGTTGTTCTGTGTATGTTTCTTTGTGTACATTCTTGTACCTTTATGAAATATAATTTGCTTATAAATTTTTTTTTTACTTTTATTGTTATAGTAGTTGCATCATTACAACCATTATTTTTCTTGTTCTTTGTCTAAGTCTCAATTGCATAACTTCACATCTTAATTTGTTGCATGCCTTAAAGATGACTCAACTTCCTTTCGCTAAAAATCTGACTCGACCTCCTAGAATGATCTCGCCTACACAACATATTATGACGAGCTGGTCAAAATGACTCGAGGTCAGAGTCACATCGCTTATGTCAGTTTGAGTATTCATCGAGGATTCAACATACTTTAGAGAAAATGACTTAGGGCGTGTTGATACTAAATAAGTTTGAATATTAGTTCAGATTTTTATTTATTGATATGACATTTGCTAAATTTGAAAAGAAAAAAAGCTCCATAGAATTTTTTTTTAAAAAAATCAAACTTTAATATTATCAAGAATCTTTTACACTCCATCTTATCATTCTCTTGTAAAGTGTCATGATATTTATCTTAACTTTCATATACAACATTTTCTAAGTTGTATTTTTCTTTTCATTTACAAAAACAGATTCTCTGCAGTAATAAATTTTCTATTTTTACACAATTAAAACATCAATTATTGTCTGATTTTGATCTAACGATTTAAAAAATAAATTTTATTTATATTAAATATTACTAATAATATGATAATTAAATATGAACCATACAATTATTGTTAAATGGTTGTACACGCCTGACTGCGTGATTGCGTAGATTTGTTGACCGTAGTAAATCTTGGTCCTTCATTTACTACTAATTTTATGCAAACGATCATTCATCTCAAAAAGCCCATTTCTTTTTCACTTTTATATATTAGTATCTTACAATTATCTATTTGGTTGAATATTATGCAAGTGTAAATTTTTTATATTGACATTGAATATCAATTCAACTCAAGTTTTATATATATATATATATATATATATATATTAGTCTATTGACAATATTATTTTATAACTAACGAGTAATTTATCATGGGAAACGTATCTATTGTTGCTTAGAGAAACTAAAACCCCTGTTGACTTGAGATAGAGGAGGGGTGGACAAACGGCCGGATAGGGTTGGATTCGGGCCCAAAAGTTCAATCCATCCCAAACCTCGGATGTAGATAGAGTAGGGGTGGACAAACGGTCGATAAGGTTGGATTCGGACCCAAAAGTTCAATCCATCTCAAACCTCAGATGTAGTACAATAGCCCAATTTCGCCCATTCAAAAATCGGTTTGATCGAGTTACGGTTTGTCGGGTTATCGGTTTGTACGGTTCGGTTAGGCCGGATTACATGATTGTCAAATAATTGTATTGTATGACCAAAATTCAAAAAAAAAATCATATATAAAAAATGATATAGCAGAAAAATTCATAAATTATAATAAATATTCTGATTATAATTATATCAAAATAAGACATTCAATTTTGGACATAAAGTCTACAAGGTAGTTTTTGTAGATGCCAACATTAAAAGAAAGCTTAAAATACACTATCCTTCGTATATAAATTAACATTAAAAGCCAACATGATGACACAACCAACACTAATTATAATTTTTGTCCACCATCATATTTCCAGCACTTAAACACCCACTGTAAGTTTTATGTAGTCTCACTCAAGCTGCAAGAGAAGAGAAGTGTTATTTTAGAAATAATATATTTCAAAGCTTTTGCTTCTAAACAAAATTATGCATGACTTTTCAATTAAATTTTTTGCATACTAGAATGGGAGTTGTTGTTCCAAGGATGAAATCCTTGTTGTATCTAAACCCCTTGACAATTTCACAACTAGTTCCTTCATGCTAAATGAAAAGAAAATATTATTTTATAATGTTTTTTCATATTGTTTCTTCAGTAGTTGTTTTTTCAAATTCCCTACATATATATTATGTAGCCAAAAACGATATATATTATATACAGTATAAGATAAAGGTTTGATAGCCAAAAACAATATATATTTTTCAGTAGCCAAAAATGACAAAGGTTTGAGATAAACCAAACATATATATTATTTACAATGGAAATCTAAATATATGTTCCTGTATTTTTTCATGGCTTTGAATTTGTATCTTCAAGAATGTATTGAAAGTGAACCAATAGTGGCTTTTCCTTGTTTTTTCTTCTTCTTTTTTACACTTAATAAGAAAATACTTTAACTTGCAGCAAGTTATAATTTTCTTACCTCAAAACGGATGACAAAAGTTCTTTATGGCATATTCTCATGGCCCAATTATGCATAAATCGGAAAGCACGGCCTGCCAATAAGAGCCTGTCCAAAATCCAACATAATTCAACAAACAAATTTAATAAAATAAACAAAGATAACATAACAGTCAGCCAATAAGTACCTGCCCAAAATCCACCAGCAATTGCTTCTCCTCCTTGCTTGCTGTCTGACTTTACCATCTTGCTTGCAACCACAAAATTCAAGAATTACATCTTACAGGCTCATCTGAACTTTCCTATAATAAGCAGCAATAATGTGACCAAGATATTAGTAATGGTATAGTAAAATGAGCAAATCTGAGTCAATTTCAGACTGATAAACATTCATACTGTACTACAGAGTTTTGAATCAACAAAATTAAAATGATTGGAACCATACATTTCACAAACAGAATTAAAACAAGGAGGAATTAAAACAAAATGAATAAAAAGTTACCAAAAAAATTAACTTGTATCATTTTTAAATGGATCCAGTGTTGTGCGGGAATTGATGTGCGAGACTGATATAGGTCAGTTGTGTCGTCCAGACTTCAAAAAGTCGAGTCATTCATGACTCCAAAAAAGTGGTTGCACATAACAATATAAAAGATATTCACTTTATGGCTTAGAAAATAGTTAGTATATAACTTTTAATTTTTTTCATACCTAAAAGTTAATTAAACCGGACCAGCCTGCCCAGGAGCAGCTGCTCCAACAACACAAGCAACTTGAAATTCTATAACCATATCAGAAAATTGTAATGAGATGATGCTTAACTTTATCGAATAATTTTTAAAAAGGAAAAAATGATTTACTATGTACCTGAAACTATTGAATCAGTTATGTCATATTCTTCAAGTAAATCAAGGACTTTTGGATCGTTCTCGTCCGAAGGCATCAACCAATTTTGAGAACAAATAAGCTCCTCAACCATTGCTAGACTCAAAGAGCTCCTATACATGTCTAAAATCCGTCCACCCGTGCTAAAAGCATGTTCAGATGCTACACTTGAAACAGGTGTTGCCAAAACATCCCTAACCAAAGTAGCTAATATAGGATAACAAGTTGAATTCCCCTTCCACCATTTAAGAATGTTAAAATTTTCAGCATCTCCCCAACATGGATCACCTAAGTACTTCTCTAGTTCATTTTTACTATCAACAATGACTTTATCCTTCAAGTGTTGTTTAAATGCATCAGCCCTTGTAAAAAGTGTAGGTTTTCTAGCTTGGGTACTTGTTTCTCCAAGAGAAGTGCTCCTGGATGGTGCATCTAAGAGGGCAGCCCCAACATTCTTATGGTGCTCAGATTTATACCAATTATATAGTTTAAATAGACTTTTTTTGACACACACTCAATACTTTTCTTAGCAACTGGACTACCAGCCCCATGCATGTCATTGAAAGACCACTCAACATAACCGAACTTAAACATAGGGTCAAATATCACTCCAAAAAATAGGAAATGATTCACTTTTTCAACATCCCCCCAATATTTATCAAATTTGGTCTTCATATTTGAAACCATTGGAGCCATATAGGTATTCATGTTCAAGGAAGCTTCTTGAAGCTTACACAAAATTTCAGACAAGTTATGAAAGGCAGAATGTAACGACACTTCTTGCGAAGATGAAAACAATTTAGTTGCATCATAAAATATTTTCAAAAAAATCACAAAAGCCCTAGCTTTTTCCCAATCAATAGAACAAGGTGGACCCGAGAGGTCAAAAAACTTCATGTACCCAGGATCCTCATCCTCTAACTTCTCAAATGTTGCCTGAAACTTCTCAGCAACATCCAACATCAAATAAGTGGAATTCCATCGTGTGGAAACATAAAGGCCAAGTTTTCTTTTACATGTTATCCCTACAATTTCAATACACTCCTTAAACTCTAAAGCTCTTTGTGGTGAGGACCTCACAAACCTAACAGCTTTGCGAACACTTTCAATAGCCAATTCATGATCTTTTTGCCCATCTCTCACTACTAAGTTTAAGATATGGGCAGTACACCTCATATGAAAAAAACTCTCATCACCAACTAAAGCATTCTTGTTTTTAATTCTTTTTCCCAAATAAGAAACAACCACATCATTAAATGTTGCATTATCAAGGGTAATTGTTGACACTTTTCTAAGCCCCTCATTCCTTCAAAACATCTTCCACTTTCTTACCAATGGTGACACCCTTGTGATTTGGAACTAAACTAAAACTGATAATATTTTTATGATAGTTCCATTCATTGTCAATGAAGTGTGCAGTTATGGTCATGTAACTAAGATTTTGAATCGAAGTCCAACAATCAGTGGTTAGTGCAACCCTAGGACAATCAGATTTAAAGAAGGCTTTAAGTTTCAACTTTTCGGCTAGATAAAGCTGAAAACAATCCCTAGCAACCGTCCTCCTTGAAGAGATGGTCATTTGTGGTTGTAATTGTTTGCATAGTCTCTTAAAACCTCCACCCTCAACCACTCTAAAGGAATGTACATCAAGAAGTACAAATGAAATAATAGCCTTCCTACATGCTTGAGCATTGAATCTTTGGCTTGTTGAACCGAAAAAACCACTCTCACTACTTACAAGGTTTCTTTGAGTGGAATCTTTCAGTAAAAAATTAGAGTTTTTGTAACACACTTTGGAGTCCGCTATACCTGACCCAAATGCTTTCGGACCCTTTGGATAGATCGATTTGAGCCGGGTTGGAAATATTTGTCCACCCATAAGATAGAGGATGGATTAGTGACTTTCGAAGCTTCCTTGAACTTTCCTTGGTCACTATCGTTACTAGTGAATACTAGTACTTGTGTTTAACACAACTGTTTATGTACAATTGTACAATGGGGGTTGGTGTTGGAAGTGGGACCATGTATCTTTGGTTTGGGTGTAAACACATGGTAAGGCAGAGCAGAATGTGTGGAGTGTAGGGTTCAAGTGCTTAATTATGCATGACTCATTATGTCTCCATCACGATATTTTGAATTCAAATGCTAATTATGCATGATTCATTCTGTGTCCAATCCATCACAATATTTTGAATGCTCTGACCGAAATGAAACATTTGTGTCTTGTCTTTATTATAATAAATTTTGAAAATTTTAAAAATATTGTTGATGGTTAAGCTTCTTTTTTCTAATCAAAGATATATATGATATTGAAACGAAAAAACAATACAAACATTGATATTTAAAAATAATAATATGTAATTTTTATAAATATTAATAATATTCTGTTTTAAAAAATATTAATAATAATCTATTTTTTAAAATATTAATAATAATATTTAAAAAAAAATATTAATAATAAAGAAATTTTTTCTCACACCTAATAGTTACTCACCTTATTCAGAGTGTTTCGTAAGCGCACTTACGAATTCTTCTAATATTCCAAATTTATTAGGATTTTATTTTAAAAAGAAATTTATTTATAATATATATATATATATATATATATATATATATATATATATGATTTCATGTAATAAAAAAAGAATAGAAAAATATATGTATTAAAAACCTAATTTATATTTGGTCTATAATAATAAAATCTATTAATACAATCGATATTCATATCAAATTTGACCTATAAATACATATCAATTACAATTAATTTTTTGTGTTGATTTAACAATATGATTAAATTGAATTGTTATTAATAAAAAATAATTTAAATTTATAATTAAAAATCATTAAAGTAAGTTTATAATATAAAATTAAACAATGAATATAATAATTAATTTTTAAATTATAATAGTGAAATGTAATTATATTTAATTATTTATGTAAAATTATGAATAATTTTTTATAAAATATATAAGAAATATTTTTAAATTATAATTTCAAAAGTTAAATTTAATTTAGATGACACTTTATAATTTTTATTATAGAATTGATAATTAATTATTATATTGTAATTAAAAATTTATTATATTAAAAACATATTTATATTATAATCAAAAGTTGAATGTTATTAATAAGTAATACTATTACAATATATAGGTCAAACATCTTTATTATTACAATTGATATCAATATAAATTTGGCATATAATAAAATATATAGGCCAAAAACTGTATTAATAAATTTTATTATTATAGGCCAAATATAAGTTAGGCTTTTAATGCATATATTTTTCTGTTCTTCTTTTTCTATTCTTCTTTTAGTACGTGAAATCGTGTATATATGTAATGAAAATCAAATATAATGAATTCGTAAATGCACTTACATGTGATTTCGTAAGTGAACCTACGAAATCTCCTACGGAATCTGTGGATATTTTTGGGTTTTTATCAGGGATGGAAAAGAAGCTCACTAGGTGGGTGAAGAAATTTCTGTTTTTTTAAATATTAATAATAATATATTTTTATAAATAAAAATATTCTGTTTTATTAAAAAAATTCTGTTTTAAAAATATTTTATTCTATTTTTTAAACATACTAATAATAATAATATTCTGTTTTTTTAATATAATAGAAATAATAATATTTTGTTTTCAATAAAATATTTATTTATATATTTAATACAAAAATAATATTATATTTTTAAATATACTATTAAAATTTTATGTTTTGAAAAATATTTTATTTAATTTTTTAAATATAAATATTTAATTATATATAAGAAACGAAGAAAAAACGTTATTATTAACATAAATATCAACTATAAAATAAACATATTTATATATTGAAACAGTATAATATAAACCTGAAAATATAAAAACTAAAAAACCTAAAAATATTTACAATTTCAACATTGATACAGTATATATTATAACAATTTTTACACTCTGACAAAATTTAAAAACATAAACCGTAACATTTCAATCAAATCATATAAATTTCATTCACAAAATCATACAAATCTCATCGTAATATTTTTAAAATAACAAATAATTTAGTTTTTGTGGAAGAGAGAAAGAATATTTGGAATGATATGAATCTGGAGTGTGGGGAAGGAAAGTGAAAAGTTGGTATTTATAATATTGCGACGTGAAAATCCAATATTTAATTTGGTTTAATTTCGTTGAGACTTACGACGTGATACCCATCCTACAAACATTGTGTCATGATACCCATCCTACAAATATTGTGTCAGTCAAACACTATATGTTATCTGCCACCAGTAAATGTTAGAAGTTGTCATATCAATTTTTTGAAAAAACACTTGCGTAGTATTTTTCACCTCGCAACGTTCCTGACATTCATTTCGCAACGTCTGACTCTGAAAAAGTTCACCTGTCACATCTCACACTCAATAATTCCAATATTTAATTAAAAAAAATTTAAAAAGTGTTGTGAAAAAATTAATTCCAATATTTAATTAAAAAAATTTAAAAAAGTGTTGTGAAAAATACCTCGGAAGTACATTATTTTGTTAGGTATTTTTCACCAGTTTTAGTTCCTACTATTTTCTAAAATTTTTAAAATTATTTAATTATCCCTTAACTTTTAAATATTTTAATAATTTTTTCAAGCATGTTTAAAATACTATAAAATATTTATCTATTCTTTTAAATTTTAAAAGATAATGATGAAATTAATGAAAGTCTCATTTAGAAATCAAATTTTAAGTTCATTTTTATTCGAGGAATTTTTTATAACATTCTAAATATATCTACAAAATAATCATTTGAAATTACATATTGATTTAATAGGAGAGACTAAAATTATGTGCATAATAATTTTATAAGAAATAAAATATATTAATTTTTTAATAGGAACTAAAAATAAAAATTGAGATATAAATACCTTCTCACTTGAGAGGGTCAGGTAATTCATTCTTCTCTCACTTCTTACTTGCTTGCTTGCTCTTGCCTCTTCTTACTTTGGCATCGGAGTGTCTTGCAGGTACTCCCCCCCACTTTCACCATCAACCGCAGTTGCAGACTGGGCCATGACACCTTATGATCAGGTACGATCAGTGGCGCCGTCTGTGGGAACCTTGCTTCCCCGTTTTCTTTCAGTCCGAAGACCAAAACAAACCATCTTCATTCGTCATGGCCGACCCAGCAACCAACGTTGAGAATACCCTCGTCGCCGATCTGGCCGACCCAAACCACACCGTCTTCCCCGAATCAGACCCCCGGGACGGGCACACAGCCTCTTCCTCAACGGGATCCCACCGGGGAGATAGTCGTAGAAGCGAGGTCCACCACCGTCAGGTCGCTGACCCCGCAGTCTTTCAAGAAGTTCAGGCGCCCCCCAACGCCGACCCAACCTTCTCCGCTCTATTCGCGGCCATCAACCAAACCAATCTCATGATGTTCACCCAGGGGGAGCGCCTCCACATGCTGGAAACCACCCGCCGGTCACCGCGGAGACACAAGAGGCCTGACTCTTGGTCAACATCCCCAAGAAGGCATCGCTCCCGAACTCCCCCGCGGAGAACTAGGAGAGATGACACTCCTAGCCCGACGCGCCGGTCCAAAGGCAGAGGACCCGTGACTGAGCGGAACCCTCCAGAGCAACCCAAGAAGCGAACTCATTCACCTCCCCAACGAGAGCGCGGGGCAGACGAGCCAAAGAAGATTCGGGGCAAACATCCCCGCACTAAAGAGCCCTCAACTAGACTTCACCGCCGCCGATCTCGATTGCGTTCCCCGTACCACAGCGACGAGGAGGACCCCCGCGGTCCCTTGTCCGCCAGCATCATGGAAGCTCTGATCCCCCAGGAAATGGAAAAACCTCCTCAACTCGCTAGCTATGATAGGGTGGATGACCCTATCGACCACATCGACGGTTTCGAGGCCATGCTCCAATACCTCAACGTCGGCGGCCCGATCAAGTGCAGGTTGTTCCCCACCACTCTCCAGAAAACAGCCATGGACTGGTACAAGAGCTTTCCCCCTGGATCCATACACTCTTGGAGGGAACTGAAAGCCCGGTTCATGAGCACTTTCACCGCCTCTCGCAGGCACCCGAAGACCGAGGCTTCCCTCGAGGCCATCACCTAGAAGGGCGACGAGACACTCCGGGAGTACATCGACCGCTTCAACAGGAAAGCCATCCAGGTTCCCTGTGACGATCAGATGAAGCGCTACCTGCTAGAGACGGGGCTACTTCCTGACACCGATTTTAGGAAGGCGGTCGACATCGAACCTCCTGCCACTTTTGACACCCTCCTCGACAAGGCACGAGCTTATATCACCTATGAAGAAAAGGAGGCGGCCAATCGCACGCGAGACTCGAGGAGCCGCGGTTCGGCCAACTCCACACGACATCAAGATGGCCGCCGTCCAGAAGCGAGGACATCTCGCCGCCCCGATGACAAACAGCGGGAAGACAGACCTCGGGAACCCCGAGACCAGCGAGGCCCCACCGGACGCTTCACCGACTACACCCCGCTGACGACCTCCCGCGAAAGGATCCTGGCCGAATGCTCGGCCACAGAATTCAAAGACGGTGGAGTCAGACGCCCGAAGCCCACTCCCCCAAAACCAGCGAACCAATCTGCCGGTACCATGAGTCATGGCCACGGCGATTGTGTCCATCTCAAAGACGCTATCGAAACATTAATCAAGGGCGGAAGGCTCGGGCAATATAAGAAGCCCAAGGCATCTCGAGGTGCCCGGGAGAGCAAAGAGATCGAAGAAGAGACCAGGCCGCAGGGGGACTCTGGCCCTTATCAAATAGCTTACTCAGTAACCAGGCTAGAAGACTTCCATACTCCTGCAAACATGGAAGAAGACTCCCCCCATTCACCCACAGCCAATGGGAGAGATTCCCCGCAACCATGGTCATCTCTGGTGGTGGTGACGCCCAGCTATCAATCAACTCGACCAAGAGGAAATTCGAGGATCTGATCGAAAAGGCCTCAGTCAACGAGGTCTCTCTCGAACAACTTCGCGGCAAATATGAGCCGATCACTTTCTACTTGGAGGAGCTCCCCGGGAGAGCGCCCAACGCTCACATTCCCCTCCCGATCCACGCAGGTGGCCGACCTGAAACCCTTTAAAAAAATTTCTAGCCTTTCGTACGAAAGTTGGTCTTGCGTATCCAGTTCATCATGCCTCACTGAGTAAAAGTCCGCTCCCCAGATATAATGCTTTCGATCCCATTCAAGCGGGAACCTCTCCCTCAGCCTTTCTCCTTCCTTGTCGACCTCCACGGTACGTATGAAGAGTGTATCCTCGACGTCCCTAGTGAGGGGCTTCACCACATAGAAGTGTTTCTTGAAGTCCCGAACGAACTCCAGATATGGCCGAAATAGTTTGCCCGACTGTTTGAAAGATACCCAAGCGCATTTTTCACCGACCATTTTCCTTTGTAGATGAAAGATGCGGAAGAATAGGGGCAGAGTGGCCCTAACATCCAGATATATGCACACCAGCTCAAACGCCCTCGTAAAAGCTAGAGCATTTGGATGGAGTTGCGACGGGGCCAGTTCCAACCACGTGAACACCCCCGTTTGGAAACCTGTGAAGGGCATGAGAAAGCCCGCCTCCCGAAAGGCGAACTCATACATCGGGAACCTGGTCGAGGCATATGAGGAATAGATCCTCTTGCCTTCCCCGGGTATTTGAACGGACCAAGAAGGCTAGAATCCCTCGTCCAAATCCTTGACGATGTTGAACGCAGTGGAAGGGTCGACGGAGAAGTCCGAGCGGAACTCCCTCGGCTCGGGGGCGACCCAAGAGAGGTCTACGGCCAATCGTATTCGACGGAGCGTGCTCGTGCCCTCCTTAGAAGGCTGTTCCCCAACACCTGAAAAGCAGCGAAAGAAAAGTGAATTCGACGATATCAAATCCACCCTTCCACCACAACTCAAGTGAAAGGGCGAGAGGCCCGGTTGTACGAGCAAGAGGAGCCCGCGAGAGACCTACACTTACGCTCGCTAGTCTCAAGATCCCTCGGGGATTTCCTTTAGCCCCCAGGTGAATCATATTTTTTCCCGTAGAACTCATGTTTTTCCTCAGGGAACCCATTATACTCCTCGTAACACTCTTACTGATACCCGCGATACTAAAACCTTTCCCCAGCACACTCACTTTCCTCCCTGAGACGTTCAAAGATTCACCAACTAGATTCATGCAATTTCCCTGTGAAACTCACGAATCTCCCCGAGAAAGGCATATTTATCCCCACGATATTCATGAAACTCCCCGACTAAAGTCATCCCAAACGCAAATTGAAGATTGTTAGGGATTTGAGGGATGTTTACCTGCGTTCGAGTTGGAAGACATGATGAATGTTGAGAAGATTTTGAGTTTTACAACTTCGCGTGGAGAAATCAGTAAGCGAGAACTAACCAAATGGATAAGGAATAAGAAAATGAAACCCTAAGAATCCCTTTATAATCAAACTTTTTGGGCATTAGAAAGGTCACGCCTCTTGAACGCCACGCACCAGCCCAGGCAGCGACATGTGGCACAAAGGCTGACGTGTCGAATGACACATCAATCGAAGACACGCAGATCCTCGCGGGAATGTCATATCGGCCTTCATCCCCGAGGTTAGATGACCAAAACGTGCTCGTTCTTTTTTACCCTTGGGCATGCGCGGATATGTGCTCGCCGAGCCCTCGTAGGAGACGCCTCGACGTTAGGTCTCCAACGGGCAGATACTCGTTTCAAAGTCATTACTCAGCGAGAGCAAAGACTTAGGGGGATCCTGTTCCGGATTGGCCCACACTTGGCCCATAGCCATAGAGGCCCAATCCTGTAGGCCTAATGAAGGCCCATCTGCCCTTCAGGGGAACAATTCTGGTCCTATAGTCATTGGGGCCACGTGGCCAACGGTTGCTTAACCGCCACGTGTCCCCCAAAAATATCGGACCAAGTCCCATACGTGGCCATCGCAACCGCCACCTGCCCTCCAAAAATACCAGGTCAAACGACCCAGATATCCCGGAGCGACAAACCAGGAAGGAAGCCTATTGCAACCGTCTCAAGCTCATCTCCGACCAACTCGCAAACATTGATTCTCCAGTCACAAATACTCGCTTGGTATTAAAAATGATATCTGGTCTCACCGACGCTTATGTCGGGTTCGTAACATACATCCAACAACACGATCCTCTTCCAACCTTTGCCACCGTAAAATCAAGACTTGAACTCGAAGAATCTACGATGCTTCAGCGAGCCGCTCGTGACTCTGGTTCTTCCTCCACTCCGGCGGCACTCATGGCCAAAACTACTGTCAAATGATGATGTTCCTCGCCATTCCTCCCGGTTACACTTATCAAAACCGTAACCCACCATCCAACACCTCTCGCGGCAAGGCAAAAGAACAACCGAAACAACGGTGGTCGAAACTACGGGAGGGGCGGTCGGACCAGTTCCAATCATAACAACAACGGGGGTCGTGGTCAGGGTCAACAACAGTGGCAACAATGGATGCCATGGCAACAATGGGCTCCATGGAATATACCACCTTGCCCTTATCCATCCTACAATTGGAGTAATCCTACTAATGATGCACAGACTCAACAAGGAGGAGTCCTTGGGCCAAGACCACAACAGGTTGCTTACAATATTAATGCACCCAGCCCAACTAATATTGAAACTGCTTTACACACCCTTAATCTTGCCCAGCCTGATCAATCTTAGTATATGGACACCGGAGCCACTTCTCATATGACATCATCGCAAGGTAATCTTTCGTCTTATTTTAAATTGAGCAAAAATAATAATATAATTGTCGGAAGTGGCCACTCTATTCCCATTTATGGCCTTGGTAGTGCACACATCAAACCTTCACACCCCCCTTTTGTCCTAAACAACATACTACATGCTCCACGGTTAATTAAAAACTTAGTGTCAGTTCGTAAATTTACCACAGATAATAAAGTTTCAATTGAATTTGACCCGTTTGGTTTTTCTGTGAAGGATTTTCAGACGGGGCTGGCTCTAATGAGATGTGAGAGTCAAGGTGATCTATACCCCATCACAACCAACATCAACTCCAAAAATAAATCCGAACCTAATATGTCTCTTGCAGCCTTATCATCTTCTCTGTGGCATGATCGCTTGGGTCATCTGGGAGAACATGTTTTAAATTCTCTTAGACAAAATAAAGTTATTGCATGTAATAAATCTAGACAAATACATTCTCGTTTATGTCGTTCTTGTCCTCTTGGTAAACATATCAAGCTGCCTTTCATGAATTCAAATAATACTAGTTTTTTGCCGTTTGATATTTTACAGTGATGTATGGGCGTCTCCGTTGTAAGCTCTTTAGGTCACAAATATTATGTTCTTTTCTTAGATAATTACTCAAATTTTTGTGGACTTTTCCAATGTCAAATAAATCTCAAGTATATTCCAATTTTCAAAACTAAAGGCTTACATCAACACCCAATTTCAACGAGAAATTAAAACAATTCAATGTGACAATGGTAGTGAATACGTCAATACTAATTTTCGAAACATGTGTGATATTAATGGAATGTCATTTCGTTTGTCTTGCCCTTATACATCATCTCAAAATGGCAAATCTGAACGAAAAATACGCTCCATTAATAATATTATTCGAACTTTATTAATTCACGCGTCTTTACCACCTACTTTTTGGCATCATGCTCTTGAAATGGCAACATATCTCTTAAACATTTTGCCAAACAAAACCAAAAATTTTGAGTCACCACTTAAAATGTTATATCACAAAGAACCCTCTTACTCACATTTGCGGGTGTTTGGTTGTTTATGTTATCCTCTATTTCATAGAGAATATTATGCATCCATCATTTGATCTAATCCAAAATTATATGATTTGAAGATCTAAAATCTATATCTTGGGGAAATTAATTTTTGTATGTGTAAACAATGTAATATTCGGGGTAAAAAATGTTGTTTGTAAAAAAATTATTTTATTAATTTTCTGTGTAAACAATCTAACAAGTTTAAATTTAAAAAAAAAAAACTAATTATCCTTGCTCCTCAGTTTTATTTAAAAATTGAGATATATGAGGCGCTAGTATTGTAAATAATAAAATTCCATACGATGTGGTTCAAACTAGTGCTCTAATAAATTTATCCTTCGGTGTTATAAAAATTGAGGTGATACGTTGTTACTTCTTATGAAGCCCTTAGTTACCTCACTTATATAGGCGTAAATGTTTTGCGCCCAAGGTTACAAGCCCTTTTTGTAGTAGTGAGAAGAATGGTTGTTGGATTGTTTTCGCCACTACAAATAATTTTCATATATTTATATCACACTAATACACACAAATAATATAATGTTAAAAATTACAAGTAATATACTTACTTTTGGGTAAACATAGATTGGCTTTTTACCAATAACATTTTGTTTGAGCGCATTATATTCCGCAATTGCTCCACATGTCGGTTAAAAATAAACATGAATAAAAACTACTCCCTCCGTTCCTTTTTAAGTGTCATTTTAGCATAAAGCTCTTCAACCAAGATAGTGTTATGTTAGAGTTAATTTTTCTATTATACCCTCATTTATTTTCTCTTTCCTAATAAATTCACTCCTACACTTTCTCTCATTTATTGAGAAAGTAAGGGTATAATTGATAAGTTATGACATTAAATTATAAAACGACACTTAAATAGAAACAAAAATATTCTTCTAAAACGACACTTAAAAAGGAACGGAGGGAGTATTCAATACAAAAGTTAAAATTTGAGTATTAAAAATAATACCACTTACCCATTCAAATCGTTAATCACAACATCGAGTAGTTTAGAGTGCAACGAGTAAAGCTCAACTATAGTATTTTTCTTGGGATATATAATAATTAGTTGCCAATGTTGACTATATAAACATTTATAATAATTAATAATATGATAAAATTGATTTATAAATGAAAACACAAATTTACATATACTTACTCGCGGTAAAACTGAGCCAAATAACAATATTTGATGTTCCATTTCAATTTGTCTTATGAGTAATCTTCGATATTGTGTTTTGGTGAACCGCGAGTAAGAGCTATCTTCGCAGGATCAAAGATACAATACTTGTTTAGAAGCTTCCTTTCAACACATATCTCATGTATGTACCTGCAAGATCAAATATTTATGTTAAAGTACAAGAACGTATGAATATAAATAGAAATCAATATAAAAAATTATACTTACGAGCACCAAATTTGTAATATGAAATTTTCTAGGTCCACATTTCTCTTCAAAATTCATATAAAGAAATCTTAGAAAGTACAAATAACTTTATAGTTTAGGTTGAGTGATATTGACAAGTAGTTTAGGTTGAGTGCAACCGAGTAGTAAGTTTAAGTATTTAACGAGTATATGAAATTCAATCCCGAGAGTTCTATCCTTTTCGAAGAATGAATTGTTTTATGTTAATAACTTTAATTCTCGCACCTTACACTTTAAACCTATTTTACAATAAACTCATAAATACGAGACTTGTCGAACAATAACTCAGTAACCACTAATCCATGTGGAGACGATATGATAAAACTAAATAAATACTTATTTTTTGCTACCATTTTACCGCTTCAACAAAATGACGTCGTTGTCGGGGATTGATGTTCTTATTTGATCGCATTGCGATAGTTTCTTTGTTTTTGAGTTTTTCACATAATGTTCATATTGTTTATATTTGTTAATTAGACTTGTGTGTGTGTGTGTGTGTGTATACACACACTCACTTGTGCATTTATTTGTCGATGTTTACCATACTTATGAATGTTACACGTTTTTCATACTTGTCAATAGTTGTGTAC
The DNA here is from genome assembly GCA_021764765.1 of Vicia sativa. NCBI lineage: Eukaryota > Viridiplantae > Streptophyta > Magnoliopsida > Fabales > Fabaceae > Vicia > Vicia sativa. Next base: position 46,855,277 of record CM038793.1, on the reverse strand, counting down.
ATGTTTGCTTTATACTTGCTTTATGATTGTTTTCCATACTTGTTGATGTTTTTATTTTTATTGTGATCAAGTTTGTATATATGTGTTGTCATCATGTGTTTAAGTGTTGTTGTAAATTTTCTTGTTTTCGTAACGTTTGTAGAGTGTTTGGTTAGGACACTTTCTTTATATTTGCGCAGTGAAGCAATACCATTGCATGATTTGATGAAGTTACTAGCTATCACAATAAAGGCGTCAAGCTGGTGATAAAAAACAATCATGTTTTATTGTTTTTAGTTACTTTATTGTGTTTCGTTGTGTAGTATAGGTAGTATGGTGAATTTTGGCTAAACAAGTTTAAATTGGACCAATTACAAAATTCCGAGCAGAATTGAGCCCTCTTAACGCTCTCTGCTGCTCTATTCTTTAATTTTCAACTTGTTTATTCACTTTTATGTGGTATTTTAATATGTTTATAGTAGTAGTTTTAATGTGTTAATTGTTGTCGTCCAAGATCTTGTCGTGTTTAGCTTGAAGAAATTTGTATGGTTGTAAATATTGTATATTTTTGTATTTGAGATGTATAAGTGATAGTAAAGGTTAACATAGAAATGAAGATGATGTACTATTTTCCTCTATTTTCCTGCTACCGCTAAGAGCGGCCAAGCTCACTTAGCGCGGTCTGTTTTTCTGCTACCGCTAAGTGCGGTCAAGCTCTCTTAGTGAGATCTGTTTTTCTGCTACCGTTTAGCGTGTTCTGAACCGCTTAACATTCTTAGATGTGTTGCGCCAGTGAATTGTTTTTGTTTCACTTGCCCTCCCTTTCCCACTTAAACCAAGTCTAGTTAGAATACATAATAGAGTTATTTTATAATGTTTTTCTTGTTGTTTGGAATCAAATTTTGGTCGGCTAATTTAAAGTCACATGAGGTGATTTTCTAATTTTGATCGTTTCAACTTGCAGATGTATAGTAATGATATTGTTTGAATTTGGTACTTTATGAGGTACTTGTGTACCACTTTCTAGAATAAACCATGTTTAGGATACTTTCTTTTGTATAAAATTTCATGTCATTTATCATTTTTCCATAATTGTTCATTCTTGAATCACTTTAGGACTAAATCCTTGTTGTGAGATTGCTTTCCATTGTTTAATATATGCACGGAAGACCAATTTTTTTTGTCTTAACTCAATTTTTTATGTGTAATCTTGCATTTATGTTGATTTGTATAAAATCATGTAACGATCAAGGTATTTTGTTAGATTTTGAGAATAACCACCTAGAAAAAAGTAATTCATCTTGTGAGTGAGCGAGGATTTGTGAAACCCTGTGAGCCTTTTAGTTAGAGTTCATCTTGGTGCTGAATTATGAATTTATGCATGAGTAAGTAGTTCATCATGAATTCTAATTTTTTTTATTGGAACTTGACCCTCAACCATGTATTATGGTTGAATTTCTCTCTGCCTTAGAAAGTTGGGAGCAGTTTGCCACTATGTATGATTGTATTTAAGTTGGGGAGAACAATGTTTGTTTGTTTGGTAGAGGTTGAAAATAAATAAAGTGGTGGAAAAATAAATAAAAAAATAAAGGAAAATGTGTGGGAAAAAAATATTTAAAAAAAATTGAAAAAGAAATAAGAAAATGTATCAAATATAAAGTATGTGTTGGCGTAACAATTGGAAAAGTTGAAGAAGTTGATTGATTTGTGTTTGAGACTTTGTAAATTGATCACTCCAATATGATTAGTCATTATTTTTGTTTTAATTACCTTTAGTCATATGAAGCTTTCTTTACAAATCAATGTTGGAGATTTCTTACTTTATTTAGGTTTAGATTGCTACAGATATGTACGGTTCGAATATGGATTTAGGATGAACATTTGTTTGGCTTAGACTCTAAAGATAGATTTAGGCTTAATAATCATGTGGATATCGATTCTTAATGCCTCTGTCTTGTTTGTGTTTTGTTATACTGAGAGATCGTTAACGCGAGTAATACGGTTGTCATCTCACTCTGTGTTAGAGATAACTTTTGTGTGAGAGACACATGATGATATTGACGAGTATTTTAGGTTGAGTGCAACTGAGTACCACGTTTAAGTATTTAACGAGTATATGAAATTCAATTCCGAGTGTTCTATCCTTATCGAAGAATGAATTCTTTTTTTGTTAATAACTTTAATTCTCGCACCTTACACTTTAAACTCATTTTAAATCAAACTCATAAACGCGAGACTTCTCAAATAGCAATTCCATAGCAACTAATCCCTGTGGAGACGATATGATAAAACTAAACAAATACTTAATCTTTGTTGTCGTTTTACTGCTTCAACATGTGTTAGCTTCGTCATGAAAATTATTATTTGTAGTAGTGGCACCACTAAATGATTTAGGCACGCTCGGCGTTGTAAAGCGTCTTAGATAGCACCCCTGAAATCTTTAGTCATGTGTCAACAACATTGGGCATACCTTACTTTTTCATTACGTATATTCATACTTTGGTGCGCTAAATGGACAAGACATAAAGCATAGCAACAATAAAATAATAAGATATATACATATAATTTGCCATTAACACTTGTATCAATAATTGCGACTTAGACAAAAAATTCAAATACATTATTTTAACATTGCGGTGGTTATAAGTATATATCAATCGCTCAACCTTAGATATGTTTTCCGACTGGCTTTACTCTCTGTTGTTCTGGAGGACGAAGTCTTCAGCTTCGGAGATATTCAACCTCTTATGGATGTGTTCAGTGTAACGCCCGGTTATTTAATTAATTAGTTAATTAAATATTTTCGAATTATTTTTAATTTAAGTTGTCGAGTTGTTAGTTGATTTAGTTGTTTAATTGTTAAATAGTCGATAGATTAATAACAATAATAATAGTATTATTTGATTATTAATAATAATATTAATATTAGAATAATTATTTTTGGGTTGTAGTGGTAGCATGAAGTAAAGTAGGGGTGTAGAAATTAAGCTCAAGAGAAATAGAATTATTAGTAAGTATTATATATAAATAAGAAATTAGGTTATTTGGAAAAAAGTTATTAGAAAACAAGGAAAAATAAAAAGGAACCAGTACGTGAGAGAAGAGAAAGATTGGGAAAAGAGGAACAAGAGTTTTGGAGAAAATTTTGCCGTCGAGAGAGAATTGTAGACCGAAAGCCAAAGCGAAAATTCGACCAGAACTCCGTAGAGCGACCTTTAATCCAAGGTAAGGGTGGGGTTCTGACTTTCTAATGGGTTGTATGATGGTTAGTATATGGGAATTAGGTAGTAGGAAAATTCACTATGCGAGGAAATTGTTCTGTTTGTTGAGAAATTGTGAATTTTTTGTGTTGAAACTGTGTTTGCATTGCTTGCCGAATTGATGTTGTGAATGGAAAATCATATTTAGCGATGGCCGATTGATGTCTGTATAATGAAATTATGGTTTTTAATTAATCGGTGGAAGTATAGAATTATACAGAGAAAATTGCAGAAACCGGAACTATATGCAGGGAAGAAACCAATTACCGAACAACACACCCTGGGTAAGGGGAATGTGTCGAACGACACACATGTAAAGAGGGAGCATGCCTAACGGCATGCATGATGTAGCAAGGAAGGCCCTGCCGAACAGAAGGCATGTTGGGCATGAAGGGAGTGCCGAGCGGCACCCCTTAGTTACAGGGTCCATTTTGTTTCTTTTTGTAATCTTCGTCTATTTCCATTATATTTATTTTTCTGTGTTCTTAAAATTAATCTATTTTATTTAATTAAGTAGATACATGTAGTAAACATAGGTAGATATAAATCACATGAGATTAGAATGAAAGTTATAGCAGTATATATAACACATGTCAGTAGCAGTAAGTATTATAATTGTAGCATAACAGAAAATTATCTCATGACAGAAAATATTAGAAATTGAATAGCAGTATGTATTTTGGTAACATGAACAATTAATGGAAAAATAATAGACGAGTTAACTAATTAGATGGTAAAGAGGTATAGATAATTAAATAGTGGTAGTGGTAAATAAATTGTTTTCAGTGTAGAATCGTCAAGGTTAACTTGTGTAGCAATTATTGTTGTTGTTATTGCAGCGTTGATTTTTGTCGACAAATTACGAAGTTGCAGATTATGATGAATTTCACGATATCTTCTTGTGTTGAATTGATGATGCATGTTGTAGGTCGAGTGCCAATATTGGATGATGTTGTTGAATTATTATTACGATGAAGGCTTTTAGCCAGTGTTGAAATTATGACAAAGATGATGTTGATTTGATGATTTCGTTGTTGTTGTTGAGTTGTATCATGTTGTCACATACATTGCATAATTACGATGGCCTGGATTGGCAAAAATATTATAATGAGAGCTTTGCTCTGTTTATGATGGCCTGAATTGGCAACACGATGATGAAGGCTTATGCCTTGTTGATGCCTCGGATATTGGCAGATTTTTACGATGGAAGTTTTGCTCCACTGGTACCACATGCACGTGCATTTGAATACGTTGTTACATCTCATATTGCATTTCGATTCGTTGTGATTATTGAATAAATTGAAGGATTGTTTGTTGTGTGAATAATTTATGAAGCAATGATTTACATTATCTGATTCTGACATATATTATTTATCATACGACTTATTATATTGTTAGATATCTCACTCCTTCTGTTGTGGTGTTGCCTCTACGTGGGTAACATGCAGGTAATCTAGAATGAAAGTTATTTACCTTCAATAGTTCGAGTCGGTGTTGTCACTCTGATACATAGCACTCAGGGGGATAAACACTTGTTTTATTTACTATTGGATTTTATTATGTTGATGGAACCTTTTTGGTTGTTTTTATTATTGAAGAAAGATGTTATGATTATTTGACGTTTGAAACTTGCTATCTTGAAGTTGTTTTGAATTGCCCATGATGCCAGCATATTTTAGTTGAATTTTATGAATCCGCTGCGTAGAAATAAAATTTATTTATTTTGAACACTAAATAGGTTGTTATTATTTTACCGAAACTATGTTCTATGTATCTGAACTACAGGTAATTGATTATTGTGTTATTTTACGTTGAATGTGTGACACTCCATTTGTTTGTTGGAGAATTTTTGTAACTCTGATTTTTATATAATTTGTTGGGTAGAAATGGGGTGTTACACTCAGGTTCTATTTCTCGGGGTTGAGGAGTCTCGACGCCTCTAGGCTTTGAGCTCACTCCGAGATGTTTGTGTTGACTAGTTGTTCAACTAGGAAATGACAATTTTTTGTGTAGAATTTATGTTGGCTGAAGGATCTTCGTTTCAGTTCTAGCTTCATATCATGTAAAATCTCTCGGGTAGTAATTCTAAGCACGACCATGGTAAAATATTTGTCTTTCCTCTTCTTGATTTACTCTATCCAGTTTGATGTTTGGTCGACCAGCTGATACCCCAAATTGACTTATACTCTAAGATGCCAAATTGCTAATTACACTGTAACCCACTTATCATTTTGCGTTCATGGGCCTTTCATAATCGTCCATGATCAAGCTTTGGTCGTTATGATGATAAGACATGGGGCATGAGGCTTTTACGATGATGAAACATCTGGCATGGGCCGGTCATTATGGTATTCGTTTAGTGACATTTCACGAATGCAATTTCTTCTATTTTCGCTCGGATCTGTGATGAACCCGAGCTCGGGCCTTAAGGGGTCTATTTGAAGATTTATTCGACAGTTACAGATCCAAAATATTGTTCATCTGAAGGTTAGATGGAACTCAACCGACCCTAGCTCTACGAATCTGAAACTAGATCCAATGGGATATATTAACCATCCTTAGTAGGAGTTAGAGACCAATATCCTGGCCGACCCAAACTAAAATTGAGCTTGAACTATCGGAAAATTGTAGATTTAAGTCCAAACCTGAGGATATCTATTAGCTTTTTCTTGTAGTGGTGAGAGATCGAGATGAACGATCGATTGATCGAAATTGGATCCAAATTTGATGAATCCAAATGTCGCAGATCTAAGATTTTGACTCTATAAAACTTTGATTTCTTCACTAAAGATGATTTCAGACTCTAGATGTGATAATTGGACTTGACCTCGTCAAAGTCATAGGAATTGGAAGTTGATTCCCACATACAATGCTATTTTTTATTGTGGAACTAGAAATGGATAAGGTTTCCTAAGCTACGATGGAACGAAGCTTCCTTAACAATTCGGTTGAAGCGACTCCTCGTATCGAAGGTTGCGATCTTGGTGCTTCTTGAATAGGAAACGTTGATCTTTAACTTGTGTTATTAATCTCTAGTAGGATGGACCAAATAAGGGGGTATTTTCATGGTTAGCATTCTAATATCCAAATCAATTTAGGATTCAAAATAATCATAGTGAAGGTGTAGATTAGAGAATATGTACATGAGAACCCCTTATAAATGTATTTATATCTTGGCCTCAATGGGGCGTACCAAATATATGAGCCTTATATAAATGGGTCTTAGGCTGACTCGAAAAAACTTTGATCCTTGATGAATTATTGATTGTAATGACTTTAATGTTTTTGCTTTGCACACTTGATTATTATGGGAGAAGTACCCTATAGGACTTTAAGTTTATGAAATTACTTTGGTAATATTCTCCTTGTCTTTTCCTAACCAATCCTTATTATTCATATTCCATTTTTTTTATTTATATTCTTATTCTCTTTTATATAATTTTTTCACTAGGAATCCCTTTTCGTCTCTCATATAGAGTTTTTATCTTGAAGAATCTCTTGATGTTTCTCCTTTTAAATGTTATGCCTATTGATATTTTTAATTTTATTTTTCTATCATTGAATGATTTATTTTTATATGTTATTTCCATATGTCAAAGATATATTTGTTGTGAATTTCTTATTCCACCCCATATTCTTCTAGCGCACCACATGACTTTCTAATAATGCTCATAGAAATTGGAAATATACTTTTGGTTCGCACCCTATATCATGCAAATCATATTAAAAAGGATTTGGTGTAAACCAAAAGTATACATGCGGTTCTAAACCGTAAGTAAATTTTTGGTTCCTATACGCACTTAAAGGGCGCCAAAACCTCTTCCCCTCCCCATAACATCAAACTTTTTAAAAAACAAACAAATACTCTATCAATCACTCATTTCAACCCTTTCTCTCAAACTCAATTTTTTTCTCAAACCATCAAGCATTAGATAAATACAACAACTAACGGGATGAAGCAAGCAACAACCATCTTCAATCAATCAAGTAAGTGTTTTAAGAAATTTTAAGAGTTTATGTAATTTCTATTGAAATTAGTGAAATAGGGTTTTAAATGTTGTGTTTTTGTAGTTTATATAATTAGGAGTCATTATAACACTATTTGTAAACTATTTTTGAAGATCAATGCATGTTTTTAGACGCATTTGGGGTTTTGGGGTAGTGAAAAATGTAACTCTGTTTCGTAGAAGAAATCGGAGGTTTATTTCCGGTTTTGGTTAAGAACAAAACCGGAACTATAATTCTGGTTTTCTGTCTGCATTTTTTTCTCCATTTTTTCCACTGTAATTCATTTGCTAACGTTTCGTTCTTACTTTTGCATAAGATATGTTTGAGAGACTGTCAAGTTTGAGGTATGGTCGGGTTGCACAACATGCTTTTGTGCGGAGGGAGAGGATTCAGGCCACACAGGCTTCTTCGACATCCGAATAGGTTATGTCGGATGCACACTCTGCTGGTTTTGATTCTACCCCTTATACATCTTTCTCCCGTAGCAGACGGGAGTCTCTAGTCCATCCTTGATCGTCTCCGTCCTACCGCAGACGCACATCTTCACCATCCTCACCACAACAGATTTTTATGAGGGATCCCCATCTGCTTCACTTGCGGGGCCATATGAGGTGAGACCTGATGCTACACCCCCAACACCTGAGGTACCAATGCCACTTGAGGTACTAGTGGAACCCGAGCCATGGTTTGATGATATTCTATGGATTACAGGGTTGAGAGATTTGACCCTCTGTGGATATAGCGTGGTCAAATGGGGGATGATCAACGCTTTTGTAGAGAGGTGGCACCAGGAGACGTTTTCGTTTCATCTACCACATGGCGAGATGACAATCACACTCAATGACGTCGTGTGTCTGCTTCACCTGCCGATCAGAGGGCGGTTTCTGGATCACCAGAAGTTGGAGAAAGACGAGGTCGTTACTTTGTTGGTTGATAGGATGAGAGTTACTGTGGAGAAGGCCCTGACGAAGGTTGATAAGACACGTGGTTGCCACATGAGATATAACTAGTTGGCGGAGGTTTTTACAGATGAGTTTGCGCTTGCTACAGCTGCTGATGGTGATCCCGAGCAAGTTACCCTTCACAGGGGGTATGCCATGAAAGCATACCTCTTGTATCTTATTGGCACCCAGATACTTGTGGACACCAGTGCCACTTACACTAACATCATGTACCTTAGGTTTGTTGATTTTGATGCGATCAGTGGGTGGAACTGGGGGATACCTGCTTGGTTTACTTGTATACCAAATTGGATGAGGGGAGGACGAGGCAGATCACCGACAACATGTCTCTCTTGACGATATAAATTATTTCTCTTAGCTTTCTTTTTTAATTATTTTGATTTTGAAACTAACTGGTTTAATTTTGATATTTCAGGGATAGATCCTACAACACTTCCAGTGCATTTCTGGATGGTCACTTGCTGAGGGTTAACTGAGGAGATGTGACGTGCATGTGCATACGAGCCGCTCCGAGGGAACCAAGCGACACTACCGTTTCGGGTTTACCTGGACCGAATAGTGCATAAGGACATTCACTTCAGTGCCTACAACGACCACCGTGAGACGATACCGTTTGATGAGGTTTCACTATTTATAGGTTGGTTGGCATGCGGTACTTGGAAGACTGCTCCTTATATGCCCGAGCGAGTGATGCGTCAGTTCGGGTATACCCATACCATTCCTCGGCATCCTGTTGTATGTGCTTTTCCGACAGTGAAGAGGAGGAAGATGGATGAGCTTTTTGATGATTTTGAGAATCATCTTGTACCCGAGGAGGCCAAGAGTACCGTGGCTCCAGACAATTGGAGTTACGCGTACAGTTACATGTTGTGGTTCTTTAGGGTGTCTTATCCATACATGATAGAGGATGATCCAGGGAACCTACCCAGGCCGGTTCATCAGGAGATCCTGGAGGAGGAGCATGCGAGGAGGGATTATGCTCAGGACGTGCTGCCTAGGTGTCGCCGTATCATGGAGCTTGCTAGGGATGACATTGACAGAGGGTTGTTTCCTGACGGATTCGATGTCAGGGGAGTTTTGGAGGCCATCATGGCGGAGGCTCATGGTGCTCTGTCATACAGGAGACATCAGAGGGACGCCTCGAGGGTGATAGGCTGGCTCATCGTCCGCCATACCCGGTAGTTTAGGTTGATTGTATTTTGACTTTAATTTTTTGATTTCGTATAGTATCAAATTTGTATTTTGGATACCATTATTATGAAATGCATTTTGGATAACATTTTTGGTCTTTTATTCGATCTATAAATCGTAGGTCTTTTATTCGATTTATAAATTGAATAAATTGTTAAATTTCTAATTATAACTTTTCCAATTATTACTTTAGTTCTATTTTTCTGCTAACTGTCATGCCTAGAATCGGATGTATACTTTTAGTATGTCTGTATGGAACCGAAGTTATACTTATGATTTTCACTCAAATATTTCAGAAAGAAGTGCACACCAGAAATATATTTCCGATTTTAGAGAGATATTTTCAGAATTGCATAGGATGTAATTCCACCCATAAAATGGATTAAGAAATTCAAAATATTTGTCTTTGATATATATATATATATATATATATATATATATATATATATATATATATATATATATATATATATATATATATATATATATATATATATATATATATATATATATATATATATATATATATATATATATATATATATATATATATATATATATATATATATATATATATATATATATATATATATATATATTAAATAAAGTCTCCATAATATCTTAGCTAGTAGAGCATTATAAAACAAACAAACAACTCATCCTTCTAAACCCAGTTCACCTTTTTCTTTGCTTTTAATATATACTAGTATGTTTTTACTTTTTCCAGCGTATGTCCTTTTAGGGATGTCAATGGGCCGGGGCGGGGCCGGGGGGACACTTCCCCATCTTTTTCCCCGCCATCAAATTCATTCCTCGTCCCGTCCCGATCTCCGTCACGGGAATTTCTATCCCATCCCGTTTCAGCGGATCCCGTTCATGAGGATCCCATAGATCCTACATTTATTCATTAATATTTTATTTTTTTAAAATGTTTATATTTTCTATAAAAATAAAAAGCACAAAGAATTCACATATTTATTATGTTATTAAAAAATACTAGTATTTGACATTTATTATTTTTTATTAAAAATACTAATGGAACACAAAATAATAATATTTTTTTTATAAATTTCTATAAAATGCTATAAAATTCAACAAAATGAACTATAATACTTTTTAAAGTAACAATATGCCTAAACAACTAAAAATCCAACAACATAATTATGCTTAAAAACTATACTTCATCAAAACTAATAAGGGATAATTATAAAATTTAGCATCATGAGTATGCTTGAAAAGCTAAAAATACTTCATAATAAGTCAACTAAAACAAAAGTCAACATATCTCTATTTGCTCAATTGATAACACACGTAAAGTAGAAATATCAAAATACTTAAAACAAAGTTACATATAAATAAACTAAAATATTAAGCAAAATATCCAAACAAGTAATGATCAATCATGTCTCTCTTTCCAACTTCTCCTTGCAAGGTCTTCTTCCTCATTCCACAATTAGATATGACTTTCTTTTTCCTACGAAAAGTAAACAATCAATAATTATATTTACTTAAAAAAATACTTTAAAAACTAAAAGGTAATCAACACTAATATGTAAATTACCTTATTATCATCATCATCATCATCATCATCCATATCTTCATCCACACATTCGAATTGAGTCAACGTTTTTGAATAACCTAAGAAACAAATAGCTAAATTAAAATTTAAAAATCCTTTTCAATTAATCTTGTAAAAGATAAAAATATATTACCTTTTATATCTTTTCGGATCGAATCTTGAGTGCACATCAAAGCCTCTAAAGTGTCTTCCTTCAACCTACTACGTTGTTGACTTAAAACACGACCACTAGTACTAAAGGCGGACTCTGAACTATATTAAAATAATAGGCGGGGTCCCAGGGACGAGGTGTATTCCCGTCCCGTCCCAAAATGCTCTCGGGAATTTTCTCCCATCCCCGGAGAAAATTCCCCATCTTTGGGGCCGAAGGCGTTCATGAGGATCCCCATTAACAGGTCCAAACTGACATCCCTATGTCCTTTTGACTATTCTTATTACTCCACCAATAACTTTTTAGGATTTTGTCAAGTTCCTCGAACAGACTATTAGGAAGTTTAAACACAATTATGACATAAATAGGCATTGCTTGATCCATGACTTTAATAAGTGTATCTTTTCCTATATAGGATATTTTTCCTTCCAGCCTTTAATCTTCTTGTGTAGCCTGCCCAGAACGAATCGAAACATGTTTCTTTTAGATATTCCCACTTTAGTCTAGGCCATATCTAGCATGTCACGAGTCTAGGCCATATCAAGTTTCATCCCTACATGTAGCCTTCCTTAATGTTAAAATTCATAGTGTGAAAAGATTCAACAACAAGGATAATATTATCAATGATGGGTCTTCCAAAAATATAAAGGCACTTGGATACGATTTTATAATAGAGTTAAGAATATACTTAATTCTAGTGACCATGGTTTTAAGATATCAAATTCAACCTCATTTTTATTTATTTATTTAATTAGATAAATAAATTTAATCTTATATTTAACCCATATATTTAATAAACATATAACTAAAGTTGTTTGACACCAATCAAAAGCCAAGAGAATGCAATGGAGATTGTCCATATAAATCACGTAAGTATCTCCTAAGATTTTAAACTTGTGGCACAAAAGTTGCCGTAGGTGTAGGGCTCCACCAATTCCTTATAATAATTAGCAACATGTGAAGCTAGAAACCAAGTTGTGCAAGGAAGCTTTTCTTATACTAATATTTTTGATGAAGCAAAAAAATAAGTACTTATGATTGTGAAAAAGACCTTTCACTTAATTACTTATAACCACAACAATCATAAAAAAAACTTTAAATATGGTCCTATTGTACAATATACGTAGCTAGTAGGCAATGGCCAAGTTCAGAATTGATTTTTATTCAAAAAGGAGTCTTCAGTCTATTGATACATTAAAAGCATTTTTTATGCAACAACACCTTCAAATCCTAAACTTGAACAGTTCAACAAACTTTCATCATCATTAAATTATATGATTGGTTATGTACTTATGTGTGCAGCAAACCATATTGAATCGTGTTGAGAAATGCGTTAAAATCATAAGAAATGAATGAAGAAAAAAATATGTATTTTAAAATTATTAAAAATAAAAAACGTGATAAAAATCATATTTATATCTACTAAAACGGTTGAAATTCAACTTTGACTCAATGACTCATAATTAGACTCGTAAATTGAACTAGATCGATAATTCGACATTTGTTATATCATATTAGACTATTATACATAACTAGTGTGTATACCCATGCGAGGCACGGGTCAAAATTTCTGAAATTAAAAAAAATATTTTATAAAAATTTAAAATTTATAAATAAAATTATAATAATATTATAATATAACTTTGTTATTAGTAGTGAGATACTCATGCATTTGCACGGATACCAGTGTGTATGCACATTTGAAGTCAAAAATAATAGTTAGTATATTATATAAAAGTACAAATTGATTTAAAATATCATAATTAAAAAAATAGAACAATTAATATGGAGTTAAAATTAGAATTAAAAGAAATAATAATAAATTTAAATTTTAAATAAAACATAATGTTGAATAATAATTATATAAAAGTACAAATTAAGTAAAAATGTCATAATAAAAAAATGGAAGAATTAGTATTGATTGAAAAGAAATAATAATAAATTTTAAATTAAAATGTACCGTTGATAAAAACTCACTTACAATTGTATCATTCTTTATAATAATTTTGGTTTCTATATAGCATTTATTATATCATTTTTTATAGTAAAATATTGCTATTTTCATAAATTTATAGTTATTCTATTATTCAGGAGAGAACTTCATTATATTTCACATTAGAACTAAATAATTTTTGGATACTATGTAAAATAATTAAGATTATGTTTTTGTTTAATAAAATTCAACACCCTATTCTACCATCATTCACAATACACTAAAAATCTAAACATTCACAACAATCAATAAAATTTTACAAAATATTTTATGAAGCCCCACTCTCTCTTCGTACAATTTAAAAATAAACCAAGAGAAAGCACTAACAATACTACAAAACTATCTGGTACAATCGTTAATGAATAGTACAATCCCAAACTCGGACTTTTAATACAATATTTAAAGCTCATCCATGGCAGCAACGACACCAAGATTCTCCAGACAATAAATTCGGATATTTTGTTATCAAATACTGCCTGTCGAGACCTGTGAATGGTGGTTTGAGCTTCATGCTTACCCAAATCTAAAGGCAAATATGCAAAAATAAAGAAAAAAGTGTGATTTACTCTTGAGCGCTCATGTGCCTCTATGTTGGTTTTTAATATGTTATTCCCGAGTCCTCTCAAAAGTATCATAATTTCCTTTATAATTAGATTTTGGTTTTGTAAGTGAATAATAGCAGTAACTACCTGGAGATACAGTTGAAAAGAATAACTAAAAAAATATGTCGGGAGCCCCTTTAGACAATGCAGTAAATCAACAAAACCAACTGTAGTTGCGGAGAAAAACAAAAACTTTTTTGTAGAAGAAGAACATGAAGAAAGAAGAGGAAGAGAGAAGTTTAAAGAAGAGGAAGAGTGAGATGTGCATCGGGAGAGAGAAAGAGGAAAAGTGTGGCACATAGTATGAAAGAAAGAATAGTCACAAAATATGTATAGTTAGAAAACCAAACGAATCGTTGCATTGGGGAGTGTTTGTTGGAATGAAAATGAAGCGGTAACATTGAACCTATCACATAACATTAATTAGCCGTACAACAAAGTTATTTTTGCATGGCTCAATGAGAAATTGTTAATTAAATTCGTCTGTGAATAAATATTTGATAATATTTCATTAATTAAGAGACATTTTAGATTAATTTAAAATTAAATAAAAGTAAATTTCCTTTTATAGCCGAAATTTAAATAGAAGAAAGTACGAGGGTTTGCCAAGTGTCAAATTTACCCAAAAACTCATCTTGCTTTATTATATTTTACTTTGCCCAAAAACTCATCTTGCTTTATTATATTTTATGATGTAAAAGTATTTTACCACGTCAATTAATTATATTTGTCAAATTTATAAATATTAACTTTTACTACCTCATAAGTAACACGTATAAGTAATGAATTGATATTAAATTTTTTATTATCGCAATACATTAAAAAAATTCATATTATATTTACTTATTTTAAACTCGGAGGGAGTACATATATAGACGAAAAATAATGTACTGCAATTTTATTTAAGTTTGCTATTGGGTTGATGAACCCACTTGACAGTGGCCCAAGAGGAATTTTAGAACAGCCACACCCTTGACCAAGAAAATGATAAACATTCACATTTAATTTACCACCCATAGAGTTGATTTTGGCACCTCTATTTTATAGTGTTTTTATGTTAATATACTCTTTTCTAATATTAGAAATTTTAAAAAATGTAAGATTATCGGAAATTTTTCAAAACTTGCCATTTTTTATTGTGACAGATGAGAGAGTACCAGGATAGTATTAGTAAGTTTTTTTTCCTTTTTTTTATTTTTCTCGATAAAAATGATATCAGACTAAATATATACATAAAATAACTGCATACATACAAGAATACAAAATAAATTAGGATAACTTTCTAACTTCGTCTTCCCAATGACTAAAATGACCTGCATATGTTGATTCTCATATTTTTGCATAATTAGTACAATTTTATCTTTAATGGTCTATGACAAGAGGTAATGGGTTATTTGGTTTCAACTTTACCTGAACTCGATGATTTTTGTTGACAAAACCAACATCAATAATTGTATGCCTACTCGTATACATAGGTGGAGCTAAGGCGAGAGAAAAATGTGATATTAAGTATCATGGAAAGAGAAAGAAATACAACATTGTGCCTAGAAGCAATAAGATACCCAAATCAGGAATCGTCATCCATTTATCCATAACCTACACACCTAAGTGGTCTACTCGTAACACATTCATAACTGTAGAGACAAATGTCATAAAACAACTTGGAAAACAATTAAGAGAATTGATAAACTTGAGTATCTATTGTGTTCGTATCAAAGGCCATGACTCTTTGCCCCATCCAAGTAAAGCTACAATAGAACATAAACCAAAATTTTCATCGTCACCAACATCAATAATGTCATCGAAGTACGAAAGTAAGAAAGCAGGAAATTGTGACAAGTAAACATGTCTTGAAGATTCTAGACGGTTAGCAATCAATCGACATACTTGGTGGTTGATTTTCAGTTGGTTTTATGGATGATCTCTTTGTAGTCTCACTCCCCTGTGATCCCTCAACATACTCCCACTGGTTAGGATCACAATGCACATCACTCTCTTGACCATTTCTACTCTTCTTAAACCCCCTCATTGGCTTGTACTTCATCGGCGATGGACACATAGAAGTTGCGGATGGGTGTGTTAGTTCTCAAACCTTTTTCTTCAACACCCTCTGGCCTACAATATCCAATTTACTGAAATGTGTCTTCAACTTTTCACGATATATTTCTAAATCCCACTTTGTACTACTCTCATCATAAGTGACCTCATGTTCTGCAATGTGCAATTTTGTCCAAAATACATGAATTGAGTCTAAATGAACAAGATTGCCTATAATTGAATTGAGTCAACCATGTGTCATTCACATATTTAACAAAGAAATGAATATCAATACAAACACTCTCAAAGTGCTTGATGTGTTGTACCCCAATTTCCCCCCTAAGATTCTCTAATATCTCATGTCATTGCATTACACAAAGATCACAAATTAGATCTCTCTCTCTCTCTCTCTCTCTCTTATCTTTGAGTTTGCCCTTGGGAGATCACCAAGCACCTTGATTATGTATCATTTTATGTATAATTATTGATACTTAACTAATCATAATGTGTATATCATTTACTCTCTAGATGTTGTGATGTAGGTGGATGATGCAAAAGTTTCTTATTCAAGGAGTCTATAGGTTCATGTGTTTATTTACATGCCTTCTCTCTCCAACTCTCAATGTTTTTAAACGTTTGTTCTCACCATGGGCTTATCTTGTCATCTATTATGGTCTATCATCTTGAGTTTGTGCTTCATATGTGAAAAAGATCATCAAAGTTGAAGAGTTCTCCATGACATGGCCACCAATCTTGGAATTAGGGTTTTGCGCTTCTAAGGACCATATCTTGGTGTTTGTGTGAAGTTTGTGGATGATTCGAAAGCCATTGGACTCTTAAAAGGATTTCCAACATGTATATTATTTGTTCCAAGGATTTTAATTGATGAGAATATTGTTTTGAAGGTCATTGATTGCAAGCTCTCTAAGTTGATACTTCATATATCCTGTATAACTTTAAAGGATCATAATTTGGTCATCCCTTGTCTCCTTGAGCTCATTCCTTTTTCACAATGAATCTAAGAATGTCTTATACAACTTAGTTCAATTAGTAGGAAGATTAAATGCTTGGAAATTTGCCTAATAACTCAAAAGATTACAAGTCATTGGTGGGTTTCTCAATTTTTGATCAATAAACTTCAAGAGATCATATCTTGATCATCACTTATCACTTTGAGATCATTCTTTTTGCACAATAATCTTGAAGAGGTGAATTTTATCCCCATTTGTGTTTTAAGTATTGAAGATGTTCGGAAATTGCTTGAAGAAGTTAAAAGATTATAGGTCATTTCACAATTTTCCATCAACTCCATAAGACCATAACTCTCTCAATTTTTGGAGTTTTTTGTTGGTTCTTTTTGCAAAATGCCATTTAAGAGGTCTAATTTATATCATCTTTGATGTCCAAGAGAAAATTTTGAGTGGAAGACCATGTTTGAAGGGAAAACATTATAAGTCATTTTTAGAAAGTGTGGCATGCTTGACCAAGGCCTAGCCTGATTTTCAATGTTTTTCCTCGAATCCTAAAGGCTATATCTCTCAGCTCAAGTAACCATTGGAGATGATTATTTTGCATTGTGTTATACTCTTTGAGGACTTCATTTGGCTCAAGAAATATTAGAAAACACACGAGGGAATTTGATTTGGCCTCAGTTTAAAGTTTGTGCCAAAATTTATTTCGAGCTCACCACCAGTTTGTGCATTTGCGCTACCATTCATTTTAAAGCCAAATTGAGCCTTGTTTTTGTGACTAATCATGTTTATAAGTTTCCTAGAATTTGACTAAGTTTTGATGCACTTGAGGCCACACTTCTCTCGTGCACACTCCTTGCACGATTTCACTCCAAATCTCAATAATTCTCTCAATTCTCGTCACCATTCACTTCCATATAAATAGAGGACCATTCCTCACTAATTTCCTCAAGATTTGAGAGCCAGAAAATTGCTGCCAAACGTACTCCACACCTCACATTTCTGCAAATTCGTTTTCACTCTTAAGCCTCTTCCAGTTCGAAATTAATTGATCATTCTTCTTCCTTGAACTTCATTGAAGCTAATAGAACAAGAATCGTGCCTTGAGGTGCCCTGAATCATGCTATCCAAGTTCAGTTTTCAGAGCTCTAAAAACTTACTTCGTTCAGGTAGAATTCTCAATCATTTCACTTCAAACAAATTTCTAGGATGTAGTCCCTTCATCTCTAAAACTCATGTTTCTTCTGGTTTGCATTTTCACTGAGAATTGAGTTTGAATTTTTGAAAACCATTGCTCGTTATTTTTTCTATTTTTTCCAAATCACTCTTTGTATAAGTGAAATAAATTTTTCGTGAATTTTAATTGTAATTTCATCACATCTTAAAAATATGCTAAGTGAGTTGGTCGTTGAATCGTCTGCGTTTTGTAATTATGCAGGTATCGGATACCACTGCTTGAGGTTGTTGGTGTTAAATCAACAAAATTGACATTTTTAGTTGCTTTTGCTTATTTGGAACATGAAAGGGAAGAGAACTTCACATGGGCGTTAGAGAGGTTGAAAGAGTTATTTTATTCTGAGAAGTTGCTACCAAATGTCATGGTGACGGATCGGGAGCTTGCATTAATGAATGTCATTGAGTGGGTGTATCCAAATGCTTCTCATATAGTGTGTACGTTTCATATTTTAAAAAACGTTAGTATGAAGTGTAAGGAGTATGTGAAATCAGAGAGACATGAACATGTCATGGATCAATGGAACAACATGATGTATTCAAATACAGAAGACGAATTTGACGTACATCTGAACCATTTTGAGAGTGTTTGTGGTGATATTCCTAAATTTTTGAAGTATGTGAAAGAAACATGGTTAACACCATATAAAGAACAGTTTGTTGCTGTATAGACTAACAAAATCACTCATTTAGGGAACACAACAACAAACAAGTACATTCTTCTAACATGAAATATGTTTATGTTTATGCATTAAATTGAGAGTTGTTTACGTAATGTGTTTATGATGTCTAGGGTGGAGTCTGCACATTGGAGACTGAAAAACATGTTGACTACAAGTCGTGGTGATTTATGTGCAAGATGGGATGTTGTGAACACAATGTTAAAGTTGCAGCTAGGTTCCCTAAGAGTGTCGTTTCAAAAAAGTATCGTCAATATTGATCACAAGTATAACACCCCATTCTATTCTAAGTTCACAGTTTTGTTTCAAGATAGTGTATACAACTCATTAGAAAGGAACTTGAAAGAGTTAAATATGTTGGTACAAGCAACGAGAGGTGTGGTTGTTACATTAGAACAACACATGGGTTACCGTGTGCGTGTCAGCTTGCAGGTTTTCAAATTTTAGGCACGCCTATACCTTTGGAAACAATTCACGTGTTTTGGACAAAATTGCAAATTATAGAACATGAGGTGAGTCCTAAAGAGAGCAAGTGGGATTTAGAAGAGGAGTGCGAAGAGTTAAAGAAATAGTTTAGTACTCTGAATATTGTGGGTCAAAGGGTTTTGGAAAAAAGTCCATGACCTAGCCTATCCATCAACAACTTCAATGTGTCCACCACCAGTGAAACATAAGTCATCAAAGAGAGGAGTTAAGAAGAGTAGAAAGGGTAAGAAAAGTGATGTGCATCGTGAGTCAAGTCAGTGGGAATATGCTGAAGCTTCGCAAGGGAGTCAGACTACAAAGAGATCATGCACACAACCAAGTGGAAGTCAATCGTCAACCATACCGATTCATAGGCAACCTTGTACCAATTCTACAAAAGGCGAGTACTTGCCACAGTTTTCTGCTTTCTTTCATCCATACATTGAAGATATTATTGATGTAAAACTAGATGGAAACTGTGGTTACTGTTGTATTGCAACTGCGTTGGGATGAGACACAAATGCATGTTTTGATGTTAGGAGGCAGTTAGATACTCATATCCATCAACACGAAACATTGTTTTCCAAGGTGTTCTACGACACTGTGTCTTATGTGAGAAATTCATTAATCGTGAAACACTTGAGTAGTCAGGGTAGAGAGAAATGAATGTCGATTCCAGATATGGGTTACCCTATTGCTTGTAGATATGGTGTTGTTTTTGTTTCTTTATCCATGAGTCATAGCACGACATTTTTCCGCTTCTCATACCTCCACCCCTGTACATAAGTCGTCATACAATTTTTGTTGTTGGTTTTGTCAACACAAATCATTGGGTTCTGATAAAATTGATACCCGGTTGTCCATTGCCTCATGTCACAGAGCGTTGGAGGAATAATTGTTCTGATGTTGCAAAAGAATGGGAATCAGCATATGCGGGTCGGATCAGACATTGGGCAATACTGTCTGGGGAGTGATTATATTTTATTTATAATGCATCTATGTATAACATTAAATATATTTGTAATGAATCTATGTATGACATTAATTATATTTATGTATTTTATTTAAGTATACCTTTAAATGTGTAAAAGATTTTCAAAAAATTTAAGCTCCAGTATTAACGGAAATTTCCGGTATGTAATTCAGTTCATAATAGATCGAAAATTTGAAATTTTCGGTACCAAAATCATACCGAAAATTTCAAATTTTCGGTCTATTATGAACTGAAATACATACCAGATATTCTAAATTTCCGGTATGCTTTTAAGCTAACTTTGCATTCTGGAAATTTCAAATATACGATACTGAAAATTTAAATTTTACGGAAACTTTCAACAAGGACGGTAAAATGGTAACTTTCTCACAATTTCTGGTATTTATCACAAAATTTCCGGTATGTATCAGAAATTTCAAAACATCCGATATTTTACAGGGATATTTTGGTAAAAATACCCTGCATGGGGGGTGCCAGGTATAATTGAGGGTAGCAGAAAAAATTCTGGAATATATTGGACCAGTTAAGCCCATTACCCAGTTCCATTCCATCATTGTATGACATAACCGCGTCATCTTCTCGTTTTTATTTGGGGGAACAGCCTGTTTTGAATTTCGCTTGCACAGCGAAACAACCCCCTCCAAATTACATCTATACCCATAGCAGTTCCACCCTCACCCCCTCTCCATTCCTCAACCGCACCAAGGACATAACCGACATTTCACTCCCCCTCAAAACCATCACCGTTACCGTAGCAAAACCACCACCGGAACCAAAATCCTCATTCCCAATCTCCTCCCCCCTCTCTCTCCCCTCTCCTCTCTCCAAATCAGATCCGAACAAACCCTAACCCTAACATGGGCGATTTCAACCTCGCCCTCGTGATCGTAGCCATAGTCGTATGCGTCATCGTCTTCCTCGTCAATGTATACCTTCTCGTCAACTACCAGCATCCCGACGATGTTAACCAGGCTTACTTTCCTAAATTCGTCGTCGTTTTGGGGCTTTCCGTTGCCGCAATCTCGATTCTCATGCTTCCGGCCGATGTGGCGAATCGGCAGGCTTGCCGGCACGCGATTTATAATGGCGCGTGTAATCTCACGCTCCCAATGAAGGATTTATGGCTCGCGGTTTATGTAATCGATGCTATACTTGTTTTCTTCATTATTCCGTTCGCAATGTTTTACTATGAAGGCGACCAGGACAAGTAGGTTGTTTTTTGTTTGTGTGAAGAAATCAAAAAACAAAAAAAAACGGTTTTTTTCTTTTTGTCTTTTTGGATTTTGAGTGTTTGGTGTTTATGGAATTTGTTTGCAGGACTATCGGTAAAAGGGTTAAGAGTGCACTGTGCTGGGTGGTGACGACGGCGGTAGTGTGCGCGCTAGTGCTGGGTATTTTGTATGGTATGGATGATATGAACGTTTGTTTGATTTGAACTATGTGTGTGTATTTTAGGGTTGAGTCGTTCTTTATGTGGTGGTTGAAGTGTATTTTCAAGGATAGATAGGATTATGTGAACCCTGAATGGATTTGTTTGATGTTCATTTGGTGTAGTACAGTAAGACAGAGTTTGGGTAATTAATGCATTTGGGTTAGTTAATTGGAACTAGAGATCGATTGAGATTTGTCAGATTCACTGGTTTTTTTTCTCTGTCTGGGAAGTATATCTTAGAGGGTTCATGCATTGCAGTTGCAGGCAGGAGAGCAGGCACTATTTCAGAGTTT
This sequence comes from Vicia sativa, assembly GCA_021764765.1. Taxonomy (NCBI): domain Eukaryota; kingdom Viridiplantae; phylum Streptophyta; class Magnoliopsida; order Fabales; family Fabaceae; genus Vicia; species Vicia sativa. Next base: position 46,833,447 of record CM038793.1, on the reverse strand, counting down.
ATGTGAGTGTAAATGTGTTGGGTTTTCGGGCTCTAGTTTAGTGAAGGAGTATTGGTTTAGAAGGGTCATCGGAAGTATGAAGTTTTTGCGTGTTTACTTTTGTTGCTAATATTGGGTGTTGGACATTAGATTGGATTGGATTTGCTTGATTGTTATTTAAGTACATTTGCCTTTTAATGTGAGAAATAAATATTTCTTGGATGTGCTAGTAAAATGGGAGCAGAGAAAGAGTGGAGATTTATGATTTATAATTAATGTTTGGCGATGGAATAAGAACAGGAGTGGTTTTTACATTTAGGGGAGGTGTGGTGGCTCGCTCTCGTAAGACCGGAATGATTCTTGACATTGGTGAATAAAGAAGAAAAGTGGGGGGAAGAAGTCACAAACAATTCCTTACTTTCGACTCAAAAATCTGTTTTCTTTCCCTAACAATGCTCCTTTGTTCTTAATATAGCTGGAGTTAGAAACCAAACAAATACTTATAGGCCTTTCTGCACCATAAAAAAATTACATAAGCATCTATAAAGTTATTTCAGATTCAAGAAAGAACTATACAATGCACCCATAATTTATAATAAATATTTCAAATCTGCTGTGGTTTAATATGAGTTTTGTTTGATTGTGCTTTTCTTGCGTGATTATATATTAGGGCTTGTTGGTAAAGTGGATTTTACTGTTAGGCATCTCTCTTCATCAACAACTGCATTTCCTGGCTCATGGGGGCTCAACAGTGGTCAACCATGTGTTGGAAATGGTGCCCATCAGGTATTTTCCGCAGTAATAGTATTTTTTAGAAGTAATAAGTTTTCTGTACTCATTCTGTTTTTTGTCCTCTGTCTTTACAGTGCTCTGCATATTCTGCTAGTCCTTCATCAGAGAAAACATGGACCATGAGATCAACCTTTCCAGAATATGTTGTAGCTCTTGCTACTATCGTTGGATCTGTGCTTTTTTCTGTAAGCTCATTATTCATAAAACTTGTATATAACCCGCTTTAAATTTAGCCTTGTTTTTGGCTTGCCTGTATTACTCAGGAGAACATTACTGTATTTGTATCAGCCAATCCTACAGCTCTCTTGTGGGCGTCATTTCCTACACAAGTGTGTGAATAAACTGTGTTATGATATTCACTTTAGAGAATGCTACTGTGTAGTTTCTAGATACAAAATTACTTAATGCCCTCAAGAAGAAGCAGTTTCTTGTTATGAATTTACATAAGCCTTCATTACCTCATATTATTAATTACTAGCTTTACTATTCATGACATTAACCATTGTGTTCTTCCTATTCAAATCAGATATTTGGTGGTGTTGGCATTGCTTCTCTTCCACTAGGACTTTTATTTTCATTTATCCGGCGGCCAAAGGCTGTTATCACTCGCTCACAGTATATCAAGGTGATATATGTTGTTATTGAAAGAGTTATATTATATTGTTGTTTATACTTCATATGTGAAATTCTTATATGATATGCCATATTATATTTATGATGGGGTTGGTTGGATATTTTAGGAAGCTACTGAACTTGGTAAAAAAGCAAAAGATTTGAAGAAAGCAGCGGAGTCGCTCCATCAGGAAGAAAGAAGTGGTGCAAAGGGTAGAAAGCATCGTAAAAATGTAAAAGAAGTAGAAAAGGTAAGAATATGAATATCCTTGTTGGCTTGGGCACTCTTTATGATAATTTAACTTATGCTGTTTTCATAGTTTGTGTTGTGGCTCTAATAATGTGCTTAACTAACTTAATTTTCCAGGAATTGTTTCAATTGGAAGAAGACGTAAAGCTTCTTGAAGAGATGTATCCACAAGGGGAAAAGGTCGTTATTCAGATTTCTAACCTTTTAACTTGGCATAGTCATTGTATAAGGTTTTCCCTACTAACTGATCCTGCATGAATGCAGGCTGAGACAACATGGGCACTAACAGTTCTTGGTTATCTGGCAAAACTTGTTTTTGGAATTCTAGGGTAAGCAATGATACATAATAATAAAAGTTGCTATGGATGCATGATTCTTTCTAACATTATACATAGATTGCTTAGTTAAGGAGGTATGTTTCCCATGTAATATCTGACCCAAGTTTTTAAATTTTTTGACAGGCTGATTGTTTCAGTAGCATGGATTGCTCATATCATTATCTATCTATTAATTGATCCTCCCCTTTCTCCTTTCCTGAATGAAGTTTTCATCAAGCTAGATGATATCTGGGGTATGTAGGAATTTGGAACACACTATATATTAGCTTTTCTACATACTATATTTCCTCACCTCAGCTATGCATAGTTACTGATTTGTTATATTGCTGATTTTCATTCAGTTATTCTAGGTAATATATGTAGTTTTCTGTTTTAACAGGTCTGCTCGGCACAGCTGCGTTTGCATTTTTCTGCTTCTACCTTCTTCTTGCTGTGATTGCTGGTGCCACGATGCTTGGGTTGAGATTAGTTTTCATCACCATACATCCCATGAAGTAATTCAACTGTGCTGTCTGTTGTATCCTTTTATATTCTGTTTTGGTCATATAATGCAATTACGATGATTCACAATGTGAACATTCTTCTGGCAGGTGGGGAGCAACTCTGATGAACTCCTTTTTGTTTAATGTGGGCCTTATCCTTCTTTGTTCCATTAGGTCAGTATTATGTACCTTCAACTCCAAATAGGATATTGTGTTTATTTAATGAACTCCTCTAACTCAGCATGGTAAAGTTTATTATGGCTTTATGTTTTGGCGGTCAAAGGAACTACTTGATTCATGGTTTGAGTAGTATACAACTCAAGTGTTTCGGGGTGCTGCAATTGCAAATAGTGTTCTATATAGTTTAAGACACATGTGTTGTCGTGATAGTGTTCTATATAGTTTAAGACATATGTGTTGTCGCGATAGTGTTATGAACAGCCTTGCTGAAAGTTTTGTTATTTTACTTTCAGTGTGATTCAGTTTTGCTCCACAGCATTTGCCTACTATGCGCAAGCAACTGCAGCCCAGGAAATATTTGGTCACACTTTGGAGTCTCTTCGTGGAATTAAATATTTGTACAAGTGAGTTAAGCTTGATTTCTTTCTTGTTTTTTCTTCCTCTCCTCCCATGCACTCTTAATGACTAAGTTGTACTTTGTTTTGGTAACTAGTACATTTGGACCCCGCAGTGCGCTCTATTATTTTTCCATCTTTCCATTCAATCAAACCCCATATATTTTCAATTGAAGTCCTTAATGAAACCATGCTTCAAAATCAACATTAACAAACAATAATATTAAATAGGGGTAGGCCTGTTGGTGAAGGCTCGTGGATCGGAGGGATTGGTCCCTTTGGATTAGTCAGTCTAAAAAAAAATGAAGGCTATTGTTAGACTTGTACAGTGAAGATTGGCCTGACATGTTTGTATTCAAAGGCTTGAGGAATTTATTTTATCTTTAGTGTTTTTTTGTTGAGGTGTAACGTGTAAGTAACATAAGTCGTCTATAAATATGATGCCGAAGTTGGTTTAGTTTTTGACTATTATCTATTACCCATGGTGATATTGTTTGACTTACTGTTTATCACAATACAGGTACAATGTGTTTCAAATTGCATTTGTTGTTTTGGCCGGATTAACCTTTGTGTATTATGCCGCATTTGTAAGTTACCTCAAAGAATCTTCCCCCTTTATTATGAATGTTATTATTCTTGCCCATACTAAAGGTTTTCTATTTGAAAATATCAGGGATGGAGAAGAAAAAAGCCTAGCGGCAGGTTCCAGTTGTCTACATGAGGTGTGGCTTATCCCTCCGGAGTAGCCTTTGAAAGTAATCGATTGGGAATTCTTGTCTCTGGTCATATCCGTCATAGTGGTTTTTATCTTTGGATATGCTTTGGCCTAGATTTGTTTAAAGATATGCTTTGGCCTAGATTTGTTTAAAGTTGAAAGCTATAGGGTAAGCTAATCTTCATTCGAGTAGAATCATTTTCTGCACTTCTCATTAGTTGGGTGTTTGAGCTGCAGTTTCGGGGTCTTTGCTTCTTTTGTCGCCCTTGTATGTATCATAACCTTGTTTGATTTGTGTTGTTCATTCTGCTCAATATATATGTAATTAAATGTACTATTGTGTGCACGAAAGAGTACTGGATTCCCACAATACTATGAGGTTATGCAACCCTTGCCAGAGAGAATATTGTAACATCAATTTTATTTTAGTTTATTGTCAAGTTTGTGTAATAGATTTCTAATGATAGGTAGGAACTTTTGAGCCTTTGAGAATACGTCTTACCGTTTTCAAGTCTTCTGTTGAAAATTGCTGATTACAAACTTCGATGTATCAACTAATAAGGTAGTATGAGTCATGTTGAATAAATGAATCTTCATTATTTCCTTAGACACAAACAGAATCAAACTCCACTACTCACATGGTGAAAAACCATGGTTAAGTAATGATCACCCTTTTATTATTCTAACATGTAAGATGAATCCTGAAATATATTTCATCAGGCACAACATTGAAGCATGGTAGTACATTATTTTTCTCTCCCACTCTACATCTAAAAGGGAAGACACGTTGGAGATATTAAAACATGACATTCCATTAGGATGAACTGGATCATATGGAGAATCTTCAAATTCAAATGGCATTGACTTCCAGTATATACCTGGTCCCCACTGCTTCTTTGATCAACCTTCGTTATCTCCTTGTCTTAACTCTCAATGAACACAAATACTCACGCCGATACTATGCATCACGGGCAAAGATTTTATAGTGGTAGTTAAACATGATACGAAAATTCATGTCACATAGCTAATTTTCACTCAAAATTATTCTAAGTCATTCATTTATCTTTCCTAGTGAATGAGAATAAATATGACAACTTTATTATATAAAATATCATTGATCAATATCTTTATGTGAATGTATAATTTATGTCAAGGTTTCTATAGTATCATGAAGAGAATTAGCCGATTTATCTATTTGCATATAATTTGTTTAAATTTATTTGCATATAATTTGTTTAAATTGGTCTGGACAAGTAAAAAAACATTGATTTAAAAGCAGTGTTTGTAGTGTTAATTAGGTTACAAAATTGAGAGAGAAATATAAAAAATATTGATTTAAAAGTAGTGTTTGTAGTGTTAATTAGATGATAACATTGAGAGAGAAACTATGGCTAGTATCACTTTAAATTTGAAACTAAAAATTTTGCAACAATTATTTCTATAAATTATTCAATTATTCCGAGACACAGATAATAGTTATATTAAAAATTTTGCAACAATTATTTCTATAAATTATTCAATTATTCCGAGACACAGATAATAGTTATATTTAAAAATCAGTTAAGTTAGTTGTAATTGATTTTTAATTAGGCGGTTATTTGTTTTGTAAGTAAATATATTAGTGTTTTTGGCCAATGGAATAATTTGAGAAGTCATAATTTCCTATGTTAACAAGTGGTATCAAATTAATTGTGCATTTTGTATGATTAGAGTGACTTCTTGGTCCTCTTTGAGTGCACATTTGTGGAAGAGAAACACAAGTGTTGCGGCATTAAGGTGTGTTGTGCAATTCTTGGAGTTCTTGAAGGTTACTGCTACCAGCTCCAATGGAGGAAAGCAATTATATAGCTAACCAATCATTTCAAGTTAAAGAAGATGAATCAGTTGATGATTACTTTGCAAGAACATTAGCAATTGTCAGCAAGATGAAAATTCACGGTGAGAAGATGAAGGAACATACTAAATGACAAGAGTATGAAGTGATCTTCTTGGAAGTCAGTGATACATCTAAGGCATATATGCTATATAACTCTATATCCAAGAAAAAAATTATAAGCATAAATGTTGTCTTTGCTGAAAATGAGAGATAAGTCTGGAATAAAAAAAAAGGAAGTTGAAGATGTGATGTTAGATATTGATGAAGATGCAATAGAGACAAGGGACACAAATGAAGAAAAAATGACTCAAGCTAATGATTAAAACAGACATGGGGAAATAGTGACTAGTGGTACATCAACCATTGAAAAAGCTTTCACTTCTAACTCAAACTTAAATTAAGGGAAAGTTAGGAGACCTCCATCCTGGCTTGACAACTATGACACATCTACCGAGGACCTCAACGCCAATGAAGATACGATGAACCTAGTCATATTTGATTCCTATGTCAATGAAGATCTTGTAAAGTATGAAGATGCTACAAAGGTGGATGTGTGGAGAAAGGCTATGGATGACAAAATCAGTGCCATATAAAGAAATCAAACTTGGAAGTTTACAGTACTTGTCCTCATGAACACACATTGTTTGTGAGCAACCTATTGTGACCATGTCTCTGACTGAAGCTTAGTTCACAATTGCAACTCATTGTGTATGTGTGTGTCAAAGCAAGTGGTTGCAACCTATTATGACCCTGTCCACAACTAAAGCTGAGTTTACAACTGCAACTCATTGTGCATGTGTGTGTCAAGGCATGTGGTTGCAGAGAATTCTATATAGCTTAGGTCAATAGCAAGGCGAGTGCTTAAATGTTTTCTATGATAATAGCTTCACTATCAAGCTAAGCAAAAAACATGTCATGCAGAAATAAGCATATAGACGTACAATTTCATTTTCTGAGGAACCTAAGTAAAGAAGGTGAAGTTGAATTGATGTGTTGTGCCACACAAGACCAACTAGTAGATATAATGACAAAATAAGGACAAATGGCAGTGGAAAATTTTGATCCAAATCCATAACATGTTCACTAAAGATAAAATCCAAAAAATCACGAAATCTTATGAATAATTTACACAATCAGTTATAGTCAGAGAGGTCTTACAACTCACATGGTGAAAAACCTGAGATAGGAACTAAGAACACAGTTTTTCTTTAATTAGGCACAGTTCTAAATTCCTGTTATTTGTGGTTGTTGCCTAATGATTCAGTGATCTGTGGCATCTCTTTAGCTCCCAGATGAACTTCAGCTCCCAGATGAACTTCAGTCATATTCCATAGTTTCCAGTAAGGTTAAGCTAGCAACATTCATGGTTTTTTCATCTGGGCCAAGTGGATCATAAGGTGAATCTTCTCCAAATTCATTTGGTAGTGACTCCCAATGCAAGCAAGGTTCCCAATCAGCTTCTTTGAGGGTATTAAGTATCTCTTTTACCACTATCTTGCTACCCTCATGTGTCAAATGAATTCCATCTCTATCAAACAACATTCGAGAAAACAAATGAAGGATAAGCACATTCGAAATAATCAATCATAATTGTTACTAAAAAGTTATAACAAAGGATGATTTGTGATTTGTCGGTAGTGTAGAAAGTCTTACACGTCGTATGAGAGAAAACTTACGTGAAGCAAACATCTCGCCAGTCATCCCTTTTTTGGATAGCAGACCACAGATCAATGGCTTTGATATTCATCCCGCGGCATAGCTCCAAACACGCTTCTGAATATATTCTACACGATTCATTATTCCTTGGTGGTCTCTGTATACAACTAGTTGACGTCCAAAAAAACCACGAAGTAAGATGTCAAAAGGGCTTGAATAGTAACATACCATTCTCAAATTTTATCATATGCTAGTAACGTTAAATCATATATCTTAGTCTAATACCATGATCTTTTATGATAATTGGTATGTAACATAGCAAATAAATTGCAGTCAAAACCTGTTTCCGTAAATTTGCACTTCATTGCAAGGCGGAGCAGTGAGAAATATAAGGCGAGTCTTGTTTGACAGACTCTGGAAATTGTTAGGACAGTGTCAGATTTTGTATCAACAAATATAACAAAGAAACAAGTGTTATACTAGAGTGAAATTTTACCATGAGATGGTTAGCAATCTTGTTCATATTTTGAATGTATTCTTGGAGAGGTACATGTTGACCAAGGCCACTAGGATGTGAAAGAACAGCATCATTACCGCCAAAGTACACAATTATCAACGACGGTTGTTGGGTGGCATTCTAACCAATAATTCAACGTGAAAGGATAAGAAAAGAGATTCTTGATAGAGAAAGAAGAGGCAATTTGCAATACCTTGGGAAAAATTGTATCAAGAACCTGCAGAGCGCGCCTTGTATTCCAACCAGAGTATCCTCGCAGAACTATATCCGCCTATGCAACGATATCATAATTCATAACGCAGCATACACAGACAAATCAAATGAAAAATATATAACTTGATTCTTCAGATTCACAAGAATGAGTAGAAAAGTACCTTACGAGAATACAGGTGAGAAAGAATTGCACCCCAACCTTCTTTCACAAAACTGAGCTGAACAATGGAAGAACCAAACAGAACTATTTGAGGTCTTGATGGTCCTACCATTTCTCTGTGTATCTTTTTGAGTCTCTCGAACACTGAGAGCGAGACAAATATAGAGTGTCAGAGTGATGTGTGAGTGGTTGATTGAAAAAGAACCACTACATTGGAAACTTCGTTATCATGTCTACAACAAAAACAAGGACATATCCATAAAGTAAATTAGAAATCAAAATTCCACCTATCTTCATTTTTTTAGTAACCTAAATACATATAAAAATGAAAATAAAGAAAATAATAAACATCTATTTTAGTCTCTCACAAAAATTATAGAGTCTAAATTAATCTCTGTAAAAAAAAAATTATATTTAATCTTTTACAAAATTAAATCAGATTATGATAGACCCTGCTAATAATTTTTTAAATTGGTTTACTTATGCCACATGTGTTATTTGCAAAAGATGTTTAGGTCCTTACATTAATGATTTGGGACAATTTAGTCCCTAACAAAAAAAGTCATATTTGAAAAAATCATATTCCGATGACCCTCGGAATGCCTCCTCTTGGACTTACAATACAAGGACCCACAGACTTCTTAAAAACATCCCCTAATCAATAATCAATTTCTCCTAGAGATTTAGACATGTATCATCTCTATGGAAGAAGTATCTCATCTATAGCATCACATATAAATCAATTTTTTTTCAAATCAAACATTTTTTCAAAACAAACACTTTTTCAAACAAAACATCTTTCCTAACTTGTAAGTGGCAACACTTGTACACTCAAGCAAAACGCCCAATGCTTACAATGAAAGATTCACACATTTCTCAAACATCTTTCTTAACTTGTAAGTGGTAACGCTTGTACACTCAAGCAAAACACCTAATACTTACAATGAAAGATTTAATCAATCAACTTTTCAAAAATGTATGTGATGAAATAGATTAGATACATTTTTCATTAAAATCTGACTTTCTCAACCTCCCTTTTAAAATACGTAGGCACAAGGTCTTATCCTTGGCGAGCATACTTCTTTCTCCCTCAAACCAAACAAACCTTAGTTTCCCTTAGATCCGAGCTACAAATGCTCTAATTCCCACTAGGGGATATGTATGCAGAGGATCCCAATGATCCTTGCGAGCATAATAATAACAAAACTTAGGTTCATGCCTAACCTACCTTTCTTAAAACCCGAAGGAGAAACTTTCCCGAAATAGAGTAGCAAATAAAACACACAAACATACAAAATATGCATAAAAAAGATCCTGTAGAAAACTATAGATATATAGGGTGCAAATACCTTCTCTTTATATAACCAACCCCCTTACCCTGGTCTCTCCCTAATGTGTTGCGTCTAGTTCACGCTAGTCGCACTGCATAACATATTTTAGGGTATTTCAGCTTTCCCCTTCTCCATCTTATTTTCTTGTTTGGAGACAATAAATCTTGGTGCTCGCGGCATCTTTTAAAACAAAAAAAATCAAAAGAATAAATAGTTTTGGGCCTGAGATTCGAATTTCGATTCGATTTCCTCGTTCGTCACTTTTTACTGCGAACACCAACCAACTAAGAATAAAGAGCATTGTCTTTGAACTTGTGTTCCAACATTGTGATACTACGACCAAATAATGTTTGAATTTCATTATGTTGAATTAGTATCATTTGGTTCACAAAATCTCAATCCTCACACAAATCACCTTTGCTATTTCCTAACCAATTCTTCAGACAATCATAAGCCGACTCGACTCGGTTTGTTATTGTATTTCCAAGGTGCATAACCTGATCGGTCCAAGCACAAATAATTTTCTCCTTTACCTGATGACAAAATTGGGCTTTCAACATATTTCACTAAATTGGGATATTTCACGCACACCTTTCTGAAATGCATAATTGCATCAATATATAGATCTTTTGTAGATTCATTTATAAAATTCCATGCATCCATAATTTTCACCACAATAACACATGCCCTTACTAATTTACCATCTTCGATCTCCATCTGCTTCACCCCAACTGCTGCTTTAACCCGACTTCTCACATTCTTAGTAATATGGCACCTACAAAGTAATGCATAAGAAGTCAGAAATACCGTTGCAACATAATTCATCAAAGCGGTATCGCGGTCGATGACAATGACTTTCAAAATATCTTCTTGGTCCTTCAATATTGACAAACAAAAAACCTCTGAATCCCATGCAAAATTGTCCTTTTTTTTACAGTCTAAAAATACAAAACCACCAGAATACGTCTTCTCATTCGACGTATCACTAACAATTTCTAACAATGACAACCTGCATTTATTGGTCTTATACGTTGAATCAATTATAAGCACACTGAGAAATATATTGAATAATTTAATGGAATCGGGATGAGTCAAATATATACCGCTTACTGTTACTTCATTCTCACATATTCAGTGCCTAAAAACGTAATTGTTATCGTCTAGAAGTTTCACGAGGCGTTGCATATCAATTTGATCACCCTGAGCGCTAATTTGGATTGATAGCACCTGTAACACCCCCTTCTATCTACCCGCATTTTATAAATAATAATCAGAGTATTTAACCATAATCCAGAAGGCGTCACAATTTAAATAACGTAAATCAATCAATACAGCTGTCATGCTTTCACTGAAGAAGACTTATTACATAAATAAGGCAAAAGTTATGTTTAACAGCGGAAATGTAACATAACCAAAAATTCCGAATACATCCTTCACAGTATTCCAGGATAATAAACTAAAACATGATTCAAAACATTTAAGGAATTCCAGGATATTTAAATCAAGACACAATTCCAAACTATTAAGAGAATATCCGTTTAAAAGGATTCAAACAACCGTTTCCCCAGTGTTACATCTACCAGAGCACGACACTGACACGCAGACTAATTAACTGACTCAATGCTAGAGCTATCCTCACCAACTCCAATGCAGCTAATCACTTCGGATCTGAAATTGTTGAGTAAGGGTGAGATCTCAATTCAATATAACATGCATTATACGTTTTTAGAACACAACAGAATAATCAGATGCGTTAATCCATAAATCGAGCACAATCATAGTCAATTCACCAGGCAATTCACACAATGAACATGTATATAATCAAACAATGGAAATTGCAACACTGGAAACCATCCTAGCATGTTACAATCCCATATGCAATGCAGACTCTATGCATGTGGTACCAAAACGTGAACCGAGTTCACCCACCGCTCCGTTTACATGTGGAAAGACAGTGTAAATTCATGATTCGCCCATAGCTATTGGGTCAAGAATCCAACCTCACTACCTCAACCTCCAGGTAAGTCTATTGGCTCAACCAGTTCACTTCCGCACAATGGGAATGAACCAAATCAACAAATGCTTATGCATGCATCATAAAAGAATGCAACATTAATTTTCAGATCATGATATCAATATAAATCACGTCATATCAATTCACCAATGCATCTCATTCAATCAAAATGAATATCAAAATACAGCATTGTAAACATTAATCTCATTCGGTAACTCAGACCATTCATAATAGTTCCCCATTATCCTTAACTACTCACTCTTTTCAAAAATCGGGAGCGCGACTATTTTTAAAATAATTTAGCAAAATAATGTTTTTCTCTTTTCAAAAGGTAGTATTTTAAGTTTAAGAAATAACGCCGAAAACGGCACTCAAATCGGAGTTACGGTTTAGAAAATATGAATCTTTGAAGTTTTGGAAATTTTGGAAAAATGTACATGGAACCCGGTTCCTACCTATACAGGAACCGGTTCCTGAAAGTTTTAAAAACTCGCTCCCTGATTTTTGAATGGGAACCCGGTTCCTACCCATACAGGAACCGGTTCCTGAGTGTAAAAATCCCAGTTTTGCCAATTTAACACTGGGAACTCGGTTCCTCCCCACAGGGAACCGGTTCCCACGTCCTATAATAATATTTTCTGCAACTTTTGACAGCATTTTGTATCCTTTATCATTTCCAAACTTACTAATACAAATTGGGACATTAGGGACACCATTTCATAATCATTTCACACCATTATAACATCAAACAACATGGTTTATTCATCCATATCGATTATTTGACATACTAATGATCCTAATTCCAAACACCGACACAAAATAAGGTTCATTCCTATAACTTATAATCATCAAAATTCAAACTTCCTAACATATCCAATTATCCCTATGATTCCCAAAACCCATAAAACATATTAACCGAACGAAATCACCCCTTACCTCGCGATGATTCTTCGATTTCTCTCGGCGTCAGCTTTCCTCTCTTTTCCTCTTCTCTCCAATTCTACGTGAAAGTAGTTTCTCCCAAAAAACCTATTTTTCCTTTCCTTTCCTTTTTATACTCCTTTTAATATTCCTTTTTAATATTCCAAATAAAACAAATAATTAAAACTTAGTAACAATAGAGTGATTTACTCCTCACACCCACTGTTACTCTGCACACCTCCAATCCTTTCTTCATTAAATGACCCAATTAATCCAAATAAAATTAATACTTAAGACTTTAATTAATTAAATGATTAAATTCTCACTTATTTAATATTTGAATTAAATCGGGGTGTCACAACTCTCCCCCACTAAAAGAGTTTTCGTCCTCGAAAACATACCTTAGGCGAAAAGTTCGGGATACGAGTCCTTCATCGACTCTCCGCTCCCAAGTTACATTTCCTTTTGGTCCTCCCAAGCTACTCGTGCCTATCTCTTTACCTCGCAATTGCTTCACTTTTTGATCCTCAATCCTTGTAGGCACTGCTTCAACAGTCAAATTATCCCGCACCTGAACACCATCTACCTGAATCTCATGAGACGGATCCGCAATGTACCTTCTCAATGAGATACATGGAAAACATCATGCAAATTCGCAAGTGGCGGTAAAGAGATCGATAAGCAACTTTCCCAACTCTTTTGGTAATCGAAGCAGACCAATAAGCGCGGAGTCAACTTTGACTTGAGGCTCGACCAATACCGGTCATCGAGTAACTCTCATGAACACATGGTCTCCTTCATTAAACTCAAGATCTTTCCTCCTCTTATCATGATAACTTTTCGGCGACTCGAGAAGTCCTCATCTTCTCTGAATCATCTTGATCTTTTACGAAGTTTGTTGAACAATCTACGGTCCAATCCAACACTCTCCGATTCATACCAACACAACGGTGTCAGACATCTCCTACCATACGCCTCAAATGGAGCCATACCGATGCTCGAATGAAAACTATTGTTGTAGGTAAACTCTATCAACGACAAATAGCTATCCCAGCTCCACCTTTCTCTAACACACAAGCCCTCAACAAATCTTCTAACGGTGAATCGTCCTCTCCGTCGACCATCATGCGTGGATGATGTGCGAACTCAATCGTAACTTAGTACCCGAGCTTCGTAATCTGTCCGAACTTAGAAGTAAACCTCGGATCTCTATCCGGCACAATGCTAGATGGAATACCATGCAAACTTACAATCTTCTCAACATACAATTACGCAACCTCTCCATCGGATAATCCATTCTTATCGGAATAAAGTGAGCAGACTTCGTCAATCGGTCGACAATAACCCAAATAGAATCACAGTTCTTCGTCGTCCTCGACAACCCAGACACGAAATCCATTGAAATTTCATCCCA